>JAUMHE010000059.1:10369550-10393520 GCA_032359235.1 Enteromius mattozi
TCTCCTTCCGCTTCGTGGGTGACGTAAGCGTAAGTGCATTGTCACATTGCGAAAAAACGTGACATGAACTTTAAAATTAATTAATAGAGGCTTCGAGGCAGAGGATTTTTCGTTTCAGCCCTAGAAGTAATCAAATATCCAAATGATAGCCAAATAATTTACTTAATCCAAGATTTTCAGAATGATTAAAGAAGAAAATTATGAAAATGAGCACTAACAAACAAACTGTTTAAAGAAGTCAACGATCTGCGTCCTTGTGAGAAATAAAAGCCAGCTCATGAAACTGCGCATGACACAGCCACTTCATCTTACACATCAGTAATCAGTCTGAGTCTCAGTAAATCCAAAGCATCGAAGGTGTAAACTGAGGGGGTGGTGAGAGAAAAAGGGGGGAAATAAGAGTGTTGGGCGGTAGACATTGCTCTGGGAGTTAGCGTATTCAGCTCTGGGCTGTAGGGAGGGAACATTTCAACGCTGCAAACCTCAGAAAAAAAGTGTTTGCAAGAATGCAAGTCTATGCTCACAGGGTACTAGAATAATGCTCAGGTTAGTCTGCCACAGAATTCATTTAAAGTCATCCAGAATCAATATGCATTTTTTGAATCTGTGCTGTAAAAGAGGCATCATGTGGCAAAACAGGCAGTGAATCTGATGACTTTGTGTACCAAACATGTAATTGAACAACATCACACAACTGTCAATTTCTTGCTTAAAACTACATGTGACTTCAACTTCATAGGCAATTCAATCACAAATGATCTATGAAGATTGATGGCTGTTAGCACTTGATATTACAATAGTCTAGTTGTCAAGAAAGAATAAAGTCTGGAACGGCATATGACTAGCTTACTACACTATATACTTTGTGATATACCGGGACTCCGGTAGAAAAAAGAAAATAACAGCATGAGGGAAAAAAAACATGGGACGTGGGCAGCAGAATGGGGAAAAAAAAAATTTTTTTGAGATGTGCATTTTTGGAATGGTGTTTCATGTGCAAGATGCTTCAAGACACGAGAAGCAAGCACAGTCAAACATGTTTATATAGAAAAACATTGGAAACAACAACAAAAAAAAAAACAACCTCTGGCAAAGACCTGCTGCTGCATGTTTGATATTTCATGTTTGCATTATAATTTCAGATGAAAGCTAAAACCTTTTATTCAATTTACAGTTTTTTTTTTTTTTTTACATTTTAAATTAAATTAGAAACTTTTTTTTTTACGATTATTTCTAAACATAAGACGTATTTAAGACAAACCTTGAAACTTTTCCACAAAAAAAAAAAAAGAAAAAAAAAAGAAAAAAGTGCTGTATCTCCAATGATCTGTGTCCTTATGAGAAATAAAAGCTAGCTTATGAAATTGTGCTTGGTTCAGCCACTTTATGCCATACATCATAGACAATAATTTTAAAACAAACTAATAAAAATAATAAAAGCACATGACAAAAAAATAAAAACTAATTCAGAAAATTAAAAAATAAATATACAAATATAAAACCCAAATTTTTCTGTATTATGCACTGAAATCCTGGATCACTTGAGATGAATGTGACTATAAATTTGAAAAGATTTCAATGTATCCAATATGGAGTCGGTTGAGTGTGGCGCGTATGTGTGATGGTTTAGCAGTACAAACAGAGACACGACCACCACTGTGGCTCCCACCTCTCTGGGGGGGCCGATTGGCTGCCTTAAGCCATCTGAGCATTCCAACCCCCAGCCTATCATTTCATCATCATCATCCCTCATCACTCTACCGATCCCTCACTTCACCCCCCTTCCCTTGCCAAGCCTGTACCATCATTTCTCAGTGTCTGTCTCACCCTCAATCTCTCTGCCTCTCTTTGATTACTGACATGTGATGTCTCATCCAGCTTAGAGATTTCTCTGCTGAGCCGCCACTCGAGTGTCGTTTGACACACACACACAAGCACACACATCACACACAGCCCTCAGCTGTGGCACAAGGCATCTGCTATCTCAGACAGTCATGCCGTGTTAATGTAAGCACAGAGCGTCTTGTTCATTAGCAGCGCCGGAAACTGTTGAGAAAAGGCTTGTTGTACTTCCAGCATCATTCTCATCCCTACACTTTTTCAAAAACATTACCTAATATACTAAATTTATGCATTATTTGTTCACAGACATGCTCAGAATAAGATAAATGTTATAACTTTTAAATGTCAGTTCAGTTATGAGATGGTATCACAGGAAATGGGTGTTCTGCTTGACTTGAATGATGACTTGAGTAGCCAGCTTTATTGGTTTTTCCGAAACTGTGACAATGGTAATATGGTAAAAGAAGATTACTTTAAATCAATTTTAACAATATACAATATTTTACATATTTGTGATTTATTAAAATAAGCCATATACCTCCCTCTTTATCTTTGTGGGAAATAAACACCTGGACCTGGACAATTTTTAATATAACTCCAACTAGATTTGTCTGAAAAACGAAAGTCACATACACCTAGAATGCTTTGAAGGTGAGTAAAAGACCTTTTCATTTTTGGAACTAACCCTTTAACATCCATGGCACCTTTATCACACCAAAGGTTCTACATAACAGAAAAAAAGGCTCTTTATTAAAATGCTTTTCACATGAAGAAAAAGACCCTGCTATTTTAAGCTTCGCTCACTGAAGGTTCTTTGAGGAACCCATACACTGAAAAATAAATACTACTAAAATGTTTGTAAGGTAAGTGGTTGCAACCAATTTATTTTAGCTACATTTAAATAAATAAATTTAGTTGAAAGTTAGTCAACTGAATTTGATTATTTAAATAATAATTTACTAAATTTTTAAGGTAAGTGGTTACAATAATTTTTTTTTTTTGTTATGTGTTTTGTTGTTGTTTTTTTGTATTTGTCATCCTTTCCAAATCAAAATGCTTGATATAGATGTGAAAATGCAGAAAAACAAACGTGATCCGAACTTTTTTTTTTATTTTTATGACGGACGAAAGTTTCGGAGGCAGTATGTAAACGTGATTGACACAACATGAGTTAAGATTTATTTTTTAACACGCAATGCAATGACCTGTTGACTGTGTATTTTTATCCACAATGATGCATTGGGGAAAAAAATTGACATCCTCAAAGATCCTTTTCATAGTGCGAAGAACATTTTATTAATAAAAAGAACCTTTGTCCAATAAATAGGTTTTACGGATGTTAAACGTTTTTCATGGAACCATTGCGGCCAATAAAGAACATTTATTTTTTTAGAGTATTTTTAATTACTAAATCTTTATAAACACATTTATGAGCATTTTTTAGAATAATTTAGCATCCTCTGCATGACTCACTGAGCTCTCAGAAACCCAGTAGCAGTCAAAGCTGTGTTCTCGGAACTGATTTAAAGAGAAGAAAACATATCCAAAATCTGTCTCTGTGATCTATACAGTGCGCCTTACAGTAATGAGACTTTTGATTGTCTCCATTCAGAACACTGCTTCAATACTCCCAAAAATAACCAACCTTGTTTTTCCATTTCTTCATGCGTGCTGATCTAAGGAGAACGGGCAGACTTAATGCAGAATGACAGAAATAGTTTTGGGGTCTCGACAACAGCACATATTTGTCTCTTGAATTCAGAAAATGACTTTGAGTTGAATGGAGATGGGGGAATAGTGTTCACAAACACACAAACACTTTCTGTTATACTTCAGACTATCTTAAACTACTTGTCTGTTCTGTTTTTCCCTCTTTTCATTTTGTGACAGCATTTCACTCATTTCTTTTTCAGTATACAGTATTGTCACCATGTCATCAGGTAGTGAAACTATTAGAAATTGCTTTCAGCTGTGTGATGCTTCATTTGTTTGTGTATAGAAACAGCTCAGAGTACTACAGTATGATCTCAAAATATAGTGTATTATATTTACGACTATAGTAAGAGCTAATTAAGAGCAAAACGTTAGCAGAACTGATGGCCATACAATCACAAGATCAGAAACAAACAATGTTCTCAAGTTGAGGTCATGTTTTTACAAACTAAAAATAGAGGAAAGCTGTTCAAGGGTTAAAAGTTTAGCTGGAGACAACATGTTTACAAAGAGGAACAGATTTAGGATCCTTGCTGGGTTTTGAACTTCAGGTGGACCTTCTGCTGTCTCAAGATATTGGATCAAAACATAAGACCCATCCAATGTGAAGGTCAAGGCTAAATTCCACAATCTCCAGCATAATTTAGCAAAAAAACAAGACTTATTGCCACAGACCATTGAAATCGTTGAGAAGACCTATTCAGAGACTTTTAAAGTGCATGAAATTTCAGCACAATAGTTTTCAGATGCAAAATCAATCAAATAGGCTAATAGTTTAATTGCAACGCTTATAATTACAAAAAACACCAACTTCAGCAAGAAAATTGTCTTAATGATTTGTAATGAGCATTGAGTCTAACAAAATCAAACCATTGTGCCTCCCAAACCTTTGGAAACATATTACATCATTTGGGAATTGAAAGACAAATTGAAAATTACTTTTTAAACTTGTTACAGGTATTTGAAGGTTCTGTGGAAGGAGCAGCTAAGCCTGCTGACAGGGAGACAGATGAGGCCTTCGAATCGAGCTGTAATGACATTTTCTGCTTGCTTAGTTTGCTCCCTGTTGGCAAGAGTTCATCATGCCCACCCGGTGGGGAAGCTGTCATCCAATTTAGAAGAACATCCCAAGTAGAACAATTATTTTATAAGAACATGCGGAAAAGATTATCGAGTTTAACAAATCAAGCTGTGGATATGTAATCGTCCCAAACAATATTATAGACAAGAACATTTGGCTATGCCAAAGTGATCCTGTATGTCAGACAGGTACACAATTTGTTGTAGAGATGGAAACTTGTAACTTCAGGCTGTGAAGTGTATCTCTGCACAGTCAAAGCTCTTTTGAGAAGTTTAATTCAAACTACTTCGTTTTTACTTGTCAGAATTTTTTAAAGGGTGCAATTGCCTCAAAGCATTTTTAGCAAGAACGTGTGTTTTATAGCAAGAACTCGGTGCAATTATGAAAGCTGTGCACTGCAAGAAACATAAAAATGCCTGGAATCAGAGCTTGTTATTTTTCAAGGTAAAAATGAGTTGAGATGTAAACTAAAAGAATTAGAAGTCCCGCGGGGATCATAAAACATAAACAACTGATTTAGATGTGGGGTTTTTTGTACTCTGCACAAGATATGTTATCCTTTAACCTGTCTTCAAGAGTTTGCTTGTGCATTAAAAAGTCAGTGAGCATCAACCCTGCAAGCTAACAAATAAAATAGGTCACTATTTCATTAACGCTGGCACATGATTGACAGACCGATTAGCACTTGTGTTCAAGGACGTATAACAAACTAAAGTAGAAAAACAAATGGCGCAATAATGGTAGCACTGATAATGGCATTACTTATGATTAATATGGCACAAACATGAAAACGTGAAGCTGCTGTGTCAGTGAAAGGTCTGCGAAACAATCAACTTCCATTTTCCAGGACCAACAAAACACCCAAACACAAAATGCTATTACGGCAAGATATCATCTACTGTCATTCTCTTGAGAAATCTCACCTAATTTTCTGGACATGCGAACAGAAATGAAACAACAGAGAATTTAATTCAGCTGGCTATAGGTTGGTTCACACTAACAGAGAGGTTTTATTGGTAGAACTGATGCTTGTCCTCTGGAGAAGAGGAGCTAAAAAAACAGGAGCTGAAAATAAGAAACTTTTTACAAGCTTCAGTCTGTGTCTAAACTAAATAAGATGTTCTTTTGGTCACATTGCTTAGCAAAAAGTAGGACATATACTGTATAATTGCCCTTTACATATCAGAATTTATTGATAGGGCAAAGGTTTTAATTTAATCATATTGGATGATCCAATAAATAACCACCACATGGTCAAATGTATTCTATTACACAGTAACAGAGCATACAATTGTTATTTAACAGTGAAAATAATAAGAAAAGTATTTTGAGCACCAAATAATATTAGAATGATTTCTTTTCTGATGCACCATGTGACAAAGACTGGAGGAGCAATGTTTTTTTTTTAAGTCAGCTTTGCCATTAAAGGAATAAATTAAGCTACATTTTAAAATACAATAAAACTGAAAACAATTAATTTAAATTGTAATATTTCAGAATAAAAATAAAAACTGCAGACCCCTAAAAGACCCAAACGTGATACATGTATTACAATAATGTCATAATAAAAATCAAAGGCCCATTCAAGAACAATAATTATGCAGATAATATATATTAGCATCCACAACAATGCACAATATTGTGCTGCATGCACAGTGTGGATTCTGATTGGATGTCAATGTATTTATCATTCATCAACTTTCAAAAATTGTTCTGAAAGTGATTCCAACAATATTGTGGCAGCTATAGTTATTGTCCTTGAACAAGCATGCTGCATCACAGATGTTGTTAACATTAACACACGTCTAAGTTAACATTAGCTTAAACCGAACACATTGACTCGTTATCCAACTCATCAGAAACAATGGTTCTGTTTCCCATCTCTCACACCAACACAAAAAATAAATAACTTGGCTAAAGAGCCTGCTACGGTTCCAGTCTGTTGCTGTGTGAAATATCCTGACGCCTAGCATGGCTTGTGTTCAACATTGTTGTTGTTGTTTTTTACAGCTGCTGATTGAGAAAATTCCGTTACTATAACATTCACACCAGTAAATTTGCTGAAATGAAGTGGGGCGGGTGGAAGAAAAGCAGTGAGATATAGAGAGAGGCATTGGAAATTGCTTAGCCATTCCAAGTTGGAAAACAAAATTGCATTCTTGGGTGTTTTTCGCAGTTTCTGCACAGCTGGCTGATTGGGATTCAGTTTTTTGTGGCACATTTCCTCTTATATGCATAATTCACAAATAAATTTGCTCAGTTGTGCAGCTCTACAGTTCGGGTCACTATCTGCTCCGACTCTCTCCAGATGAGCTTGGTGACATGCCACCCATGCTCATTGACACCTGAGCACACCCAGCGGCTGTCCAAATCAGCGCTACCTCAGATGAATCATAAACGCGCCGAGCCATTCGGCTAAAACCCAATGCTAAGATCAACTTTGCAGTGCCATTCATCAGTCTTTTGGTACTGAATATAATCCGTATGAACACTCAAGGATTTTGGGGAGGGGGCTGGAGCAGTGTGACGAACTTAATTCCTCAGACTTTTGGATTCTTCAACCAGAGAAAACTTCAGAGCTAGTGGAGAAAAAAAGCAGAAAGCGTGATGCGCTTTGATCCCCCCCAACGATTGGGTTTGCTCAATGGTATACCAGCACGGAGACATGTGACATTACGCTTTCAGGTTGGACAGATATAATCAATGGTGTCTAACCTACTAATTAAGTGCACAATGGGCAAACCTAAGAGTGTGGTGTGCTTACAACGAATGCCACTTTGTGTAAAGGGGGGCTCAAATAATCATGTGTTCCATGCTAGCAAAGCAGCAGTGAATAGTAAGGACACAAGCACACAGGAGACCCCCCATAAACCCAGCACCACTAATAGATTTTTCACCATGTGTTATGTAGAAAACTCCTGCTGTGAAATATCTAATGTACCATAACTAAACTGCTGTGCCGTTACAGCGCCTTTTTGCCACTGGGGAACATGGTATGCTATGGTGAATCAAAGGCAATGAAAAGAGTGACAATCCAAAAAAAAGACCATTTTATAACATGTCTACAAATGGCCTACACAAGCAATGCAGTTCATATCAGTGCGATGTCACATAAGTTGGCCTTGCCCAAAATCCTGCTATTCATGTTTAGAACTTTATCAACTACTTAGGACAAAGAGATTTGTATACAGTATATATATAATTATTATTATCACACTGTTGGAAGGAAGGATGGAGACACAAGTAATCGAAATGGTCTTAAATAAATCCACACCAAGAAGGGAGAATGATACACAAACACAACTTATAAACCCAACCAAGGAGAACTACACAGACAGCAACTTAAATACATGACATAACAAGGTAATCGGGAGGAACACAGGTGCACAGAATGACCAAACAAGCACAGGAACATGACCAAATAAGGGAAAACAGTAACAAAAAGAGGGGCAAAACAGGTCCATGATCAATTATAGATTGCATATTTGATTCCCTGAAAATGGGAGGACTGGGTATAAAAATGGCTATAATTCCTAAGCTTTTTGTGTTATATTTTTGTTTAACCCTTTGAATTAAAGCGAGCAAATAGTTAGCCTAATTCTAATACATGCAATGACTATCCATTATGATATGTAGGCATTTTTTTATTTATGTAGCCTACACATAATCTTTTACATTATAATCCTTTAATTTTTCCTATTTTGTATGTATGTGTGCTGCTGCGCGTCCCTGTGGGTGTAATAAGCAGTGTTCTCTTGTTGTGGACCAGCCTATAGGTGCATATTACTAATCTGCTTTTCAAATAAAAAAAATTATTGAGGTGTGTTCAGGTGCATTATTTGTGCATCGGCTATTTTGAGGCTATTTTGCACTTTCTGTTTTTGAAATAGACTCCGTCATTAACCAACGAAAACCTGGTCAAAAGTCAGGGGCACAGTCTATTTCAGTTGCCTCAAAATAGCGACGCACGCACCAACAATGTGCCTGAACACGCCTCGTTTTCAGGCCAGCACACCCATTGGCACAGAAATGGGTGCAAGGACATCAAAATCATGATGAAACTAGCAAAATAAAAACTTGTGTCGTGTCTGGAGTCGCATTGTGTCAGGTGTATGATATGGCACTTAAAGTCTGCACTTCACTTTTATCTTGATTGTTTAAATTGAATTGTATTCTGGTGGTATACAGAGCCAAAATTATATTTTGCATTGTGTTTATGTATATATTTCAAAAGGTTGGGAAATTAGAAACTAAAAAAACAAAAAACAAGTGTCAACAAAAATGTTGATTCAAAAACATTAGGACATCAAGGACATACGGCAAGACAAACTAACAACTTTTAATATTAAAACAGCCTGATCTCATATTTGTGGTTTTGTTTTCCTCCAACTTTTTGGACGATGCTTGGAAAATTAAAAAAAGAAATAAATAAATAAACTGTATGGCTTGTTGACCTTATTTTATGTTTATTCTGCTTCATTATGAAACTAGACCTTTTTACACAGCAGTGACTTTAAGTGCTAAGTGAATTTGCAAACTTAGTTTAATGGTAGTTGGGCTGATATTAGCATACCTTTCAATGAAACGGCAGGGAATGTGTAGAGCTATTGAGCTATCACAGATGAGCTATTGATTTAAATTAATGTCAGTACTTTTGGGAACGAATCATATAACAACCCATTACAGAAGGTAATTGCTCATTAAAAATGTTAGATTTCTATCCTGTGGCCAGCACAAACATATCTGTAATACATTTGAGACTCAGAATTTATGAACAGCACAGCAAGCCAAAAGTCTTCCAGGGTGATAGCGTAAATTAAAGAGGCATTTGCACATTGAATTATACACAAGAAAACCTGCTCCGACATTCTGTTAATATGAATGCTAGAATCAGTGTGTGTTTTATATATTTCAACTAAAGCCAACGGTCTTTCTTTCTCTATCCTTACGTTGAAGTGGAATTTTTTGGACCTATCAACATCACTATAGATAAAAAGGTAACACTTTATTATGAAAGTCCACTTTACAAATTCTACCAACAGTAAGTAACTTTGCAACTACATGTCATCTAGCAGCTATTAGAGTATTAGTATACTGCTTCTAACACTTTATTTTGATAGGTCAACAATATTCAACATACTCACTATGAGAAACTTTGCAAGTATACATGTCAACTTATTCTACTAACCCTAAGTTTAGGGGCACTCAATATAAAGTGGGAAAGTAAAGTAAAGTAAAATAAAATAAAATAAAATAATAATAAAAAAAGAAATCCTAATATTTCACCCAACCACAGCTTTTGGTTAATAGGCAGCACAGTAAACAGGACAAATAATGAATATGTTTTTGGAAGGGTCTGAACATTCTACCAGCCAATTTTGGCATCAGCCTCTGAAACTGTCCTGAACCACCAACACTTTAAAGTTTTACATTTTGAAGGATTGATCAGGTATAATCAGTTTTTGTACATATTAAAGCAACATTAAAGACACCTTGAAGATGCCAACTACAAGAGAGAGACTACAGGTGGTAGATCAGACAGTCTCGGCTCATTCACATTCCAGAAATAAAAGTTTCGCAGCATGCAGTAAAGACACCTAAACACACCTGAAATCACTTTCTAAAGCTCAAAAAAGATAAATGGAAAAAACATATTAAGAGTCAGATAAAAATGCATGCCAACTGTCACAAAAGGAAAAAAAATTAATTAAAAGCCCCCTTCTCCATTACCTGGAGGGACTCGTTAGTGAGTTTTCTGCTTGTTTGTAATGAATGAATGTATGTTACCAAAAGTATATACTCTTTTAGGCTTGGATATCACTGATGATGATCCCTTTCCTGATATTTCCAGGTTTTTCATGTCACACGGCAGTTAAATCTGGGGTTTTTTCTATCTCTCTCTCTATTCTATTCAGTCACCACAGTACGATTGGCCAGAACAAATACAGAGCAGTGTGTGCACAATGTAGTGCACTGGAAAACAAATGGGTCACACTTTATATTAAGTGTCCTTAACTACTATGTACTCACATAAAAAATAAGTACATTGCACCTATTGTGTTCATGCTGTATTGCAAAACACTTCTGCTACTATTGAGGTGGGATACGGGTAAGGTTAGGGACAGGTTTGGTGGTATGGGAAGGAAGGATAGGTTAAGGTGTAAGGAATGAGTCAACAGTGTAACTATAAATGTAATTACAGAAATGAATTACACATGCAATTATATATAGGTATTAAAAAAAATTATAAGTACAATATAAAAGCACATATGTACACAATAAGTGCATTGTACCAAATGATTCTTTTAAATGTAATAACATAGTAGTTAAGGCCACCTTGTATAAAGTGGGACCACCTAAAGTTATTGATGACCATGCATTTCATCCACTTGCTAGTTAAAAACCTTCATTAATGATTATGCTGTATGGCTGGCACTTTCTGTTATTACTTTTTGGCATTTCATAGCTTAACAAAACCAGTGTATATTTACATTGATTATGGAATATTTTCTTGAGAGGCCTGGCACAGAAAAAAAAAATAAAACTAAACAAATTGACTGAGAAACAAATTGAAACAGCCCATGCTGTTCTGCCCCACTGAGCACAGTCTGGTGTTTTTGTTAACCATACACAGAAGAGCCTAGCTGCTGTACATTCACTCCAAAGACACTATAGGCCAAGGGTTTTTTAAAGTCTAGTGGGCCTCCCTTTTGACACAACTTACCCAACGCCCCCCCCCCCCAAATTGAACAAATTAATTGTTATAGTTTCTACCTCATGAAAGTGTGGATAGAACGATTTTCTGTTTCTATTTTTGTCGTAATAGCCTATTTATTGACTTTGGCGTGCGAAACGCTGATATATTCATAATTAATGGCATGGCTGGTTCAGTCAACAGAAATACGGGACACGGGTCAGTCTGAGCTCTCATAGCACGCACAGTACAGCCGTTCACCTGCAAGCGCCACAGCTGTCTCCGTCACCAACTTCCCAAACAGGCGAACGCACACAAAAATCTAGTTACTGTGTCTGTCTGCCTGATAAAAAAAATGCATTTCAAACACGTTCATATTTTAGAGAATGTAGTTAATCATCTCAGTGCATCATCTCATCCACCTGCAACTAATCGTCTTTTGGGTTTAAGCCCTGAAGTTGAAGGCTTTGAGTCGGGGGTCTCATAAAGCCCTCGTTATATTGGCAGGCTTGCCGAACAGCAGCAAATTCACAGCTATGGCCTTTTAGGTGAAAATAATTATCAAATTTTTGACTTATTAACTTTTTGTATTATTTATATAAAAGCATTTAAACATATATAATAATTAAACTCAATAATTATATTTTTAATTGATAAAAAAAATTGACACGCCCTGGGGAGGCGCGCCCCACACTTTGAAAACCCCTGCTATAGGTTAATGAAACGCAGTGATAAATCAGTGCTTTCCAAACTTTTTTGTTGTATACTGCCCCATAACTCCATCAATAACTCTCAAGTATTGTTCTTTATCATATTCTGGAGTAATCTTAAAAACAAGAATCACATAACATCTTCTAAGATTGACAGAGTTTGAAGAATATGACTCTAAATCTGCAATATAATTCCATAACTACATATATATTGGCAACCGATGAGATGGGGGAAAAAAAACACTGCAAGGTTTATAAAGAAGTGCAAATAGCATGCCTATCTGCACATATGCTCTGCTACAGGTGTGATCCTGACTTCCGAACCCAACACTTATATATCTAATATTATTTCAATTTCTTAAGAAGAATGTGCAAACATGAATGTGTAAATTGGGATACATCAAATCATATGGAAGCCCTAATGTTCATTTATATGTTGTAATTTCTATTTTACAGGTTTATAAATAAAATAAAAATCCCTCCTGGATGCGAATCACAGTCATGATAGGCCCGGCAGTTTCATCATAATACATTGAAACTGACACAATATTAAAAAAAGAACTGCCTTGTGACTCTGACAGCATTTATGAATAAATTTGAATTGTCATACAATAGCTACGCTGTGCTATCTGACACGGCCTTGCAGTCTCACCTACTTACTTTCCCTGTTTTCCTAGTATGGATCTCAGGTCCTCATCTAGAATGTCTATGCACTGTTACCAAGGAGACCGCACACCCACATCCTATTGTATTTTTGGGAGCAATTAACGTACCAAAGGCTTGTTATCCTGGATTTTTTTTTCTGCTTGTTTTTTTTTTTTTCTTCTACATGATTTGATGTATTTAGTTTGGGAGTGAAAGTTCTCAAAGACTCAATTCTTTTATCTACAAATTAAATAATCCATACAAGTTTCCCCACCTTTTCCACTATCTATGCTAAAATAACGATGTCTTAGCAAAGACACCTTAATTTGAGCAACTGCTCTGTCTGGTGGTTATTTTAAGTATTACAAGTGAATATCACCCTGTTATGCTATTAAAGGAGTGGCCTAATGTGAACAAAGCATTGTTTTAGTGAGGTGGACAGTGTTTATCTATCTTTATTCTTTATCTGCATTAAGTCAAGTACACACCCACTCAGTTATCCACACACAACTCTACAGGCACTAGAATATGCCAAACCTTATCTAACACGAGTGTGACACGTTTGACCCGCTTGACTGCGTTTGGCAAGTCTGGGATTACCGCTTGGAGCAAAACTCAAATTTATATTTATGAATGTGTGTAGATAGTCAGTAAACAGTTTAAGGCCATAATAATGGAATCCTTTAAATGCATTCACTTCTTCTTGATATACTGAATTTTCAATGACATTATCCAAAACCATTCCTGACTCTGGAGAAGAGAAAAAAAAAAAAAATCTAGTTTTTTGCCTCATTTAAAATGCCACTTGAGGGAACTATTATTATCAAAGGACATCAAAGCATGACATGCAGGTGCTTCTCTGCAGTTGCTGTGCTCTACTGGCCAACACTTTATAAGCGGAACTGCTTCAAGGGCTGATTCAGACTGGTATTGTAGATTCAATCCTTAAAAGTTAGTTCTCCTAAAAATTAAATGCTGTCATCATTTACTCATCCTAATGTTGTTCCAAACTTATATGCTGTGGTCACGCTTTATTTTAGGGTCCAATTCTGGCTATTATTAAACCCTTAACTATGACTTTTGCCTCAGTAAACTCCAAATTTGTTGCTTATTAATAGTTAGTTAGGTAGTTGTTAAGTTTAGGTATTGGTTAGGATTAGTGATGTAAAATACTGTCTCATAATAATAATAAGTATTAATAAACAGACAATATGCAGGCATGCTAATAAGCAACCAGTTAATAATATTATTGATAATATTATTTTTAAATATTGTTTTTTATACAATATTAGTTGAAAGTAACCATGGGTTAAAAAAACTAAACGTTGTCTGTATTATTTGTGTGATATTTAGCAAGTCTTCTCAAATCTTTCAAGCAGTTTGTTTGAGAAATAATACATTTGAAACTGATGTTATTCTCTAAAAAGATTAGAAGTCATAAAATCATTCTACATCACCATTCAAGAGTAATTTATTACTGTATATATTAATTTTGTTGATATTTTTATTCAGCAAGGTCACATTAAATTGATCTAAAGACAAATTACATTACACATTACAAAAGCTTTCTATTTCAAATAAATGCTTATCTTTTGACCGTTTTCACTCATTAAATAATTAAAGTATAAGACAGCACAACTGTTAACATTAATATTTAGAAGAAATGTTTCTTGAGCAGCAAATCAGCATATTAGAGTGAAACGATCATCTGACGGAGACTGGCATAACAGATGCTGAAAATTCAGTTTTGCAGGAGTAAATTACATTTTCAATTGATTTTGTGTTAAATTACATTTTATATTGTTAAAATAAAAAGCAGCTATTTTACATTATACTATTTCACATTATTATTGTTTTTTTATATTCATGGTCATATAAAGGCAGCTGTGTAAAAGTGGTGTATTTTAACTGATTTTCTTATGTGTTCCACAGGACATTTTTACTATTACAATCGTGTTTTCAACAACAACAAAAAAATAAATAAATAAAATTTAAAAAACATTATTTCTGTGCTTGTTTTGAGTGTAATTTAACCCTGAAAACCTTATAGCCAAAAGGAGGACAAGATATAAATTCTGTGTAATTTCAGAATTTGTGCTTTTGGTGATGGCAGCTGTTCACCACTTGTTGTTTTTTCCCCAGCTGTAGAGCGCAAGGTTTTGCAGACGTGTTTTGTAAATCACAAGTGTACGCCTCTGAGCCCAGAGCAGCTGCTTTCTTCCAGGTGTCAGTGGGATACGACAACATAAATATTCAACATATATATATTTACATTCACGCACATGAGCACACACTCATTTGCAGAATCTCTTTGGGAACTATTGTGATTACTGCGAGTCAGACACGTGGCCAATCTCTCAACATGCACACTGCATCAGATCAACATCCTGGAGCTCTTGCAAAGTCGTCACTTTCATTTCGGTTCTGCTTTTGCAGCAAAACTGTGATAGAGGGCAAAACAAGGAGAAATTACAAACTTGAAATCATTTTACATCTTCATTGCTCTATAAAGTGCACTGTATTCTCATTAAACTATATTATACTTAAACTTGCAATATAAAGGCAACATTTATACCAAAACTTTGAATAATAATAATTATATATTTTTTTGTGTGTGTGTTATTTAGGGCATATATAAACATCCAAAACTAAGACAACACCCCAAAACTAAAGTGTAACATCAGTGAAAGGCTATAATTGGATAAGTGAATTTTCCAATAATGTTTTGTTTCATTAAACAGTTTTTTTGAAAACAGTTTGTACAGCATTCATTAATATTGGATAATGTTACTTTAAAAAAATATATATGAAATATATATGAAAATCAACAAAGATTAGCCCATAATGTACCACGGCTATTAAAGTTTAATAAAGCTAAAACAGAAATTAAAACTAAAATCATGACCCAAATTAAATAAAAACAAAATCATATATTAAATAAAATAAATGCTAATTGAAACACGCCTTATAAAACACAGAATTTAGCATTTCTCATTTTAAATTAAGTTTAATAATATTTTTAATGATTTTCGTAAAGGAAAACTGAAACTACACTGCTGCACAACATTATTGTAAAATATTACTTTTTATTAGTTTAATAAAATATTTTAATAGTTTAATAAATATCCTTCACAATATACTTTATGCTCTATAAAGATATTTACATTTTAATTTTTAATTTTTTTTTTTTTACTTTATTATGCATGAAAAAAATAATTCAAAATAAAAATACGTTCATTATAGAATTGTGTATATATATATATAAATTTTTTTACTATATCTGCACACCAAAAATGAGCATTATATCACATCCACTCTGATCTAAACCTGTATGTTACAATACCACACCAAGTACACACTATTATTGTGTAGACTGAACAGGGTCTGTCAGGACCCCGATTATGCATTTTCAGCGGTTCTCGGTGATTACCAGTTATGACATTGGACCCAACCTTGCTCCTTCCTCTAGCTCTCACACACGAGTCATATGAACAGGTGTTCCTCTTCCCTGCCTATTATCACCCTCCACACAGATGTGAAGCCGCTGGGAATAAACAGGGAATATCTTCACCTCGTACACCGCTCTAAGCAACCTGTCATTCACCTTCACTTCTGCTTTGTTGAATGACTGCAAGGTCAGCTTCTCCCCCCAAACAGGTTGACATTACACCGCTCAGATAACACGCATTCTCTGCGCTGTCACGGCTCAGAGGCTGGAATACAAAGTTAATGTGCTCAGACTAAAAAAAAAGGCTCTGTGTTTGAATAAAACTGGCATTTCCTTTTAAGCTTTGACGAGGGCATCTGAACTACGATGCCTGAAAAGATACTTGGTATGAGCATATTTATAGAGAGTGTTTTCTTTAATCTGTGCAACCTTAAAGCAGCAGTTCCTTAAAAACGAGGTCTGAGATATCAATCTTGTCATCAGCTCATGCGGAGGCCCAATAATGTACGTTGTGCCACGGTCTAGATACTTTTCACCTTCTATTTCAGCTGTGGCGAGCAGCTTTTAACAACAGTAATCAAAGTTTCCCAGGCAGCAGCAGAGCATGACAAAGGTCCTTGCTTATTGTTTTCCTCTCTGCCTATTTCCCCTCCCAGCTCTCCTCTCAACGAAATTAGAGCTCCATTACTGAATCATGTTGGGCCTAAGCAAACAGAGTCCCGGTTTCCAGCTCATCCCACTTGGCTCACACAGCATCCATCATCACACCAGTTCACTTCCCTTGATACCGGCACAAAAAGCCCACATCCGTCTTAATTGGACATTAGCTGGAAATCACTGGCAACGCTCAACCTTTGCTTCGGTACGACAACAACAGATACAAAGGAACAAACGAGTTGACGAGAGGAATAATTGGCTGTCGTTTTCCATCCCACCGTTTGTTCTCACCAAGCTCTCTGGAGAGGAGGGAAAAAAAAAAATTACAGGAACTAATGTCAGTAGACCACAAATGCAAGGAGCGAGAAAGATGGGAATTAGAATGCAGCATCGGGGCTTAATTGGATAATGGGAATGAATCACTCAAGAAAGGTTTCAAATAATTTAAAGCAACTCTTGAGGAACTCTGGGTAATTAAAGATGGAGCGTCACTTGTCTTCTGTTTAAAAAGAGTATAGGGAACTTATACCTGATTATATTCTACTTTAAAAGGAAGCGTTAATGTGTTACTAATTATTTAACATTCATCATTAAGTGCAAGCATTAAATGTCTGCACCACTAGTACCACCAAGCACAATGGGAATAACGAGGGCTGAATCCAAATTTACACCTTATCTAGGCTACCCTCATTTACTATTTCCCACTGCATTACTCAAGCCACACGATTTACCACAACGCTGAACAAAGGTTAAGGGGGGCATAACACACACAGTTTCACCCAATCTCTTGTTAATCTTGAGTACATACTGTATAGAGTAGTACTGCATCCTTCATATCTCCAAAAAGTCTTTAGTTTTATCATATCTATAAAAGAAAGATACAACTTTACGATTCTCTCCGAAAAAAGTCGAGCTCCTGGTCGCGTGCCGTGGGGGCGGAGCTACAAAGTGACTAGCACTTGAGCCTATTGCAAATAAAACACAGACATTTGATGCTGTTTCGCTTACCGTCTGCAGTTCTGAATCATCTTTCAGTAACAGACAAACGTGCAAATCCAGCGTCGAACTGGGCCTTGTTTATAAAACGTTCGTCAACAAACACACTTGTGAAACTCCGTTGCTGCCCCGGTAAACCAAAGGGCATCAACTATTCACGTAACGCTGGGTTCTTTTGGAAAGCTTAACAAGGTTATCTTTCCCTTACAACCAGCACTTCTTTGGAAAGGCCTACTTCTCGTGCGAGTCCCGTGCAGCGCAGCAGAATGACGCGCGTTAATGAGCGTGATCTCTGGTCTAAGTCTGCGCGGGCGCATTCATGCTTCCGGTAGAAATGCCCATATAAGGAGTTCCACCGTCGTCTATGGGATGATTTCAGTCCTATGGAGGGTCAGATGCCTCTCTGATTTCATCAAAAATATCTTAATCTGTGTTCCGAAGATGAACAAAGGTCTTATGGGTTTGGAACAACATGATGGTGAGTAATTAATGACTGAATTTTAATTTGGGTGAACTAATCCTTTAACTATCTGCTCTATGATTATGTACCTGCAGACCTTTGCTGTTCTTTAACAGACTTACTGTAGCATGACCTGGTGGACACATGAAGCTCCTAAAGCAGGTCAAAACTAGCGATCAGAATTGAAGGCCTACAGCCTTCACAAAAATACAAATAGACCTATACACTATATATAAATGGCATTGCGTACATAACAAGCATTCATTAAACAAAATCTATTTATATATATATATATATATATAGTAGTACAAGAAAATACATTTATAAATTAATTCATATTTAATATTTCATTGGAACAATACAGAAGTATATGTAATGCATACCTGTACATGTGACCAATAATAAACCAATAATAATAATAAAAAAACAAAAAACAATTAATGATTATTTTACGTCATACATAATTAGGTAGTCATGTGGCCCTTACCAATCCTGTCATAACATGCAAATAAGTTTGGGTTATTACAGCCATAATTCAGCTAATAAAATTATTAGGGAGAAGTTTTGTTATTTAGTCATCTCGACTGGCGTCCCAGTTTATTTACCTGAATTTACCCAAATTTTCTCAAAATTGCATTTATTCTTTAAATGATGTATATAGACATATGTACTAAAAATAATATTTATTAAGTGTTGATCTGGAGTACATTTAATATATAACCAAATCCTGCCCTCATGTGGACATAGTCTGTATTTTCTTTCTTCAAGTTGTCCCATTTAGAATGAACCAAATACAGAATATCAACACCGGTTATAAAGGTCTGATGAATCAAGGTCTTTTATGCTTTCCAGTCCTATCTGTTTCATATTTATGAGTGGGCTTCATACCTGTAGCATACAGACCAAAGGCCTAATGACTTTCCAATTAGCGTTTCTGTTTTTGCCCTTTTAGGCTTCTCTTCTCCAGAGCTGATTTACTGTTTGCTGTTCTGGTCTCACCTCTGAGAAGACCATTATGAAATCCTCTGGGCAGATCTCTGCTTCAGTACTCCATCAAACTAATTGAGTTTCTCCCGGCTTTTAGCAGGCTCATTAACTCAACTCTGATCACAGGGCAAACCGCTGTGCGTCACCAAAGATGGTATTAATGGTGTGTTACTCAAGTGACCCCTTCTCTCCATCGGTGCTACAGTAAATAACACCGCCTCAGATTGTCGTCCTTGTATACGATGCTGCAAGAAAGCATATCAGTGTAGATCTTTGAAGTCTGTGGTTGTTGTTTAAGCTACTGAATGTAAGGCAAAATATGCACAGCTGTGACCCCCTTTCATGGCTGATTTGAAATTGTTTATTAGATTCAAACGACTAGCATCTAATTTACACTTGCTCAATAAGATCCAGACTGTTTTGCCTATTGCCCTCCTCGGGTTCCGTCTGTGGCCATACTGTGAGAATAAAGTGTCTTTGAGATCAAACATTGGTGCTGAGCAAATGGATCTCACGCAGAGAGGGCAGCAGATGGACTGGGCATGGGAACAAGGTAGCATCTCTCCAAACAGACTTTCAATGAGCCACAGCAAAAACAGGAAGAGGCCGATGATAGTAAGGGACACTGGGCTTTTACTTCATCGAATACTTGGGGCTATTTTTGAAAGTCAGCGACTGTTGCTTAAAGTGTGATAACTTGCCTCAACCTGATGCATTGTTGCATAATTTTTATCCTGAAAACAAAGTCGGCCTTTGTTGTGTAAAATATGATACTGGAATTTATTTTGGAAGAAAAAATTCACTTATTTTAATCAAAATATATAATATTTCCAATTTTGTGTACTGCCTAAAGGGAATTTATTATAATTATTTAAAAAATGCTGTTGTCCTACATCTTCAAAATCTTGACTGGAATGTCTCGCACACTTATTGTCTTTTAGATGGATGTACTGTATTTTCGGTTTAGCGTTCCCAATATGTCAAACCTACATTTTCAGTGGTTGGATGTGTGAACCTTTAAGCGTATACAGTAAAACTTCACAATGAAGGGAACGTAAAATCTTTAAAACATAAGATACAGAGCCATGGTCTACTGATAGCTCTCATGGGAACAGAAACTTGAAAAGTCTAGCAATTATGGGACAAGTTAATTCTCATAGGAGAAGGTGATATTTCTCTCTAAGGTACAGGAGGAGACTGCATAAGTAAAACTATTCTCTAGGTATTAAAATATGTGAAATATGCTCAGTTTATGTAGTCTTATATTTAATTTAATGACCGTATGTTGAAGGTGCGTGAGATTTTTAATGTATTTGAAACAAGTCTCTCATTTATTTGGTGACAAATAGAGTAAAAACGGTAATGTTGTTAAATATTATTACAAATTAAAGCATGATATATTTACTCTTCAGAATTCTTTGAAAAAGTATTTTTCAATCTTTTAAACAGTAATGTGGAAATGAACAAAGAAAGCACAAATACAAAAAAATGTTATATCACTATACTTACAAAAGAGGACAAAAGGTCCAGTAAAGCATCCAGTTTTCAAAGAAGCATGGAATCCACAAACATCAGATATTAAGAATGAAAAGAATAAATAAAGATATAAAAATGCTCAAGTTTAAGAAGGCTAACTATTGGAGGCTTTTCAAATTGTTAGTACAGACTTTAAGTTTTTGTTCCTGAGGTGATTTGTGTAAGAAATCCATAAGAATTATTTTAACTCCAGAGATGTTTATGATTCTGGACTAGACTATAATAGAGGGGCTCTGTTAGATGTTCTATAGTCTATCTTCGTCTTTATTTCATCTCAGAGCTGTTCTACGGGGCCCTCTAGAGTCTGACAGTGCTGCTTCAGTCCATTGGCTGGTGCTTTAGGCAAAACAACATGTTGTAGTCTCCTTCAACTCATGGTACCCCTGGTGGTTAGGCTCTGTAAAGAGACAGAGAGTGTTGTTAAGGGCATAAGTTTTGGGTGAAAACCTGATGTTAAGTGTGAAAAATAAATGCACAATGCGGCTGCTAGAACTCAAGAAGAAAAGTTTTTTAAAGCCTCCATTAGAATAGATAAAATTGTTTTATATGTACATTGTTTGTAATATATATTAGCAACGACTGCCCAGCCTTTCAGAAAAGTGGTATGAATTAGGCCTGTTAGACTTTTTTACTGATTTTAAAAGGGAAATGTATGCTAAAAAATATTATCCAAATTTGTATCCAAGAACAAAAAAACAATGTGCGTCAAGAAACAGACTCATATATGGGACAACGTGATCATATTAACTCTTAAAGCAAAATGATTTTCACACATTCAGTAGGGACACAAATGATTTCCAACAGCATATATCACAAATTTAAGTCACTTTGATGATTTTCTGAACGTCCCATATGACAGCCACGAAAACGCCCACAAGCAGGATGCGTTTGAGTATATAGATGAGAGTGACTGTACCGAGTGTCATGTCTTGTTCCACAAGAGGGCGCTGCTCTGGACAGTTCACTGCGTTTCCTCTGGCTGCTCCCAGCACAGTCATGATGTCTACTAGATTGAGTTTGCCCTCCTCTCTGGCCTCTCTAATCTCCTCCTCAAGTTCTTCGGCGGCCTCTGCAGCCTCCTCGGCCTGCTCCCCCATCAGCGCGCCTTTAGCACCCTTCAGCCGAGGAGGGGCGAGGGAGCAAACGGCCCTCAGGCGGCTGTACGATCGCAGCTGTGCTACGTTGGCGCGCAGGAAGAGGAGCAGCACGTTGAGATCGTTAAGCGGGCAGCCCAGTTTCTGACCGCTCATGAGCCCCAATCCGGGCAGCACCTCGTAAAGGGAGAGGAAGGTTGTGTCCCAACAGAACAAACGCAGCAGGCTAAAGAGAACAATAGGAGCTAGCAGCACATAGACGGCGCCGTTAGCTACACTAATGACCTGGAACACAAGTAGGCCAGTCATTTTACACTGAACTAGCTCAGGCACCCAGGGCTGGTCACGGAGGAGGCCCGTGCGCACGAAGCAGCTGAATTCGTCTTGCAAAAAGGCGGAGAGGTGGAAGTAGATCAGGTATAGGCAGGAGGCGGACATGAAGGTCAGGAGGAGGAAGCCTCGCAGGAAGAGCATGCTGACCAGGAAGTAGGAGCCATGCTTGCATTGCATGTATCTCTCCAGCAGGGGGTACTCAAAGTAACGCTTGCGCTTGGCTCTAAAAAGAGAAAAATCAAAGGATTCCATGTTTAATATCTGACAAAGAAATAATGCTTCTTTGAAATAAGGTGTAAAAATGTCCAGATTCCCATGTACCTCTCAAGCTCAGCCTGAAACTGCAGTGGGCTTTCTGAGTGCTGTTTTAGGTCCAGGATGCTTTGAGCCAGACGGACAGAGCGGTTGTATGACTTGTCCAGCTCGTCGATGATGAAGAACAGGTCAGAGGTCAGGCTGGGCACCGCCAGATACCGCCAGATCAGAGCTGGCATGTACATCATCATAGCCATGACCAATAAGGAGTATGGAAACATCTGCAAGACCAAAACAAGTTCCAAGTTAAACTTGTGGCTTTAGACAGACTTGAATAGGTCTAGCTTCAGATATCTTCTGAAAAGCACTCTATTTTTGAAAATCACAAGAAAAAAGCAATGTTTCCGATTGCTTTCCATTTCATTCTCTAGTAGAAACAGCTGAGAAATTAAAAAACTAATTTGAGATGTATTTTCTGAATGTTTTTACTTACTTTATGTACCCACAGTGAACGTTCTTCCAAGTTCCCATCTGTGTCAAACTCATGGTGTATGAGAGAGTCCCAGCAGTACGTATCCACATATGCTGCCTGCTTTACTGTGAAGTTGTTGGGTGGAAAGCAGCTAATCTGTGGGCCTGGGAGCAGAAACAGAGAAAATGAACATGCTGAGACATAAATGACAGTGTTCTAGCACCACTTGATGCTGTATAAGTGGAAAATCTGGGTGGCATGTCTGTAATAGCGCTAGATCTTTTCCAGGGATACAGATGGTGAAACCACTGAGAGTAGGCAGGAAACACCCTTCTGTGGAGAGTTTTGCTGCCTGGGTGAGAGGGTGTGACCCAGCTGCTGAGAGGAGGCCAAGCCCTACTTTATATGGACCACTTAAACATCTGTGTTACCCTCCAAAACCTACAGTCAGCCTCGAATTTGCTGACTGAACACAACGTGCTATTATGGATAACTGAGCTCCACTAAACATCTTTGCAAATTATATGATACCAAACCAGGAGAGATATTCATAGAAATCTGAGTTTCCTAAAAGCTTCCATTTTAATCTATTTATGCCAATAAATATACAATGGGATCAAAAAGACCACACCAAAAAAAACTTAAAAAAATATAATGTAATTATAATATTGTTTAATATATTATTGGCCAAATATTCTACAGGATTTTAAATTAATTAGAGTTATGATATTATATAATAAGAAATGTACCATGTGATTTATATATAGACAACTACTTTTCCTTTGTCAACTTTGAATCTATTTATAAAAATTAATTTAAACCTGAAAATAAAAAATAAATGTACTAATATAACATGATTTAGTATTAATACTAAATCATATATAAAATCTTGTATCCATCGATATCTGAATATACATACATATATACACATATATATATACATTATATATATATATATATATATATATACACACTCACCTAAAGGATTATTAGGAACACCATACTAATACGGTGTTTGACCCCCTTTCACCTTCAGAACTGCCTTAA
>JAUMHE010000059.1:10403182-10454473 GCA_032359235.1 Enteromius mattozi
ATTTATTTCATCATGAGTTTTTCTCCCCATTTTCAATTGTTTTACTTCAATGATAGGTTAGAATTTTGTGCATTTTTGGAATGAAAGATCAAAAGGATAAACAACACAGATTTATTTTCACAGCCACCTTTGCTCAGATTTACCAAGGGTGCCAATAATAGTGGAGGGCACTGTAAATGTGTCTGAAGCCATGCACATGCACAACGAATAATATTTATATAATATGTATATTTTAAAAATCTATATTTTTTAAAATATTTAATAGAGACAGAAATTATAAAGTGGATGGATAGTCTTGTAGACATGGTTGTGTAGTTTAGAAACAATCTGATTTCTACAGTTTCATTAGTTGTGAAGATACAAGCCTGCAATCATGAGCGGTTACCCTCACCTGATTGTTTTGGATTTGGATGGTTCCCTGCGGTAACCCCTGGGTCAACACCTGCCCCTGTGAGGTAACCATTGCCACCGGCTGATACAGTGTCCCACCTGTGGGAATCAGTCACAGCGGTTATCACACACTATACCTGCCTGTTGAAAACATACTGTAATTATCCTGCAGCACAAAAACAAACCATTTCACCTCCCTTTCACTGTGCCAAAATAAAACAAAAGGGTATTCGGAGCGGCTCAAGAAGAGAACAAGGAGTTGTTGTTTTGACGCTAATTAGCTTGATTTCACAGTAATTAGACGTTCTTTATTCACAATGTGAAAGTATTGTTCTGTGTAAAGAGAAAATTATTAAAGAAAGAGCTATATAAATGTAGATAATGTACATGGAAGCCCGCATTCGCTTCCATTAGATGTCACAAATTTGTAAAGAAAAGCTGCTCTGAAAGCTGAGATCTCTGAATTTATAGCAAGCAAAAGGGACTGATGACTGGCCTCCTCACCTGAGACCACCTGAGAGTTGATAGTGGTCATGGCAACGTTGTTCTGTTGCAGCGAACCGGCAGGGACCACGATCCCAGAGGGGTTTACTGTGCTGGAGACAGACGTGAGGGATGGGGGTGAGTTCTGAAGCAGGTCCTGAAGAGGAAGACGACATGCTGGTTAGTGTCAGTTCAGTTTCTTGGACAAAGAATTTGGTAGAAAATAGGGCGGCCAATTTAACATGCTAGTTTAGTATTATTAAAAAAATTAATTAATAATTAAATAATAACTAAAATCCTTTATAAAAAGACAACAAAAATTAACACAATTAAAAAAATAATAATAATAATTTGGGTTGGCGAATTAATGTTAGTTAATATGACTAAAGATAATAAATTAAAAAAATACTATAAATTTAGCAATAAGTAAAAACAACAATACAATTATATATAGAGTATACAAATACAAATACAAGTATATATTAGAGATCAATACAAAAATAATAAGAGATCAATAAATAAAACAAAAAATTCTTTCTTTTTTCTTCTGACAAATTCACTAGTTTAACAATTTTGGGGTGTGTAAGATATTGGTCGGCAAGAGATTCAGAAGAAAATCTCTCAACTCTCAGCATTTCTTATTACTATCAATAATGAAAACATTTGTGCTGCTTTAGATTTTTGATTCTGTGAAGGATAGAGCATACAAAAAAAAACTTTTATTTAAAAGAAATCTTTTGTAACATTATGAATATGTTATTACTGTCTTTTGATCAATTTAAAGCATCAGTACTATATAAAATGCACAAAAAAGGTTCAGGATTAGTACCTAGTTATTGTAATTACTACATAGTACATATTATGTACATGAGGAACAGGACTGTAAAATAAAGTGCTACCAAAACATTTTATTGACCTCAAACTTTTGAATAATAAAGAATATGTGATTATGGTTAACCTGATCATTTAATGGCCATTTTAATTCATTTATAATCGATTGACTGTTCTACATAAAATGTCCAAAAGTCTTCTCACGCAGAGGTCAGCAAAGTTCAGCAGGAACAGCGAGGGCAAGCCAGATGTGACCTTTTGCATCCCCGGGAGAGGAGTTTGTGTTCGTGCAAGTGTAAATGTTACTGGTGTGAGAATTTGTGCATTCATATGACACTGTTTATGTGTTAGAAACCGCCTTTAGCCTTTAGACTGAAGGTCTAGGGAGACTGTATTTGTGAGTGACCTGCTGCAGGCCGAGGTTGGTCTGTGATGGTGAATACGGGCCGCCCAGGTCGTTCCGTAGCAGATTGTCACTGTGCATCTTGGTCTTGAGGCAGGTGATGTAGCGGTTACAGAAGTCTTTACAGAGCTCGTTCACCTTCTCCAGTTCCAGCAGGTGAATCCTCAACACCTGGATCGCTTTCACCATCTACATCAACACAAAAGTAGATACAGGAATCAGTTTATGAAGAATTCTTGCATTAGAGTGGTCTAAACTAGTTGTATTTTTAGTATTATTTACATTATTATAATATTTATGCCTATTTTGAATCATCTTTTATTTTTTTATGTGCTTTATATATATATATATATATATGGGTAGCTGATGGATTAATGTGTCCTAAGGTGTGACAGAAAAATATTAAAAAAACATTGAAGATAAACCTTACTAATTCTATTGTAACTCTAAGAATGAAGATACATTTGTGTGTTAATTTTCTATATGTATATATATTTCTGCTGCCATAGAGCAGTCCAATATTTCTATTTTATTATATATATATGTGTGTGTGTGTTTTAGATTTATTTTTTTCAGGTAGTTGCCAAGGCAAGGCAAATTATTTTATTTCAGCCTTATTTAAATGACCAGAAATTATATTTAGTAGTTTTTTGTTGTTGCTAATAACCAGTAACAAAACTGCAATTTTTGCATATTTTTGCATATTGCAACATGCCCAAAAAAATAAAAAATAAAAAAATAAAAAACAATATAATTAATACTGACAAAAAAGAGCAAAGTGAGAGAAAATATAGACAGAAAAATTGGTCAAATAAATAAATTGATAAATTTCAATGCCATTATTTTACATAACCAAGATATTATTTCACATTTATTACTATTATTATTTATTTGTTTATTTTCACCTGTTTATCACACTAAACTATAATATGAATTTTAAATACCTATATATTGTGCACCTTTTATTATATTTTCATGATACATGTTTATCATTAATTGTGTGAAAATGAGCAGCCAGGACATTCTGGAAAATAACTCAATTCATGGAGGAAAGAATAGTATATGGATCTGAACCTACATTAGTGCGAGTAAATAATAATAATAATTAAAAAATAATAATTTGTAAGTGAATTATTCCTCTAAATAAACTACCATCACTTTACTCAAAAGAAAAGCAGAAGTGTTTTTCTCACTTTCTTTCCCACAATTATTTGAGGTTACCTAGCCAGCCCTCCCTGCCACTATTTGCCTGGTTGCGTTGTTTAATGCTACAAACACTTTGGAGTTCTGCTGATACAGTTGGACGCGACTGAACTTTCCGTTCCAGCTACCCATTCAAACAGTCACCGCCCAAAGTCAGAACTCAAGGACGACCAAATGGGCTAAAAAATGCTTTGCCAAGGAGGAGATAAATCTGCCAATTACTGCAGCTCGTTTAATCAGGGCTCAGTGCCATCTCTCTGAGGCGAGAAGGAAGTGCAGCGCGGGCGCTATAACTGTCGCGGTGAAGAGTTAGTGAACGGAAGACCCGTGTGTGACCAGTGTGTCGTAAAGCACACAGATGCAAAGTTAATTGACTGAGCAGCGCTAGTCGGCCGAGCGCCCCAGTAATGATGAACAGTGACCTTTTTCCTCCTCCTTCCCTTAATTTCTAATTACTGTTAACTGTCTTGCAGGGCACAGAAGAGGAGAGATGATGAATATGAGGAGGAGAGTTAAAGGAAACGAGAACAATAGAGAGAAAAAAGGTGGCTGAGTGTCATTGTGACTAATACTACCGACTTTTTATTTTTAATAAAATGTTACTAATGTCATATTTCTAGGATGTTTGATAATTAAAGTACCTCAAATAACATATAAAGTGCAAATATGCCAGCAGAGGGCAGTGCAGATGTGACATTTCGATATAAAGGAAGTAAACAGGTTTTTAAGAGCTGAAATTAGAAGCACGGCAGGTGATGCAAAAGCTGATGAGCCCTTACCAGGTTGTCTAGTTCAGGGTCCTCGCTGAAGAAAGGCTTGTGGTCCTGTTCTTGCTGGTGGACGAAGTTCTCGATGTCGACGTCAAAGCTGGCGGAGGTGATGCATTCGGATCCTTGCGTGGCTTGTTCACACTTCTCAAACAGCAATGCCAGAAGAGGAAAAAGAGGATGCCTGCAGGACACAGAGAAGGCTAGTATTATTTTTAAAGCAAGCAGTATGTACAGTATACTGTGTGCAGTATGCAAATGTACAAAGTCCACAATAGGTTGTGTGAAAACAATGTTTCTGAGCACCAAATCAGCATATTAGAATGATTTCTGTAGGATCGTGTGATAGCTTTGCCATCACAGGAATAAATAATATATATATATATTTAAATAAATATATTAAAATACAGAAGTTATTTTAAATAGTAGAAAAAAATAACATTAAAAAATCTTACCAACACCAAACTTTTAACCAATACATGTTTTCCATGTACTGTAGGAAGTTCAGAGTATATACTGCGCAGTATGCAATAAGCAGTATGTAAAAGTTAACCAGAAAATAACCAGTTTCATTGCTTCAGGCAGGACCCACCAGCTGAATATATAATCTTTGTCATCTTCATCTGATTGTAGGCATAAGCTCCGTCTAAAGGTTTCTTCTAGCAAGTTGACATTTGTCATGTTAACAGCATTAACATTTCCTGTATCATCAGAGAATGAATATGTTTGCACTGGTTTAAGCCTGTATAGAGAGAGGCTTCTGCTGAAGAGCAAACCGAATGAAAGCTAAAATTCACTCAGCTCAGCCTCTTGAAAGCTAAGCCTAGCCTGACATGCAGAACTCTGATTAAATTAATAAGAAAACAACATCGCCACAAATGATTAAGGGTCATGCTTTTCCATTAAGACTCTCCTGTCCTATGCTATCATCATGCATCATATCCAAACTATAACAGAACTAAGGAGGAGTAAGATCATTAATTGCAAATTTTAGGGGAATAATTATGACAAATTACAGAATTGCTCAATGAAAGATGATTGCTTAGAAATGCTTTAGTTTCCTTTTTTTCATTCATAACATATATATAGTGTAAAAGGTGAAATATTTGTACACGGTTTATACAAGTGTAAAGGTTTACATAAATGTGTCAGTATAAGCGTATAAGGTCAGTAAGATTTTCATGTTGCTATAAAAAGACTCTTTATGCTCACCAAGGCTGCATTTATTTAAGCGAAAACAAAATGCAGTAATATTGTTTTATTTCAGTGTTTAATAATAATTTGGTGTTTTTATCATCAAAGTTAACAGCTGTGGTTCTTAAAATTTAAATGTATTATTTCCACAATAATATTTTCCAAGATTCTTCAATGAATAGAAAGTCTAAACTAAAAACTTTTTTTTATATTTCTATTATATATAAAAGTATATAAAATATATAAAATATTTTTGAATGGGATCATATCTTTCTATAGTCACAAATAATAATTATTGGTTAATTTTGAATCTGTGCACTGTCAGTAATGACATGAATAATTCACTGAATGAGTGAATCTTTTAATTGAGTCATTAAAAAGATCCTGTTCATAACAGTCATTTGTTCCCAAATACATATTAGCTTGTGCTCTGTTTGTTGTTGCATGCAAGAAATACTATGTCAAAACAGTATCTAAAATAGCACCCTATCCTATCCTATCCAGTCTTATCTTTATCGTATCCTATCCTACACTCTCAGAAATGTACACTTTTGTACCTATTAGGTTCTAATATGTACACTTTAGGTACTAATATGTACCTTTAAGGTACAAACTTGTACCTTTTAAAAAGGTGACAGCTTTTGTACTTTTATTTCTGTCCTGCCTTATCCTATCCTGTCTTATAATATCCTATCCCATCCTGTACTATACTCTCCTGTCTTATAATATCCTATTCTATCCTATCCTGTCCTATCCCATCCTATCCTGCCTTATCCTATCCTATCCTGTCTTATAATATCTTATCCCATCCTATCCTGCCTTATCCCATCCTATCCTATCCAATCACATCCTATCCTGCCTTATCCTGTCCTATCGTATCCTATCCTGTCTTATAATATCTTATCCCATCCTATCCTATCCTGCCTTATCCTATCCTGTCTTATAATATCCTATCCCATCCTATCCTGCCTTATCCTATCCTATCCTGTCTTATAATATCTTATCCCATCCTATCCTATCCAATCCCATCCTATCCTGCCTTATCCTATTCTATCCTATCCTGTCCTATCCTATCCTATCCTGTCTTATAATATCCTATCCTGTCTTATAATATCCCATCCTATCCTATCCAATCCTATCCTGCCTTATCCTATTCTATCCTATCCTGTCTTATAATATCCTATCCTGTCTTATAATATCCTATCCTGTCCTTTACTATACTCTCCTGTCTTATCCTACACTGTAAAAGTTAATCAAACTCAAAGCAATAAAGTTACATAAGTCTAAGCAAAAACATTGGTACAAAAATGACAGGAGTGTTTTCTCAAGTATTTATTGAAATACAACAAAGGTTTTCAAGCATAAAACAAAACCAGTGGGTTATATATTCAAAAATATAACATTTAAGCTATCTAATCAGACTTTTCACCAAATGAGTAAAGATCACACAAACAAGGAAATGTTTAACAAAATCCATTTTAAATGATAAATATAATGAATAATATTAATAATAAATAACTGCTAAATAATATAAAAATTATAACAGTGGATAATTTTTATGGGAAAAAAAATGCTTTCCTCAAGATAAACAGCACTTATATACAAACATTTGTAAATACAGGAATACTTCAGTGCAAAATAAAAAGGACCAGTGCACTGACCCAAGACTTGGCAGACATCATCTTCAAATTGAATCAAAACATCCAATGGATTTAAAGACAACCTTCCCTCTTCCTCCGTTACAGCAAAGATGGTGACAGCTGCCTTCCGTATTTCACCAGGCTCCCTTTTTCTAAATGCAGTAAAAAGTTGTTAGTATGTATGTCACCAAATATCATATTTAAACATAAAACAAAATTTTGTCATTAATTACTCACCCTAATGTCGTTCCAAATCTGTAAGATTTTTGTTCATCTTCAGAACACACAACAGATTTTTGATAATATCCAAGAGCTCTCTGTTCCTCCCATAAACAGCATTGCAGCTGAAATGTTCCCAGGCCCAGAAATGCAGCAAGGACATTGTTAAAACAGTTCATGTGACATCAGTGGCTCAAACTTCATTTTTATAAAGCTACGAGAATACTTTTTGTGCATAAAGAAAACAAAAATAATGACTTTATTCAACAATTATTCTCCTTCGTGTCACCCTAGGGTGCCATTATGGAAAGTATCACAACACATGCGTGTGCCTTCCTCTGCAGTAAACAAGGCTCAGCGCTTGTATGTTCTATGTTAGCAGCAGCAATCGCATGCACTGATCACATGCAGAGGTACTCTTGATAATGATGGAAGGTGTGATTTGGAAGAGAAGAATTGTTGAATAAAAAAGTATTCTCCTAGCTTCGTAAAAATAAGGTTGAGCCACTGATATCACATGGATTGTTGTAATGATGTCTTTGCAGCATTTCTGGACCTGGAAATATTTCAGTTGTGTTCCTGTCTATGGAGGGTCAAAAAGCTCTCAGATTTCATCAAAAAAATATCTTAATTTATGTTCTGAAGATAAATATAGGTCTAATGGGTTTGGAACAACATGAGGATGAGTAATTAATGACAGAATTTGCATATTTTAGTGGACTATCCGTTTAAGACAAAAAAAAAAAAATGTTGATTTCAACAAAAAGGTTCAAATGTTGCGAAGTAAATAAGTTTTCCTGACATATGTCTTACCTTGTGTGTCTTGAAATAATCGTCTGAGTCTTTTCAGATAGTAGTAGATCCGGCAAGGTTCATAGCTTGAATGACTGATGCCATTATTGTCCCTGAAGACAAAATACAAAATTTGAGAAACTTAACTCACAATTAAGCAAAATTTATGGACATAATAAGACAACTTTCAACCACTACAAACTTAGCATTAGAAATGACCTGACATCTTTATAAAAAACCAAAGCCACTTTAGGATAAGTGCAAGCAGAAATATAAAAAGATAATTCTTTTCTCCATCTATATAAGTTAAGTATGTAACTATGTAATTATAATCAGAACTTAAAAGACTTCACTGGATATTCTAGATGAAACTGAAAAAGCGGAAAATAAATAATGTTTAACAAAAGTTTAAACGTATTGTTGTACAGGGAATGTGTGTTTGTGTTTGCTTTACCTTGCTTCAGAAATGGCGCGAGTGACTGTTAGAGATGAGGAAGATGCTCTGTCAGCCGTCTCTCCAGTTTAAAAATAACGTTACAATTTGCGGGACTCGTTCGTCTGTGTCTGGCTGTGAGAAACCACAAAAAATATTTCTTAATTCATCACTGACGAACTCGTGTGTATAGCATCGCATATTTAACACTAGTCGTTGATAACTTATGATGTAATGGTGCATTAGCTCTGCTTCTTTGCTAGCTAATGTTCCACACATTAGGATAACTGAGCTGGTTAATCTTCAGATGAACTTGAATAAAACACAAAATGTTCAAAAGTGCTTTGAATAGGAATAAAGAAGTTCGAAATGCTTACCTGATATTTTCTGTGACGGTGTCGCGTGCCGCGCAGCTGTGATCCCGGCAGTGAGTGAGCTTGTGAGCCACTGGAGACTGAAAAATGCGCGCGTTTTTTTTGAAAAACAGCCAGATAATATTTTATCTCGAGTAAAATGAATTACTTTAATAGTATTAATCTAGACTTAACATGAAACAGATTATTATATTTCTTATATTATCATTAGTCATTAGTTATTAATTAGTTATAAAAGGTAACATATGGCCATTAATAGGGTAAATATGTAGTTATGTAAGCTAAAGCATAATAACCTATAACCCTTGTTATATGTTATATGAGACTTCTCGAAAAACAATGTTAGAAAAATCATTCATTAAGCTCATACTTCTTTAGATGTAATAATCATATACTGTATGGTAAAAATGGATTAAATTAGTTTATAGTAACTTATCTAGAGTTATGCTTAATATAATTAGTTTTTGAGTTAACGTCACAAATATATATTGAGTTAAATTAACTTTTTACAATTTTTGAGTTAAATTAACTCATTTCATTTAGCGACCTTCACTGTTAGGTTTTACAGTGTATTTTATCCTATCCTATCATATCCTATGTGGGTTTCTGTGTGTATATATGTATTGTATTTTTTTTCTTTCTTGCAGAGCCTGTTTGAGAGACCGAGAGAGGCTGTGAGACTGGGTGAGGGGCCCAGGCTCCGGCTGTAACCCACCACTCTCATTTGCAGCCTTTAATAGCTGGCTATATTAGACTCTAATCTGCCTGATCCCAATTTAATGCCGCTCCCTCCAGCTGACGTGACAGGAATACTAAACAGGCTCACAGTGCTGAGCAGCGAGGCGATCTGTGCTCCCTCCGGGCTCGTCCCGCTCCCCTCCGCTGTGCCAGCCCCTCTTCCTCTCTCCCCTCCCCTGTCACACTAAATCCTGGAGGGCATGGCTGGGTTATCTCTCCCCTTCTCTCTCTTCGCAGGCCTGGATCATAACCCGGACACAGCCCTAAAGGCCCAAAGCCAAAGGATGCTATCAATTTAGCTCTCCGAGGATTTGGCAAGTAGGCTGAGGAACAAACTACCCAGAAATTAGAGCATAAAATCGAATTGGAAAGTTAAGCCACAAGGTACAGGTTCATCCGAACATTCACATTCCCTGGAGTGAGTCTAATAATGCTGCATTATCTTCATTAGGAGGTTATATTTCATAACATTCATCTGCAGCACAAACTATGTGCGATTTTTGGAAACTTTAGTCATGCCTTGCATACAGATGCGATGACGGACATGAAGCAGCTCTTATTCTGAACATAACATTTCTGATTGCATTATCTCAGACGACATAACAAGCGCAGTAAAATCTTTGTTACTAAAGATGGCCAGAACACTTACAGCAGTTACTCTATAAACTAATTGCCTCGGTTGTTTCAAAGACTAAATGAGGTTGGAAAAACTCTTAAATGTAATCTGATCTCTCTGAGCAACTCCAGACTTTTAAATCTCTTCATCTATACGTTCTGGATGAGTCTGTGTGCCGCAAAGTGCCGAGCTAATCGGTTAATCTTTCAAAATGTGCCGGTTAAAATGAAACACTTAATGCTATTTGTCTTTAACCTTTAGTTATCATCTCTCAACTCTTGCGGGAAAGACTGTCCAGACTGTCATCCCTCAAACGTGGAAGAGTGGGATCATATAATTGTAACGGCAAAGGGGCCATTAGAAGGACTTTTACATTTTATGATAGACAAAAAAGCACTTTTAATAGAATAGAAATTTGAATTCACTCATCAGATAATACAGATTAAGACACGCACAAACTATTGTAGTGTAATTCAAATTACAAACAAATAATTCCAAAGGGCAGGTTATTGCAATGAATACAGTTGGTTCTGACTGACTTCCAGTGTATGGACTGAAATACAATGGAAGTTAATGGAAACATTCCTGATTTTAATATTTTACCCTGCATATACAAAGTCATATGGGTTTGGAAAGACATGAGGGTGAGTAAATAATGACACAATTTTTGGATGGACTACCCCTCTACCCACCTCTGCCCCTTTGAGAAAGCAAACAAAACATAAGAAAATCAAACCTCAGTCACTTAGAATCCACAGTGATTGTTATGAACAGGTTCTTGTAATGAAAAGACTTGAAAGACTTCTAATTGAATTGATACATTTCTCAGAGTAGTAAGTGAATTAACACATGACTCGCTTACTGAACTGCAGAATGGCTTCAAAATAAACAGAGAACTGTGTCTTAAATTAAGTTTTAAAGCATGAGTAAAGTAGTTCAATTCACAAACAAATGATTTATGAGCAGGTGGTTTTCATGAAATTAAACTTTAATGAAGACTCACAAACTCCAGGCTTAGAATAAATAATTATGTATCTAATAATTTGAAAAAAAGACAACACTTAAATTCAGGATGACTCATCAGATAATTTACATGATGACATATTTTTTTTTTCTACATATTGTTTTTCTTTTTGCTGGTCAAACATAAAAACAAACTATTGTAATTCAAATGAAAAACAAATGTTTTGTGTGAGTAGGTCATGTAATTAAATGAATTCTTCAAAAAGACTCTGAATCTGTGGTAACCGAATTATTATTCGACTCACACACTGAACTGCAATTTGCCATTAAAACAGAGAGCTGTGTACTTCATGTTGTAAAAAATATAAAACATTTAATTATGAATGAAAAACTTTCAAAAACAAACACACTAGTGGTGTAGTTCACGGGTTCTTTTAATGAAATGAATTGTTAATAAAGACTTGCACACTTGAGATTTAAAATTTTAAACCAATTGTATACTTAATGTTTAAAAAAACAACAAAAATAGTAATAGAAAAAGCTATAAAATATTAAATAATAATAAATAAAAGAACAGAACAACAGTAAAAATATGAATTAAATAATAAAAGAATCAGATTTAAGAATCAGATTTAAAGAATCAGTTTACAATAGTAATCCTGCAGGTTATGCTGATACAGTCATTTCATAGCACTGTGTCTGTACACTCCTACTTAAAACTACATGAGGTACCTAGAGCTGGTAAGGTGCCAGAACAGCGAGACATCATCTGCAGTGCAGAGGTCTCAGGACGGAGGGAGCTGGGGAACTATTAACCCATAAAAGTGTCATTTACTGAGATAAGAGTCAGCAGAACCAATCCAGCGAACTGACGAATAAAGTCAGACATGGCGTTTTTATTTTCATTCGAACAATACTAGGTTCCATCATCTCAGCTAATGAAAACTTAAAGCTAAACCTAATTGGGTTTACCTGTTTTTTGATTTCAAGCTAAATTTGTCATGAATATTTTATTGTAGAGGTCTCCAGGTTAGAACCCAAAGCCCTCAAAGATTAAAAAAGAAGTAAACAGCCAATAAATAAATCTTTTCTAAGAAAACGAAAAGCACATCAAAGCAATTCCGAGACCCAAAATAAAGCTGGACGTATTTTCATGCTAGCTCGAGCTGCATTTGTTTTGGTAGCGTGGTGGGCCACCCACGGGCTGCTGGGGAGATGGGGGTGTGCGCTCTGTGTGCTTACCCGGTATGTTTGCCATCCTAATCAGGGCGAGCCAGTGGCTGCTGCCTTTATTAAACCCAGTCTGGGGTGCCCTCATGCTGAGAGCGCTCACACACACATTCACATGAACACACACTCCCTCCTCCAGGCTGCATGTCTGGAGCTCAACCTGTATGGGGAGCGAGCACACACACAGACACACACCACTCGCCATCAGGGTTTATATGGGACCCCTACTGCTGCATTTCAATGAGTGGCAGTGCTCTTTTTCAATGCTGTTTTTACCGCTCTCTCCTTCACCTGCAGGGTAAAAGCTAGCTGTAGCCTGTTGTGATACACAGCCAGCTCTTATCATTGGACCACAGGTGTGAATTTAGAGGTTAAATACTAGGGGTCTATCGTTACACGTATTCATACAGAAAATTTTAGGGTCTTTCAGTATGGAACCGGACACATACAGCATTGTGTGCTTTCAGATCATGATATAAACACCTAATTTCAGATGGCATCCCTTCCTCTGTATTACTAGATTCAATATGAAATAAACATGAATGAACATCTCATGCCTTACGTAATCACTCAATCGTTGTTTCAACCATGGAAAGACGTCAATAACAAGAAACAACTTGTAAACAAAATGGGGTTTATACAGGTGCTATGGTTCTCAGTATTTTTGTGGTTACTAGGGAATTTTGTGTGGTTTCTAGGGCACTGCCTGGACGGTTTGTAAAATGTCAAGTGTTTGTTTTGGGTGTTTTTTTAGCATTGCTATACTGATCTGGATGGTTACTGTATGCAGTTACTAGGCTGGTCAAGTTGTTTTTAGATTAATGCTATGTGGTTGCTAAAGTGTTCTGGGTGGTTGCTAAGTCTCTATGAAATAATGTTCAAAAGATACAGAGAGCAGCCCTGAGCAATAATATTGCCTTAGCAAGCACTGCTAACAAGTATTAGATTCATTCACAGACTTAGAGCAGCTATAGCTAACACGAACACATGCGTTCAATCTTCAGACAGTCAGTCTGTGAAGTTCAGGACACTCTGCACCCTGGAGACACGAGACAGGATGAAATGGAATAAAACTTGACGTCTACGGTTTTAAACTGAGGAACAAAATCTTACTCGGATATAAATGTGCCCTCAGAGATTTGCTCTGAGTACTATTTACCATAACCTGCCAATCTGAAATATACAACCTCGTGATCAGAACCGACTCGCTCTCAGGATGAATCTATGGCTCAGATAAGACAAATACTCAGCACCATTACTAAGAGAGAGAGAGTCGTTAAGATGTTGGGCACCAAATGACTGCGAGAGCTTCCCAACAGCGAATGTAAACAGAATTTATGGTGCATTACAGCGGCTGGGGAGAACTGGCTCACCATTTCCTCTCTGGCTGTCAAATTAAAAGCACTCCTGTTGGGACTGATATGCGCTGCTGCTACTGCTGGGTCTACTAAAGCTGTTCTCTAACTCTTTCCTTTCCCTTTTCTTCTTTTCTGTTTGGTATTCCATCTCTTTCCCTCTATCTCTCTCGCTCTTCCATCAGTCCAAGACACTCCTGATCCACTGGAGCTCAATGAAGACAGCATGACTGTGCACCATGAGACCGAAATCCAGTATCAATGCAAATCCACTCAGCACCCGCCAATCTGAGTCACGGCGAGAAGGGAAAGACACATATAAACCCATTCAGACATTTCAATACCTTAATATAAGCACACCTTCGGGGGTCTGAACGCTATACATAAACACAAACACTTCAAGAGACGGAGGCTGAGAGGCGCAAAGCATCAGGATACAATTCTGTACACACAAAACAGCTTTGTCTAAATTTGAAGGATTTAATATGGATTATACTGGACACATATATTGGTTACATAGATTTGCTTGCAGTGAAAGTCTAATTTATTTCATTTTAATATTATAATAATGATGCTTGTATTAGGAATAAAGGATTGAAAAACATTTTAAAAACTTGACTTTATATACTAGGTTTCTTCAGTTCACTTATCAAACCCTTTTCCTTTCCATTTCAGTCTTATAATTGTGGAATAGTGCTGAATTTTTCACCCTCAGGAACTTCTTCAGGATACATATTACAATTTCATCTCCTGGATGCTGCATTTTATTGGACCTAATTTTGGATATGTCGCAAGTACCCCACAGGAAAGAGACCCCCTGCCATGTTTCTAATAAGAAGAGAAGGTCTTGGATGCTTTAAAAGAGAGTGCAGTAACTCGTTAAGATAATTACTGTATCGCACATTTATTCCACTGTTAATAATTAAGCAACGCACGCCAGAGCATAGACTCCACAACTCAAACTCGCAATACTGGCAATTAGAGAAACGAGAGGTGCAGAAATAAACACCAACCTGCCAAATTGAATCAAAACAATACATGAGGATACACTATAAACAAACAGATACACACAAAAATTCTGCTCTGTTAAATACCCACAATAGTTTTGGAGGTGAGATACCATGTTGTTCTTTACTCTACTGTACATAACAAATGTAGAGCAAATCTGCTGTTAAAACACACTATTGTTTGGGGTTATAAATATATTTTAATGCTCACCAAGGATGAATTCATACTGTATGATCAGGCAAACAGTAATATTGTGAAAATGTTTTCTATTTAAATATAATTTGAAATGTCATTTATTTCTGGGACAGTAAAGGTGAATTTTCAGCAGCCATTGATCTTTGATCCATTGGTCTTCAGTGTCACATAATCCTTTAGAAATCATTCTAATATGCATTTTTAAAGAAACCTTATCATTAATATTGAAGACAGTTGTGTAGTAGAAAATAGAAAGTAAAAACAAAACAGCATTTTTAGATTTTTTTTTTTTATATGTAAATGTTATAATATGAATGTTTTTATTGTCAGTTCTAATCAATTTAATGCATTTAATGAAACTATTAATTTATTTAAAAAAAAAAAAAAATAAAAAAAAAATATATATATATATATATATATATATATATATGAAACAGTTTTGTCACAGTTTTTTCTTGTTCCCACAATAGATTCAATATGTACACAGTTGCTTGGCCAATATAACACTGATTAGGCAACTATGAGAAATTATAATGCACATATTATTATTATTATATATCATGAAACATCTAAATAAATATTAAGTAGCGACATTTGCATTTAATAGACAATAAATTTTTCCTTTATACATGATAAACTTTAATTACACTAAATTGCATTATTGGATTTCTGCATTAGACAACTGACAGCATGAAATGTCAAATCTAATACAATTCTCCTTGGTCTCTACCTCACCTGTGCGCTTTTATTGTGCGTTTGGATGAGAATCAGAACAAGTCATGAGTGAAGGTTCTCTGCTGCGGCTTTGAATATTTAGAGCACTTAAGATGTGTCATGTAGGATGAATCCAGAAATCCATGTGTGTGTGTTGTGAGAGAGATAGAAGGTGGTGAGTTATGTACGAGTCTGTGCTTGAGTATATGTGACTAGGAATGAGGGGGAAGTAGGAGCAGACCTGTGTGTGTGTGTGTGTAGTGTGAATGTAGGCTGAGTCTAGGCTTTTTTTTTTCACACCGCCTGCAGGCCGCCTCCAGCTGGCTGCTCACATCAAAGGCAGCTTTCTCTCTCTGAGGAGCTGAGAGACTGAGCCCCAGGCCTGCCCAGGCCTTCACAGACCTGCCTCAGGGGTTAGCGTGAAACCACGGGCCTCTGCCACGCCGCCGTGAGACACCGCTAATCATAGCCAGCGCTGCAGCCGGTCGAACGAGCCCTCGCGGCTGCCTTCAGACAGGAACCGACGATGCTACGATATGCATGTGGCTCGCAAACAGCCGTGCTGTAATCAACCAGGGAGGGGAGCTTTGGGAATGAGGCTTTAAGTATTTAAAGTGTCAGTGTGCCATGTATTATTTACTTCATAAATAAACGAGGAAAATATGACTTATGCAGTCGTGTTGCTATCCAAATCAAGCGTCTGGTCTGTATGCTTGTATTTAGATCAATATGTTATGAGGTTTTCAAATAGCTATAAAACTGCATTATTTATTTCTGATGGAACAATGGTACAGGTACCTACATAATATTCAGTGAGAAAATATGAAGGAACACAAAACTTTCATACTTTGGCATATATACACACTACTGTTCCGAAGTTGATTTTTTACATTTATTTTTTATCATTTTACTCTACATTCATCAATGAACCCTGCATGTAAAATGTATCACGTTTCTTCTAAAATATTAAGAAGTACAATTATTTTCAACATTGATAATAATAAGTAAAAAATCAGCATGTTAAATGCTCAAGTGACACAGAAGACTGGAGAACTAATTAATAAGATTAATATATTTTAAATTTTAATACTATTTTATAATATTACAACTTTTCCTGTATTTTTGCTGACCTGAAAAGCACAAACATTAAAAATGAAAAAACTAAACCTTACAGGCTCTAAACTTTAGAATGGCAATGTATTTTTGTTGATGTATTTTTACTTTTCCAGTAAGCAGCCACCTTGCTGTGCCCTGGTGACCAATCAGAACACCTTAGCAACCACACAGCATCCTTGCATCATGTTTTGCATTTGCACTGCTCACATTTTCTTTAGAGAATGTACAAATCTAGATTTACTTATAAATGATGTCCTTAATAAGAAGCTGCATTAGTGCATAATACTCACCTGTAAACGGCTCGTTTGTCTGATTCCAGTTGGGCTTGGGGGTCAAGGGTCACGCTGACCTGTGTGGCCCCTGCGGCTGAGGCTGCAGAGAGGTGGACATGCTGCGCCTTTGAGTTTTGCTGCGTAGTGCCTGTCATCTGAAGAAATATAGAATACAAAATAACTGCAGATCTTCAGTCTAGACCCTATTACACAAGAAAATTTAAATAGACTACTTTACAGTACTTTTTATGTCTATTTTGTTGCTTGACTAATCAGTCTACTAGCATTAATTGCTTTTATATTTAATATCAATGTACTATAGTAATGCCTGTTCATGGATAATGCAGTGATTCAAATATTCTAAGAAAGGTACTTTATCGTAATCCTTATTTTCTGTTTTATTTTAAACTTTATAGACAACAATCAAAATGTTAAAAACCATGGGTCAACCGATATGTGTTTTTCGGGGCCAGTATTCATACCGATTATAACGGATCAAGTTGATCAAATTTAACAATAACAAGGGCTCTGACTTTTTTTTTTCTTAAATGCTTTTGAATTATTGTTTTGGCAAATCAGTTTAAAAAATGGGCGATACTGATGACCATAAAAAATACTTAATATCGGTGCCGATAAATCGGTCAACCCCTAATAAGAACACAGGTTTGCAAGATCATTAGAGTGAGTAAATGAGGATAATTTTCCTTTTTGCAAACTATTATCAATCAGATTCTCTCACTGTTTTATCAAATGAATTGTGTTCTTTCCAGAATTTGGGGGATTTTTTTCAATGTAATAACAGCTAATAATTGCTGACAGATAACTGAAGAAGCTAAAGAAAAAAAAATCTTTGGAGACAGCGCAACCCATCCTGCTTTTGCCCCCTCTGCGCCAGTGGGCCAGAGATGCAGTTCACGATCATCTTGCTCATGTGCATATTATTGATGAATCGCAGCCAGGCACTGTCGTCTTATCAGATTTAGTTTATGAACGCTTCACTTTTGTGTTTTTTAATGGGTTACGATGCTTTTTTTTATGGAGCTATAAGAGCGGAAATGTGCGCATAGTAATCTGGTTTGTTATCTTTTCTGCAACAGAGGAAAAACGGCACACATCCAGATAAAGTTCTAGAAAAACTTGAGACAAAAGCTAGCACTGAAAAAAAAAAAAAATTCCCAGCATACATATTCAGGAAGGCTCTTCCACTGTCTCTGACAATGCAAGACAATGCAGCATATGGTCTCATTAAAATCTAAAATCTAAATTGAGGCACTTGACCCCTAAAATTTTACATAGGTCACCTTCTGCAGGAAAACGTTCCACCTAGTCATCAAATAAAACTCCGGTAGTCGAGGTGGGCAGAGGTCTCGCCCTTTAGCAATTGAAAAACTGTCAAGATGAACAAATACCCTGTTTAGGATGCATTAGTGGGAGAGAGAGCACAACTTGTCTGTTGTCTACATTTCCCTGTCTCTCCTGCTCTGCTTTTCTCTCTTGTGATTCTGCTTTGAAAGCAAGCCCCCTCCTGTCTCCCTCCCCAGAACAAAAATGGTTTAAGGGAGGAAGCTGGAAGTCTTAATCCCAGCCTCAAATAGGAAATAAATTAGCTTCTTCACACTTAACTAGCTCTCATTTGCATGTCTCCACCAGCGTGCTGCTCTTCTCCCCAGCCTCTAATCCTCAGGGCGGAGGGAGACAGCAGCCGGACAGGGAGAGGGGGCTCTGGGACAAAAATGCTGCTCTGTGTCCCTCTGATTAACTCAGGACAAGCACAATGAAGATATGACACTGCACAGAACTACAGATGTACCTTTCTGACAGCCACAATTTGAGACCAAGCCACAGTTTACTGTAATAATGTTGCAGAAAAAAATTTTTATTTGTCATGCAAAAATCCTATTTTATCTTTGTAATGACTAGCAATATTGCATTAATGATCATTAATTAAAAGAAAAATGTTTGCTAACTGACCTGTTGGCTCTCCTGGTACGATGGTGGAGGGACGCTCTGTGTGGCCATCATGGTCAATGCTGGTGCTGGGGACACATGTTGCATCATGGGATAGCTTCACATGGAGATCCTGAAGGAAACAAAACAGTGACATTAAAAATTATTTACAATCCTGTTTCATGACCAAATTCATATCTGCTGGTATGCTTACCAGAAAGAAAAATGATTATGCTTTGTATCTTTTATAGCAGGTTGCATATTTATAATTGATAACACTGATGAAAATATATAAATAAATACATCATTGCAGCTTTTCTCAGTTCTTTACTGAAACAATTCCAAAACACACCACTAGGTGCTGCTGTACTTAAACTCACGAAAAAATTTTTTTTTAAACTTTCATGTAATGTTGTAGTTGATTAAAATAAAATAAAATAAAAATCTTTCTGAGGCTAGGCAATACATCAAGGTCTGCATATAAGGGCTATTTGTGATTTGTAGTCATATGGACTAAAATACCACAAGTGTCCATTTAATGCAATTCTGTACACAAAAGTTCATACATAATATTATAATTTACCAATAATGTCACTAAATACAACACGTTAGCAACAAGCTCAAGCAAGACAATCTAATGCATCTCCACAACCCAGTAAAAACTGTTACATCCATACGTCTGTCTAGAAAAGCAAATAAACACCCAAAGGTGCAGGTACATGATGAGTTAGTGTTTTCTAAGGTAAACATGACAACCCCAGCAGGCCAATCAGGGGCTCATTAGTTCTGTTGTCAGAAGAGTAATTGACACTGGGCAAGGGAAGGGTGGACTCCAGAGATGGTGCACTGTGGGAAACCCTGACTACAGATAATTGGCCCCATGTTACTGCACATGCACCCCTGAACCCCATTTCTAAGTGAAGCTTTATTAAGTACAAATGTTCTGTACTCTTTGCTCACATTACGAAATGTCACTTTTTTTTCAAAGGTTGTCTTATTTGAATTTTTAAATAAATAAATGCAGCACTAGCTTTCTTATTTCTTTTCAAGTTATACAGTATATGCTCTTACCAAGTACTATAAACATCATTGAACGTTGGATATCGTCTCCCCCATATTGATTTTCCCATCAGTCTGAGTGCATTCAAAATAAGATTTAGTTCCATCCAAACACAAGAAGACAGTTGTAAGCATATATTTGCTGTTGAGTCTTTTGTGTAATTTTCATTTAAGAACCTCATGAAATCCCACCCAAATTAAAATGATAATTTCAGGCAGTTTGACCCCCCCAAAAAACGGTCTTCAGTCCTCCACTGAGCTCCAGCCTTTTAGTAGCAGCCCACAGATGTAAGAAGCAGAAGCTAACAATCGTAAAGAATACTAAAAATACATAAGCAATCATATATAATTACTCTGAAAGAACAGTACAATCACATCTGCCGAGTTAATGTGGGTGGGACCTCTGCTCCGTTCGGTAATTACACGAGACATGAATCACTCATTTAAAACATGACCTATAAAGTTCTTTCTGCGCTTTAGTAGTAGTGATTTTCTCTCTCGAGAACAGCTTGTTAGCTCTGTCTATGTCTTAACAGTTTGAAATCAGGCATACAATCCTGTTTATGCACATTTTCCAATTGTTTCCATCAAAGTTTGCAGCAATAATTCTGTAGACAGCAGAACGAGAGGATTGTCAAGAGGATTGTGGGAAAATCAAGGAGACACAAAGCAGAATCCAGTACAGAAGCCAAGTCTCTCAGACAGCGGACAGGATGTAACCTTCCTCAGACAGCAGACAGACAAAAGTTCGAGCGGGAAAACGGGAAAGATAATTTTTTCCCTCGCAACTCATCTTCAGGTTGGCAGGAGTGTATGGAAAATGGTCGAAGGGGCCAAGACAAACCAAACAGCTATTTTAAGGAGATCTCTCGCACATACACACACACACACACGGTTTTGGGTTATCATGATCATAAACACCATCAGCACCTCTGCGCTCGGACCGTTTCATGTTGGACTTTGTGGAAACGTGAGGAATTTTCCAAGCACAAATTAGATTCTGGCTTGGCGTTGCATATTTTATGAAGCTCGTCCAAATCATACAAATTGAGAACGTTGTGTGTGTGTGATTTGTATACTGATTACACACAACGCCTGTGTTCTCATTCCAAGTGCTATCAGCCGAAAGGCATCTTCGCTGTTATCTCGCCTCATTTTAATTGCAAATTTTGTGAGCGAGTTGGTAATTAAATGGAAAATTGCACATTAATTGATGAGACTAAAGATAAAGCAATTCCAATTATTGCGCGGTATTTTAAGGGGGCCTCTCAAGTCTCGGTCCCTAGAGTGGCGTGGAACCCACAGCAGCATCATACTAATAATGCATACACACCGTGTACGCTGGGTAACAGCTCTATCCACAAACCTGTGTTTACAGACATGGACACACATACATACTTTATAATGAGTAAAGAAACCTCCGAAGTCTCGGCGGGTGAAAGGCGTGCACTGATTAAGCCTTCCGGCTTGCTCTTTTAAAACACATCATCACACCTTCTGACTTAACATACTGGGTATTGATTTCAAAGTATCGGTCGATGCAAACACATCGATCTGCTCATTGATATACAGTCGGAAATTCTTTCTCTGTCATGCATACGATGGCCTGCGTATATGTTAGGACAAAAACCTTTACAGTAAGAAAAGAAAGCAATAAGAAAGGAATGAAAACTTTGCATTAGATTATAAGGATGTAGGAAATCAGTTGGAAGCAGCAGCAGATTTTTTTGTATAAAATGGAAATTTCAATCTATTAATCAATCAGTCGATAAAAGATAAACTATAGATAAAATTGTTTTTGAAATAGTCATTAAAAATAAATTCTGTATATTACTGTCAGCTCTTCGTTTGTTTTGTCTTCTGGTTGGAAAGGCTCTATATATATATATATATTATTATTAGTATTAAACTGATTTTTCTCATTTTAAATGTAAATGTATTTTAAAATGAGTTTTCAGTGTCACATGATCATTCAGAAATCATTCTATTATGCTAATTCAGTGCTCAAGAAACATTATGAACGCTGAAAACAAATCTGCTCCTTAATATTTTTCTGGAAACATTTTTGTGGCCATACATTTTTTTAGGATTATTTCATGAATAGAAACTTCAAAAGAACAGCATGTAATTTTTTATGCATCCTCACTGAATATAAGTATACATTTCCTTCTTTAAAAACATGTATGTATGTAATTGCATTTAAGTCTGAAAAAAAAAATCCCAGATGCTATAGCTCCTTAGGGTATTAGTGTATACATAAAGAATGTTTTCCCATTAAATAATACATTAAAGGTTGTTACAGCCTAAACAGTAGTGAAGTGGGGAAAAAACTGTGTAAATTTATAGCTCTAACCAAAAATTCTTTTAAAATGAGATTTCTTAAATGAAATATATTTTCAGAAATGCATGAATCCTAAAAAGATTTAAGAAAATGCACTTTTTATACAACAATACTCTTCATAAAGCAGAAAATAAATAGAACAAACTTAATTGCCAACTAGTAAATAGTATAAAGTTATTTAATTACAGTGTTTTATGAGAAACCGTAATAGATTCAGTTGTAAATGAGACATACAATGCAGCAGCCTTTATCTTCATGGCTTGAGCTCATAATTACAGCTGGCAGGGAGAGCGTTTTAAAGGCTGGGGAAATGGAAAGTAAAGTGGGGATGTATTGAACATGTCTGGTGTGTGTCTGGGAAAAAGGGAGAGTTCGAATGTTAGCCCTCTTCCCATCGATACTGCTCCACCAGACCCTCACCCACAATCGTTTGACTGTTTGATCACAGTCGATAATTAACGCAGCCACCTGACGGAAAGCTGCTACTGACGAGGCTAATAGAACAATGTCAGAGATGTTGTTTAGTAATGACAAAGCCTGCATGCTAATTTGGAAACTGAAAGTATACTTTACTGATGATTAAGCCATTACAGCAGCATTGAGACACTAATAATGTAATTCTGTCACATACCCTTAGTATTTGCATTTATCTGAGTTTAAGACTTAAGCTTTATAGTATGAATTAGATAATGTTAATAATAGTAATTCATTATTACTTAACTTCACAGTTCATATGTTTAAAAAATCCAGTGCGTTCACAATTTTGACGTGGCATTTGACTAAACATCTGCAACTACTCTCGCTATCAGCTACAAACAAATGATGGAGAATGGCCATGTATTGAAACTCTCAGTCCAAGACACGCATCCTTGTGCACAATGCCGAAGGATCAAAGATGTGTGTGTGGGCAATGACTTCCTGTTAGTTAGAAACATCCTTTGTGGACGGGCCGCAGAGAGCTCCGCGTGCAAGCCGGTGCTGAAAAAGAGCAGCAGGTTTTTTCCCCGTTAAGCAGAAACAGGTGAGCTCTGGAGTACAGGAGGAAGTGGTTCACGGTTTATAGACCCCATTCATCATCATCCACATAGTCTCCCTCTGCGTCTCACAGCTAGCCCTCACATCTGGGATGAGGGTGTTTTATATATCTGTTTACCAGGCAAGCTGGCAAGCTGAAGAAACAACAGACCTTCACTTTCTCTTGAGACACTTACAACGTGGCACGCTGCTGGACATTGTTCCAAAAACTGAAAATAACTACATGTATCGTTTTATTTAGGTGATGTGTGTTACTAATGTCAGTTACGATTGTCTTGTGATGAAAAAAATCCTTTAAATTGAATCAATATATGTCATCAGTTCACATCCATCCATTTCAGTTAGACTAAAGACTTACTTTTATAACATTTCTATAAAAATAACATTCCCAATGTGACTTACACGTTCTGACTGGCATTTTTTTTTAATTGTCCTGTTTATGCTCACCAAAGATGCATTTATTTGATCGAAAATCAAGCAAAAATATAAAGCTAGTAAGGACTTCATCAAAATAGTATTATTCTACAATTTGTTCTCTTCCGTTTCAGAATTTGACGCAAGTTCACAATAGTAACATTGTTCCCAAGATGAATGAAGGTTTTATGGGTTTGAAACGACTTGAGGATGACAGAATGACAGAATCTTAATTTTTGGGTGAACTATCCCTTTAAAATCAGTGTTAAATTTTTCCTGTTATATTTTCAATAACAGTGTTTTTTAATTAAAATCACTTTATTATTGCCACGATATTGTCTGTCTTTTAAAAAAAAAGTTTGCCAATTTTGTCAATTAAAGTGAGAGCCCTCCCAAAAATCATACCATTGGCTGAGTCCATGTTGCTGTTGTCGGGCAGGTTGAACTCTTATCAAACAATGTTTTGATAATACAACCGTGTTTATACTTCTCTGGGGAACCAACCTGTGAAAGACTATCTTACAGTTATTTCTGCATATTAAGCTGGGATGGAAAGTATTTAATGACACACTTCAGCTGTAAAATGAATGATAAGTATGAATCAACAGTGAAAGACTTCATGGCAAACTCCAGCACTGTCCTCTGTGCCTAACCTGAGGAATTGTTGATCTTCAAAGCGAGCGTGTGCCGCTGCCAAAAGTGTATCTGATTGTGATTTTCCTGGCTCCTTTTCTATGTATCCTGTGCGGAAGTTTGTCAGTCACAGATGCTGCGGGGAATGCAATGAATAATTTTAAACAGTGAGCGTGTGTCACAAATGCCCAAATATCATGAATCTTAATGTCCTGAGTCAGGGCTTCTCCAAAGTGAATACATAAAACCGGCCCACCTGAATACATTTACTACATTAGAGGTCCTTCCGTGGGCAGATTTGCAATGCGTCGCTAGCGCGTCCCGATGCGCACCAGGAGAGGAAAAGGACGGAGATGTGAGGTTTGATTAATGAAGAAGGGATAAGGGCAGAATGTCGGAGCAGAACCCCTGCACGGGGACGGAAAAATCCATTCCAGGTTCTCAGGCCAAACTCAAGCACATTTAAACGTGCAAACATGTACCCCAGGGCTACACACCTTCAGGCAACATGCTACTTTCACGCACAAACACACACACTCACACACACCAGTGTAAAACAGCTTGGGAGACTCAGCGTCCCAGCACTGCTCATTAACCTGTAGGAACCGCAGGTGGAGGATTAATCTCCGATATTCATGAGCTCAAATTTCTGTCTCTCTCAACTACATGTTCAAATTATGGTTTTCCATTTGGCTTAAAGAGATAGTTCACCCCAAAATTTAAATTTGGTCATTATTTACAGACTTTGATTTTCTTTCTTCAGCAAAACACAAAGAAGATATTTTGAAAAATGTTTGTTTGAACTCCATTGGAAAACCAGAAAATGAACTCTCTTCAGTTTTCACTTTAATGAAATGGAAGGTCAAATTCAGCACACTGCATTATGGGATACAGTATTCCACACAGCCTGAGCTGCTTGCACATCGGCAATTTTGCAAAATTTAAAAGGTTATCTGGAGAAATGCTCCAAAAAAATCTGCATTCTGTGCAGAGTATGCATATATGTGTCTCAGAATCAGAATCTTCATTCACCATTCATACAATCTATCTGCAATTTCACTTGCCTTTGTATTTATGCTAATGATTGTTTGGATATGGTAGATCTAGAAATAATTCCAAAGTGTCCTGCTTTTTAAAATTAGATTAAAGTCTTCGCTGAAATGGGTGTTGTGGAAACTTACTGTGTGGTAAAATTTTGTTATTCCCAGAGGCCCGATGGTTCGCATGCAAATGACCTCATTAGCATAGCTAAAAGCTTTTATTATAATTAGCATTTTCTCAATAGACTGCAGAAGTTTGGAAGGAACGGATCCTAAAAGATTTGCACGTTCACAATTGCATGATTTCTAAAACACAGACATGACTTTTGTATAACTTTGAGACTTCAGAAAACTGGCCTAAAATCAGTCTAATGCTGGTGATGCTGTATGGAACTGCAAAGGATATCCTTTGGCTTATTTTCAGTATGCTTCCTGGTAAGCAGCTGAGATAAAGGAGAGGTGTGCACGTACAGCACGTAGACTGGTTTGACTGCATGACAAGCTAAGAGGGCAAAAGTTAATAGCTCTCTTTAGAACAGAATTCAATGCTGCTTGGCCCCCATCCATTAAACGTAATACATTGGCAATCTTTAGAAAATGCACCAAAAGCTTCATTTCAAGTGCTCTTAGATTATTCTAACTTTTATGCGCTTGTGTGGGTGTGTGAACGGTGTGTATCATTTTGTCACCGTGTTGCAATCGCATCTTGATGTCATTAGTTCACACAAGAGTGAGTGGTCGTTCCTGCCGATGACATGGTTGCGTTTCCTTACTCCACTGATAAGAATCAGAATATTGAAGGCGGGAATTCTGCCGAAATTGGAACTCCTGAGCTCATAGAGAAGGAAGGTAATCTTCAAGAGCTTGCTGTCAAATCGGTTCGGTCACTCTCATGTTGAGCAGAGATACTGGGAAGGGGACAGTGTGTGCGTTATCTCGCTTTCCCAATCTGCAGGGCTGTTTAAATGGATACCTCCTAATCTTACCACGAGGCATCCAGCTCTGTCGCTTGGTGAGAGTTTGGGTGTATGCGGCAAAAAACCTGAGAACCTGGCTGTGATAAATGTGTCGTGAGATCAGAAAGCAGTTTGTGCTAATACATCATTCTGAGTCGTTTCATCAGATGCTTGTTGAGTGATTCTTTGACCGATGGAAACGGTGGCCACTTACGCCCGTTTTTAACCCATTAAGCATGTCATCCATCAATTTCCACTCAGCTGCTGTTAATCTAATAATGTGACATGCCTTGAAAAACAGGCCTGTTTTAGGAAGCCTTTCAAGCATAAGAGAGAACTCTGAAATCTGTAGGCAGCTGTAATATTTTTTACTCTGAAGTTCTGAACTAAATAAATATTATTTTTTATAAATTTTGATTATATTTGTTATATAAATATAAAAATTGTTTGTATATGCATACAATTATATTAAATAATATTAATCATTATTTAAAATATATTAATCTATTTAAAACATATTTTACATATTTAAATAGATTTCATTTTTTAAACATTTACACTTTTTTTTTAATCAAAACACACACACACACACCATTTACACAAGTGTAAAATATGTCATTAATGATTATTTAAAATATATGAATATACATATAAACATATATATTTAAATACATTTTATGTATTTTTTTATTTGTAATACATTTACAATTTTATTTACGTTTTTCAAAAATGTAATAATCAAAGACACACCCACACAGGCACACCTACACCAAAGTAATTTTTTCATTAATAATAGATATATTTAAACAATTTATAAATGTACATATAATTTATTATCAATATTTTCATAAAGTATCATGTTAGAAGTTTCTGTGTATAATTTATAGCAATAAAGATAATTTATGCATTGTAACACGCAAACAAAAAACTGATTGGAAACAAAACTGAGAAATGTCAATTGATACTCAAAATAATAATAATGGCAAAAACTGCAATATATACATATATAATTTAAAAAAGTAAAGCAAGGGTGCATTGTGCCCCAATTTGCTATAGCTCCAGCCATTAGGATAATAAATAAGGTGCTATGCATGTGTTATGCTACGAAAGAGACACAGAGCATGAGATGGTCTTGCCAGGAATGTGGCAGTAGGATTAGGGCAAGGGTGATCAGCATGCGGAGGATTCAAACCCCTTCCATTCCTTCCCTAAAAAAAGAGAAAACCTCAGGAGCAACTGTGTGTGCTCTCACAGAGAGAACCGCGGGGGGTTAACGAGAGGGGGGATTATCACACACACTCTCTGACTGCTCTGATTGTCAGCAGATTCCTAATGAAGAGTTTAAGTTTCAGAAGAGGCTGCAAGGAGACTCTGTGGCAGGCACGTACGTTCGGACTGGCCAACAGAGCCCGGCGGGGAGGGTCAAATGATCAGCGCAGGCTGGACACTGATGAGGCATATGGCTAAACTGTTAGAGTCATAATCTATCAGCTCCGGTCAAATTTTACAGTATCTTACCAAACGCAGAGGTTCGCGAGCGGAGTGCAGCTGTTTAAATCTACACAATTCAAACGGGATCTGTAAGTGCGAGGTAAAGACAAGCCACTGAGGTAATGTTAACCCAATAACAAGATGTTTTACTTGGCAAGGGGAGGCTGAACAGAGTATAGGTCAATAAAAGCCATGATTGTGGGAGAAAAAGATACAAGGTATTTTTTATTCTAATCGTTAATCTTACTTGTTCAACTCCTTGCTGAGATCCTCATGATTGAGACATTTCAATCTATCTATCTGTCTGTCCAACCATCTTTCTATCTATTCATTCATCCATCTATCCATACACCTGTAAGTCTTTCCATCTATCCATCTATGTCTATCTATTTCATGCCCCTACACGTCTTCCTGGAAAAAACAAAGTCTGCCACCAGAGGATCGGAACACAGGGAGATCAAGGTGGCTATGGAGTATTTAGAATGCGTCAATTTCCAGAATCCACCCAAAAACAGTTCTAGAACATTCCATGCACTTCATAACATGATTCTTAAAAAATGTTTATAATGCACTTTCTGATTTTGACAGGAGCAGAGAGGTCCTGAAGAGCAGGTTTAACAGGGAGAACGAATCACTTAGAAGAGAGCATGAGACGAGACCAGTGGAGCAAAAATGAGCATGGTGGGATAATGAGGCGATGTTTGCTGCTCTTGGCCCCAACAGCTGATGTTTGTCTTTGCGTAGTGCCCGGAGCTACGCCGAATGGAATCCTTGGAAACTCCAAACAATCCAATATTAAATTTCCTCTGAAATGCCACAGGGAGAGAGAATCATGCGTGGGGGGAAAGGAAGGCAGCGGGGAGACGAGAAGAGTGAGAGAAAGAGCGACAGAGAAAGAGAGAGCAAGACAAAATACACTCATAGAGGGTGAGAAGATGAGATGTCAGGGGGTACAGAGAAATTGAAAGAATGAAGGAGAGAGACCAAGAATATTTAGGGATAAAATGACAGGCTATATTGAATGGAAAGTCTCTCTCTGGCCATCTCCAGGTCTGAGCCAAGTTTCGAACCCGCAGGTGCATCAACAACTGTGGCGGACCGATGGCTTCCATCAGATATAGTGTTACCATGAAAGCTTCCATGTGCGCCTCAGGGAGACAGGCACATTCCTCGGTGTATCTATAACATTTCAAATAACCCTCAGTCCAATTTCTGACTGTTTATTTTACTAAAATGGTAGCGTTCTTCCATCTAAAGGGGCCATTATCTAAATCAACGGTGCTGGTATGCCATGACTAGATCCACATGGAATCTCTGCAAGAAACTCAATTTTTCATTAAATCCAAGTTTAAATTCATCCCAAATTTGATCATGCTTTAGTTAATAAGGGTATAGATTTTACCATTCTTAAATCCACCCCCAGAAGAATGGGTGTGAGAGCGCTTTAAAAAACTTTACTTTCTCCCATTTACTTTGCTTTTACTTGCTATTTGCATCCTTTAGGTGTTGGAATTTTTAAAGCAGACTAAAGCAGAAAAATTCAATAGATGAGATATACTACAGGTGTGGTCACATTTAACTTTGCTCTTAAAAATCCAGTCATTTCAATAGGAATTCACACAACTAGATGTTTTGCATGAGGGTGTAAAATTTTGTACTTTGTTACTGGATATCTCTCGCTTCCCTTGAGCCCATTGAGTTTTAACAGACACCTTATAGCATGCAGTGGGTTTGGTGGGGGGTAACTGAAAATGAATGAGGGAAAGTCACACGATCCTGCCTCTAGCGTTTGTGGGCATTCGCAAATCAGTCTGAATGAACAATATAATGGAGTTCATGGGAAGTAAGTAAACAACTTGCACCTAAAAAAACATGATCTGTGGGAGTTTTTAGTTAATAATCATTTTATATTATTTCCGTAATATAAAAATGATGATGCATAAAAATCTATAATGAGCTGAAAGGATTTGTTGAACATATGTTCACAAATAAAATATATAAATATAACAGAATATTTCAGAGTACTGTAAAATCATACCTCTGGAGCAACCCCTGTGGACATTTAGACTCCTTTTGAACCCCTACTATACTTCCATATGAGGCTCATGAAGGTGTTTAGTATGACACATACTAAGAGAATGTGTGTGTGTGCACATACGGCAAGCTCAGCAAACACACTCCAGTGGAACCCCACGGTCAGGACGTCTCCTCTGTAACATACACACACCGCAGCTATGCAGACAGATCGCCCTGCGCTCTCGCTCCCAGTCTCTCTGGAGGTGTACAGAGAGGCCCTGGCCGGCCCCAGTGCTCTGCCCTGGCCATCTGGAGTACATTAGGGCTGGGGGGATATTGGATCCCCCTGCCGTGGCCGGCTGGATGGGTGGCCCGGCCCAGCGCAGCCCTTTTCAGCAGCCCAGCATGATTGATAGGAGGCCTCACTCACTGAATCCTGCTGCAGTCACCACACACTGTGACCAGAACACACACGCTACTACAAGCACTAGCTCAAAAACCATGACACGTGTACGCCAAACTGTGACACGCTGATGCCTGAGGAGATCGGCATGAGCAGACACGCTATAATGTGTGGTACTGTATAAAGTTTTATACCACCTGATTACATAACGCCACTTCATAACACCAGACCTGGGCTGCGAAACACAACAGATGTCGTCAATAAAACATGAAAGTTCATCACACGCAATAAATCAGAGTACTGGCTACAAAACTAAGGATTAACCTGACAAATTGGCAGCAAAGTGAGCTGTAGTACATTTATATTCTGCTTGTATAGCTTGGCTAAACCCATAAAAGCAAATAATCTCTCTGAAAAAGAAAAGTACTTTTTTAGGAATGATCAACAAAAAGTTATGAAAGATCAACGCAACAAAAATGTTCTGAAACTAATTTGTTATATTTGTTAACCCCTCCACCAATTATTTTGTTTGACATGATAGATGATTGACTGACTCAAGAGTGTTTTAGTGCCATGTTTAAATAAAAGCAAATTTCAAATACCATGACAGTAATGATATTGTAATAATATTTGAATTATTCTGTTTTAGTGTTATGTTAAAATAGAAATAAAACATTTAATAAAGTTGGAACATTATGAGAATAAAGATGTTTTAAGAAAAATCTATGAATAATGTTTAAAAAAAAAAACATTTAATTGAAAAATTTAAATTGTGTGAATAAAGTTTAATATTTTGAGGGAAAAAACAACATTATGCAGAGAAATGTGATTATCGCAATAGAAACAGACTGCATTATATTATATTCAAAATACTACAAATCCCATTCAAAAACTATTTTAATATTGTTTTCAAAACACTTATTTCATGACTTTGTTTTATGAATGACTGAATTTTCTAATTATTACAAATTTATTTCTGTAAAAGACATATTATTAGATTATGTTTTTATACACTTATTATTAACATATTAACTATTAATTAAGAATCCTAGTTTATTGCTTATTAATAGTTAGTAAGGTAGTTGTTAAGTTTAGCCATTCATTGGGTTAAAGGAGCTAGAACATGGTCATTCAATATGGCAATAATAAGTAATAATAATTATTAATAATAATAAACTATAAGTTTAACTATAAGGCAACTATACTAATAAACAGCTAGTAATACAATGATAAGCAACTAGTTAATAGTGAGAACTGGACTTTAGTATGTTTAAGTGTTGCTGAAATTAATTATAAAAACATTGACTTATTTCATGACATTTTATGTTTATTTTAATATTAAAAGCACACACACAAAAAATGTTGTAGAATTATAATCAATTTTTTGTAAAAATTTTGTCCAACTGGAACATTATAACCTATTGACCTAAAGCATCAATGTACTTAATGTACTTAACTTCATGCAGCAAAGAACCTCTGATTAAAACATCTAGAATCTCTAAAGAACTATATGCATTTGACCATCTCACTCACCTTGAACAGTGAAAAACTAATAAATAAATATACTATATATATTTTTGGATGAAGATTTTATTAAACTCACCCTGCACTCATCCAAACTTTTTTAGGAGTGAAGAAAAATAAAAGGTTAGTACAAGAAAATGTAAATGAAGTTCGCATGACTAATTGCCTAAGATTATAAATATAGCCTACCATAAAAGTTCATTCAAGTGCTCCAAAAATAGCGCAAGAACTATTTCTAAAAGCAAGTTCAAGAAAAGTAATCTTCGCCCACAAAGTTGGCTAATAAATTGTCTAACGTCTGTGATGCATACCTGCACGGCACACACCTCAGGTTAATCCCTATCTCATAAACGACAAGAAGAGAGGAAGAAAATTAGTGAACGTGGCAGAGACGAGGAAATTTAAAAAAAAGAAAGAAACAGGCGACATTTCGAGTAAATGGCATCCAAAACCCACTCCAATTATCTTTGGCAGCCATGCCAGGGAGGCTGACTTAATTAAAGTGAGTGGAAAGGGAAGGGGGGGGGGAGGAAGGAGAGAGAGAGAGAAGAAGTGATTGAGGGGGCAGAAGAGTGCGTATCAGCGCCAAGCACAAAGCCGAGCACCACCGCCGTCCACCACTCTTTCTCTTTTCAATTTCACTTCAAAGGACCAAGGCAAGAAATCATAAAAAGGGAGAGCGAGACGTTTTTTAAGCAATATAATTGCACTATTCATATCCAGTGTTTTTATCGTCATTCGGATAGGACAAAAAAATACATAAAAAGAGAATAAAAAATGATTTTACTCGCCGCTAAATCCCCAATAATCCTCTTGTGCTTTTCCAAGTCTGCCTTCGACGTTGACCTTTTCGCAGGAATCCTGTTGCCATGGAAACTCTCGCTGCGCTCCCCCTGAACGCACATCATTCTGTACATATTTCCGTCATCGCTCTGACAGAATACTCACGGTTGTTTAAGCGCAAATGTAGCTTGTTTTGCCCTCTAAACTCTTGGCTAATCATATTAGTATTCATAGAGACTAACTGACCGCGTTTTGCGTACGTGATTAACAGCGCACGCTAACTCGCGAGTGATGTTTACAACATCTAAACAACTTCCATTAGCACTCAAATGAATATTAATACACTAACTTCTGCTGTCAATCTGATGCTAGCTCAACTTTTTCATGCCTGGTCGACCTAGCTAGTGCGATATGGCGTATCTCTCCTTAGTTCATCAACACTTCGTCAGCTCCTCATGTAAATGAAATCTTGAGTATGAAATATATAGACAATGCCAAACAGGAGGCAGCTGGTCGCTGAGGGCCGTCCAGAAGGACTGTGGGTGGCAGATTTATAAATTCAGCTATAATGTGTGACTTCAAAAATAAACTGCTTTTAACAGAGGACAATGGCTGTTTCATAACGGCTGTGATTTCAAAGCTACTTTTTAATGTCATGAAGATGCTATAGAGTACTTGATGTATAAAAATAAAAAAGAATACACATTTTAAACTACAGGGGATGCAACAATACACTTTAGATTATGGAACACTTACTCACTAGGGTTTTCCTTCAGCAAACTCCTAATTTGCTGCTTATTGCTAAGTAGATATGTTTAGGTATGGGTAGAGTTAAGGTATCTAGAGTTATGATGCAAAACAAGTTTATATGTGCATTAAAATTACTAATGAACCAATATACCAGTAATATGCATAAGCAACTAGTGAAAAGTGCTCACTAATCTAAAGTTTCTCTCAAATTTCCAACAAAAAAAGAAAGAATTGTACATATTTCACTGCAACCTATACAGATAAGGTGACTATTATAAATAATAATATAAAAATATTTAAAAATAACAATAAGTAATAAATAAATAAAGTTAAATGGCAGATCCTATTTTTTTTTTTCTAAATTAAACATTTTAAGTGATTGTAGGCATCACAACATTGTAATGTACAGTACAGAAATTAATTTTCATTTTGATATTGGCTAAAGATTACATTTAATAGTATTATTATCATTTTGCAAGTCAATTTTACATTTTCAAGCATTAGATGATGTCAAAGGTAATATTTTTGTACAAAGGGGAAATTATCATCCAACTGAATATCCAACATCAAATCATATAAATACATAAATAAATAAATAATAATAAATAATAATAATAAAGAAAACACTGCACAATGCTATTTCAGGACATTTAGTATCTGATTATGCTTTTTTCACTGTAATTTTGTGTATAAAAGTGCCACAACTGTGCGTCCCATTGTGTCTTTTTAAATGTTCATTGCAGGTTTTGTGCCTGTTTGGATACCTGTTTAATATATTTAATATCATTGTGGATGCTGCAGGATGATTTTTTAATGAAGCTTCAGATTTAAAACGATGTTTGCAGGCTGAGCGCTGAAAGAGGCTCTATGGGCCAGACTGCTGTGGGCCGGAGCTGGAGCCAGGAGATAAGACCGACTCCAGCCGGCTTGCTTTAGGGGACAGTGAAAGACCTGGTAACTTGACAACCACTATTTTGTTTAGCTGAGATCATATTGGTCTATTTCTTCTTTCTCTTTCTCAGACTAGACCACCTTTTTTAGTCTAACTTCCAACATTTAACCGCGTCTGTGTCTAAATTACTTTTCACTTCTACTTTGTGTTTTCTCATGTTCTATCCTTTAATTACAAATATATATATATATATATATATATATATATATATACTGTATATAGACAGTAGCAAGTCTTGGTACTTGCTCTGCCACAGCAGCAAAGCAATACTATATGTACATAAAATAGCAAGTACCAAGACTAGCTGTCAATACATTTACAGCATGCTGCTGTGAGCATGTCAGAAATAATGCTGCTGTACATATAATATATATGAAATCACCCCCATATAGCATATATGAATCACCATGTAGCAGATCTTTTAGCAGGTGGAACTGGGGAAGGTGGAGGGTTACTGAAGTGCATTGCAATTGCAACAGCAAGCATGTTTTTGAATTATATATATGGATGTCTTTGAATTTTATATATATATATATACATATAGATAGATAGATAGATAAATAGATAATTCAAAGACATCCGTAGGGTATTTACTGTACTTAATGGAAAAGTACCACAGTGGAATGAAAAAAAGCATTCTGGGTGAATGACATCCAGGAAATAGTATGTCTTAGGCAGCAATTTTACCACAAATACAGACGAGTCACAACCACCAGAAATACTTAATACTTAATGTTTACTTTACAATGAAACACAATCTTATTGCGACCAATTTCCTGACATAACACATTCATTGCGGTCCATTTAACAGATGCATCATTTTAAGTTTGAACAACTAGAGCAGCAACAAACAATACAGCAAATAATCAACTAACTACGATCATCTAGCTCCTATTAAACATAAAATAAATATTTCATCACACCTTCAGCTCACTCAGTATTGCTGCATAATGCCAGCATTCTTAATTGAACTGCTTGAGCGGAAAAGTTTATGTGTCATACCTAACAATTAAAAAAAAGACTTTCTGAAATGGACTGTCCTAAATTGTTGCTACAGTAGTATCATATTAATGCTAGAAAGTCTTTGCATTTGGCAATAGTGTTTATATATATCTATATCTATATCTATATATATATGGGGCAAGGCAGCCGCCTCCCCAGCCAATCATCGCCTTCCCCGTCTCTTCTTCGTCGCCCTTCGCCGTTAGGAATACGAGCCGCGAGAGAGGCAGAGCCGCTAAGGAAGCGAGCCCCGCAAAAGCAAGCCGATGTCGGAGACGAGCCGCCGCGAGAGAGGTAGAGCCGCCAAGGACGCGAGCAGCTGGATGAACGTGACAAACGTGATCTCCGCCCCTTCCCGGGACCCTTTCCCTCCTGCACGACCTGACCCTCACCGTCCCATGCAGCACGACGAGGACACAAGTTCCCCTTTTATTTTGGACACTTTTTCCCCTTTGGACACTTTCTGTTTGTTTATTTTTGTAAACCGAAAGCCTCGTACTGAACGGTTCAATACGAATACGCGTATCATTACACCCCCAATATATATATATATATATATATATAAATATATATATATATACACACACACACACACACATAATAATACTATATACTACTTTCTTTTATGTTAATGTCAATTCCCCTGAAGGGTGACTGGTGCTTTCTTGACCCCTCTTGCTCACTCATTTCTCACTCTCTTTTACCTTGTCTCTGTCTCCATCCCTCACCCTCTTGCTCTGCACCATTTTCCCTCTCTTGGTGTAGAACATTCCGGTGTGTTGAGCTCAGAGCACAGAGCTCGGCTCTCTGAGGCAGGATTGTTCTTGCTGCACAGGCCCAAAGCCCGTTGCCACGGATACCACCATACCACAGATCTGACCCTGGAGAATTGAGCTGCTCACCCTCAGCAGGAGCCACTGGCAGCTGCAACACAGCTGTTAGCGCCGGGACAGGGTTACTTTCTTTCTTCCTCGCTCTGACTCACCCATTGGTTCAGTCACCGCTCCCTTATTTCTTTATCAATACCTACAAAAATATATCCATGGGAGCAATAATAAGAATTCAACCTAAGGCCCTCTGTTTCTTGTTAAAGGCAACATAACAGCAAAATTGACCCCATTTACTTTCTTAATGAAAATATTGCTGCTATTATTGTGCATGATTCATCAGTGCATGTTACTTTAGACCAAAAATGCTTGCTTTCATAAAGTTTCATCAAAAGCTAATAACTTTTTTTGCTGATGTAACCAAGAGGTAAGGGGAAAATTAATATTAGACAGTATTATTGCTCTTCTCGCTGGAATACTTGATTCTGATCGCCGTGTTCTATAGTCAAATTTTTGAAAATAAATTGTTTAATTGACCATTGCCCCTGGCAAACAATTATATAGCTATAAAATAAAATAAAATAATTGAGAATTTCACAGATCTGTAAAGTTCAAAAATAAAATTATCTGAGTATATGTACTTACCTTTGTTTGTGATAATGACTGTACTGACTGTAAATTATACCTCACAAACTATAAGCTTAACATACAAAAGTCCAATCAAGTTGTGAGTATTTGAAAGCAAGTTTATTTTTTTAAACCACTGAATATTTTATTTGCTAACATGTCATATCTGTCTCTTTCATTCACTCATTGACTTGCTTCTTCACCAAACTCTCACATTCACTCTTACCCTTTCCCTGAAAAATTTCCCTGGCAGACTACTTAGAAAAACCAGAGCGGTGACTCAAGCCTCCCATCCACATCAATCACAAACATCCCACGGTTCTTCACTCAATCCATAGCATGATCCATTAAACCGTCGTTATCCGACATTCAAATCAAAACAGATGTTCCCCTCTAAAATCTAAAATTACAGTAAATAAATAAAGAAACAGAGGATGACAAAAACAGAGACCTATTTTTCACGTTGCCAGAGCCTATCCGATGTCATATTATGGTTAGATGTTATGGCTGGAAGCTATGCCTTTTATCTAATCAGGGCATAGATTTTCCTCTCTTTTCCACCTCGGAGATAACCCGATTACACGGTAACACTGTCTCTGAATCAGTTTAGCAGCTGGCCTGTGGTTGAGCACACAGATCTGTATGCAGTGGTGAGAGGTAGCGCTAAACTGATGCTAAACTCACATAAAATATGATTTGCTCTGTCTTAAGACTTACTGTTTTTCAGATGTAAATCAAGTTAAAAAAAAAGTTGAATTCAGCTTTATAGCATATACTAATAAACTTCCTTTCTTTCATGAAGTCCTATAGAAATACAATAAAAAAAAATATTACAGTATTTCTATAAAAATATTCTCATTCCACACTAAACATATTTTGTCCAATCAAAGAACGTCATGCCCACAATACCATTAAAATTGAATAGTAAGTAGAAAATCATGTTCATGGCTGTGACTTGGCAATTAGAAAATGATGAACCTGCTCAACTTCCTATTTAGCTAAAAAATCTGTATTTGTCAAGCCATTTTATGCTCTACTTAAATAAATTATATTGTGCATACAAATAAAATAAAAGCAATTGCAAAAAATAAGAGTTTATGATCATATTTTAATTAACTGAAGTGGTGTCTTAAAGTAAAACAGTAAAACCTTATAAAAAACATTACAATAAAAAACGAAGCATGGTAAACGACAAAAGCAAGTGTGCACAGCTAGTGTTCAAAAAGTTAGAAGAGCATCTGTTCTCAGTAAACATGCTGTAGAGCCAAACCCTGAAAACACTAACAGAGCAGTGCGTTTGTTTTAAGCAGAACAGCATGACAAAAGACAGTTAAATCACCCACTAAGGAACTGCTATCTATGTCAGGTTGTTTCTATTAGTATTAGAGCTCCAAAAGACTTTCTGTCTCTGTCTTACACACACAGATATAAATCTGCTGAAATGAGAGAGATAAACAAGGTTTAAAATGAAAACAAACTTCAGTGTTTTATGGGTTAGCTTTAAATGAACATTAAATCTTTCCTCTGACGTTGATTTGAAACATCTATATGACATCCAGTCAGACGTGATGCCGTTTTGCATCTTTCATCATATCTAAACAATCTACTCGTGACATAAAACCGCTGCAGTAAAAAACCAACAACTGAAAACTGGGAGATGTGATTTTTTTAAATATATATTTCTGTCAAGCAAATTCTCTTTTCAGCTAGAAGTGATGCACACTTTAAAGCGCAAAGTTTGGCACTCGATTTATGTTATCTAAGAAATCTGTGTAATCAGATTGACATGCACAGATTATCACAAAATCTTGACTGTAATTCCATCTCTTTCATCTTTTCAAGCATGCACGTTATGTTGAATATTAATGCGTTTATATGTGTATCTATCAGTTACATGCACATGGATGTTTGCTTAGCAGAGCGCGTATGTTTTGCATGTGTCTGAGCATTTGAGAGATGCAAGTGTGTGTGTCTGTATTTCAGTAAAACAGCAGGTTTGCGCATTCTTGTCCGACATAACTTAAGACAAGCAGACACTGAAGAAAACGCCTATAAAACTCTCTCAGCCTCTTCTCCTCCATCTGTTTTGTTTTCCTTCCATCTCTCCTTTTTGATGAGCTGGGTCTTCAGTCCCCCCAATAAAATCCCATTAGCTCTTAATGAAGTCGAGCTCGCTGCCTCGCGCCTTCACCTCATTTAGCACAATTGTCTGGCAGCCATTAGCACGGAGGCAATTACAGCCGAACGGCGAGAGTAATTGGAAATGCCGACAGGGACCCCAAGAAAACGGGAATAAATAAAAAAAAAAAAAATTCAACCTAATAAGCCTCCGTTGGGTTGGTGGGGGCTGCTAGGCTAAATCAACATAATGCTAATCGAGGCTGATGAGGAACAGACTCGGGGTGAAGGCCAGGGGTGGTGTAGATGATGATGATGATGATGATGATGAGGCTGAGATTGTTATAGAAAGAGCAAAAGGAATCATACTAATCAACTGCTCAATGACACAAGGTAGTGTACTGTTAATGCCCACGTAAACAAAAAAAAAAATAATATATATATATCCACTATTAAACGATAACATGAAATAAAAATGGACCACATTTACTTTATAATAAGCATCCGAGGTCCAATAAAAAAATATAAAACACAAAATTAATACTAATAGATCAAATAAAGTGCTGCATTACATGACGTTTGACAGAAATAAGGAATTTTAATGTTTTGCAAATGCTCTTTCTGCTGGCATAATAATACTAATAATGATAATAAACTAACAACATTAATAATAATAATTATGCAGGATTCACACAATTTTTCACAAATACATTTTTAGATTTTTTTATGTATTTTGTTTGTTTTGTTTTTGTATTTTACTCCTAAAGTGATTAAATGTTATATCTAAGCATAGCCAAACAAAAAAAATATATATATAAATATATTTATTTATCATTTATTTATTTTTGTTACACAATTTTATGCCAGGTTTATTTTGCGACATGTTTTTCAGTTTTATCTCAAGCAAATCACAGCTACTTTTACATTTGCTTTGATCTGAAGATCTTAGAAAATTGGTTTTATTATCATGCATTCTTTTTTTGTGTTGATTTATAGTGAATATATATTCATTACAGTCAATGGCCCTTTTTCGTGCATTTTAGATTTTATGAATTATAATGCTTTTCCAGAAACTGAAATTACAATGATAAAATTTCACTATATTCGTAGAAGTTTTTAGCATTTGAATATACTGAAATTAAATGTTTTCTGTGATTTGAAGTCAACTGACAGGTTGATTGTAGTTTAGCGTACCTTAATGATGCCAAATATACTTTGTAATATGGCATAAACAATGTAGGCGGGACGTTGATTATAAAAACATTAAGCTATAATATTATTAGTCAGTATAATTTTCCCACAGCCTTCATTATTTCAGCTGAAAACTGATTGCAGACATAGAGAAAATGATTACATTCTAAAGAAAAATAATTAAGGCTACAATAAATTTTTTCCCCCTTTTTGATTAACATGCTCTGATGCATTGTGCATGGCTTGTTTTGATTTCATGTTTTAAATAGAGCTTTCTGGAAATCAAATAAACAACAGTTACATTCCACGCAAAAGACGCTTTGTCAAGCCAGTCCTTGAATAATGAACAGTCACACGGTGATCTAGGTGCTGTGTGTGGCCTGCTGGTGCCAGAAGCCAGGACATCTCCCTTGACTCCTCACCCTACTTACTCACATCAAACTGGGCAACTGGTGGCAGAAACCTGATCAGAGGGGGTAAAATCAGAGGGCACCTTTCACAAGAGCTGGGCAGACTGCCCGATGGTCCACAGGAGGGGGCAAAGAATAGGGTCTGGTTGGAATGGTGTGTGTCTGTGATGTGTGTGTGAAGGCGTCTTGGCACTAGCTTTCCGGAGTCGGCACGGGAAACAGAAGGTCGAATCCCACAATAGTCTCCCATGGGGCATCCACAATACCAGCTCAATGACCGCAGTCAACAATACTCTCAAGGCCTTTTATTCAGAGAGTTCAATGGACCAGACACACCCAGCGGCACTTTCCTACACAAAACAAGATCCTGGCACACACACACACACATACATATTCATACAACCTTATATAAATTACAATATTGCTTCTGTAAAAGAGGCTTTCAGTTGCAGACCTGTCTAGAATCACTACTACTTCACAGCACAGGGGATGCTAAATTAAAACTTGGCCTTAAAGGTTAGCCATGCTTCAAATGAGTAAATTTGGATAAGTTCATGAATAAATAAATAAACAGTATATTAATAAAACAGTATTTTGTGAAATTGCACACAATATATGAATGTTGTATATAATGCCACAATACAGATTAATCTGCTCAGTGTATTTGAATCAACTATCTTGTATCAACTAACTTCAGGTATTCATTGTAGTTATAAGTGGCTTTAAAGTAAAAATAACTAATCAGTTTTGAAGGTAGCTGAGCTTCTGTAAAGCTACAAAGTTAATAGCATCGCTACATTTATTTAGTTGCTCCCCAACACTGCTCCAGGTAAAGATTTGATATAATGCACAATAAGTTAATTCACTTCATCTTAGCTGTAATATGAGACCTGAGGAACTAGTATTGATCAACTGAGAAGGTGAAAAATGAGGTGAAAAGACGTTAAGCAAAGCATTCTGAGCTTAGCGCAGTGCTGCTACCGCAAAAATGAAAAGATACAGATACTCCTTCCATCTCTCTTGCGCTGTGCTTTCACTCCGAAAATGTTTATTTGTCTAAAAAGATCTACAAACAATCACTTCACTCGACAGGAGAGAGAGAGCTTTCCAGTCAGGAGGAGATTTAATTAGGGAAATCTCATTAGGTTTAACAAAATTAAGCGTAAAACAATCCTCGGCAGGGCTCCGAGAGCGAGAGGGAGAGAAAGAAAGGGGGAATTCGGGGTTATAAGCAATTAGAGTCAGGAGGATATTGAGATAGTCACTTCCATGCTGCTGTGGGGGAAAATGGCTCTAGATACCCAGCTGTTTTCACACTCAATTAAAGAGACTTGCCTGGCTTTTACCCCCTCTGAAAAGCAAAGAGCTAACCCTTCTGCATATTGCCGCACACACAAACGTGTCCCTCAGACTCGGCCTCTCTCACTCATCCACAACGCAATTCCACCCTGAGCCCACAAACCATTAAAGACACAAATTGTGTTTTCCAACAAATTCGCACTCTATAAGGACATAACAAAAAGTGCTATTAAAGTGAGGAAACAAACTCTTAAACAACACAGCCGGGGTGATTGCAGACGAACAGCAAGCACTGGAAAATTCATTTCGAAATTCATCTGTAAATGCCCAATTCTGACTAAACCAGCAAGGAATAACTCAGCGCCTCCAGAAGAGCAATATCACTGTGGAGAAATCATAGGTTTGTATATTGTAGACGGTGACAGTGTCTAGGTGACACTGCATATTTATCAGCCATCTTCAAAAGTGTGAGAATATTTTATGTGCTATCATTGCTAATCAAAAAGACAAAAAACAAAAAAACTCCACAGAAAAAGTATGATTATTAAAAAAACTGCACTTAATGCATGACTACAAAAGCTGTTTGGCACATTTGTGAGAACAACCTCGGTTTACCTTTCTCACATTAAAATGGAAGAAAAAGAATCTGGCGACAATCATGGCTCTGTTCCAACACCTAGTGAGTGCCTTGCTGTCTGCTGCCTACATAAGCAGCTGCTAGCATCCTAAAATGAAATTGAACCTCATAAACGGTGAACCGAGAATGAAAACCGAAGCAGCAAGACTAAACAATTGCCGTTGCACAAAAATAGAATTGTTCATATTAAATGCATAGTTTACAGTTCATTTCCATGGAGTTTGTTGTTAGCATGTTGCTAAGCTAACTCTTATAAGCATAAGATATTAACAGCTCAGCCAAACATTTGTGTTAAATAGAGATATATAGATAGATAGACAGATAAATAGATGGATAGATAAATGTGTAAAATAGCATTTTTAGATTTAGATTAAGAGATTTAGATTTAGAGATAAGTACTTTTTTCTTTTTCAGTATTAATATAATTAAATAAATAGATAGACAGATAGATATAGATAAATAAACAGACTAATAAAATGAATGGATGATAAAATGATAGAACAAACAATACGAAGACAGAACAAATGATAGGCAGAAACAGAAAAAAAAATACAGAACTGAGTCAGATTAAATGATACAATGAATAATAAACAACATGAATGATGAATAATGATGAAATAATGAAACAATTGAATGATAGATATAACAAATAAAGATAGAACAGAATAATAGAGTGAAATAAAATGGTAGAATGACAGACAGACGGACGGATGGACGGACGGACAGACAGAGACAGACAGACAGACAGATAGATAGATAGATATATAGATAGATAGAGTGACAGACAGACAGACAGACAGATAGATCGATAGAGAGAGAGAGAGACTTTTTAAAATTTTTTGGGATTATTTTAGAGAATTTTAGCTAACTCTGATCTTAGATGACCTCATCAGGGGCGTGTCTATGATGCCTAAAAATTCTGCCAACATAGGCAGCTCACCATCTTTTGGAACAGAGCATGTGTGTTTTTGATTGGACATGGAAGTGTTGATTTAATAACTTACAGTTTGCTTGTTCTCAACATCGGAGCATCTGAAGTTACAGCCGGTCCGACAGCACACTGACCTCCAGACAGTCTACAACACAAGAAGAGAAGCCTTTTGAGTACAGTTACATCTAACGGTCTGCACTCTACCTGAGATCATTACTCTCACCGCATTACAGCACAACTTGTAAAATGAGCAAAAATGGGTTTTTTTAGGTATAATTTAGGTATAAGCAACACCGCATGCTTTGGAAAACGGGGATCTTTTTTATTGACGCTGCGTGATACCCGTGGGCCTGCTGACCCACAATTTGAAAAGTAATTTGATATTTTGCGTGAAAGTATATGTATGTGCGTGTCCTGCTGTTCTGGCTTAATAGAGGCTGTATGTGTGTGTGTGAGCTTGGGTAGGTGGGCAAACAAAGATAAAGACAGGGGCGGGAATGGCAGGAATGGCGGCCAGCCCCCCACGCTTCAGTCTGTCAGTATAGGTCCGTGTGAAACCTTTCTCGGGTTTCTTCCAAACTACAAAGAAAACATTTTAGGGTTCTGTAATCCCTCCCGCAGCCTCCCAAAGCCCCAGAGCCCTCCACACACATCCATACGGTCCATGGCCCACCTCCCTCTCCTCCTCACGAGACCTGATCTGCCTTCCTGTTGACGTCAAAGTGAATTAGAGCAAGGAGAGCACAGCGGCTCCCCCCGGGGGGCTGGAGGGCTAATCATGCTGTTCCTCACCGGCCTCAGAGGAAGCATTAGCGTTTCTGTTCCAGCAGACCACCACATCTACAGCACAGGGCCCCTTAACAAACAACCAGGACACCACACACACACAAACAGCTTATTTACAGAAATACACACTAATAAGTCCCTCATACATACCACAGTACCCTCCAAACAGTAACAGATGAACAGAAGATTTGTGGCTTGCCCTTACCACTCCTCATTCAAACAGCCAGTGAAAGCTGAACTTTAGGGTAAACCTCTTTCTCTAATACACAGAGCACCTCTGTGAAATACCTAATTCAAGCCTCTCTCTGTCTTCACACCGGCCTCCAGTACTACCTCCAGCCGCTCTGAATAATGATTCTACATGTAGAAGACGGTTGAGGAGACTTAACACCTAGACTGTGTGACTGACCTGATTCCTACTGAGATGACTGTGGCTTGGCTTTCTTTGATTCAGTGTCATTTTAGTATTATTTCTATACTACTTAAGAATTTATATTATATAAATAAGTATTTGTTTTAGTTTTTGTTTACATTTTATTTGCTTTTATCATTTAGTTTTTCAAAGTAATTAGCATTTTTTCAAGTAACTAGTGAAGTAACGCATTATTTTTAATTTAGACGAAAATAGTAACTGCAGTACTTTGTTTCTCATGTACTGACTGACAGCTCTCGTGTTGCCATGTTGAGAGAAATCAAGAGTAAGTGCAGAGGCGTTATGTGTGAACATGATCTTACTGTAGTTCTAGACGAAATATGAACATTATTTACTCATCTCACCTGCACAAAAACAGATTCAGTGTTCCTCAAAATCAATAAAAAGAGATGCAAACTCTGGATATTATACAAACCTGCTTTAATTAAACATTAAATAAAACAAATCACCCTGTATGTATTTTAATCCCATTTTGTAAATCAAATTAAAAAAAAAAAAAAAGTACTTTTACTTCAGCCTGGGGATAATTTATTTCACTTTTTGAGTGAAAGGGCTTTTATTTTGCCAAAAACAAAACAAAACAAAAAAACAAGCCCTGCCCAGATTTAAAAACTAATGCAATAGTAACATAATGCATGACTAACAAAAAGTAATTATGTAATTAGTTACTTTGTTTTAGGGAGTAACGCAATATTGAAATGCATTACTTTTAAAAGTAACTTTCTTCAACATTATACACATTATTATTATATACATTATGATTATTTAAAGCAACAGATGACATAACTGCAGCACACTTTTAACAAACTGCATGTTATCATGTGTTGATGAGGACGCTAATATAAAGTTCTATTAATAGTTAGCATTCTGTATGAACAGGTCTTTAAATATAGTTTTGTTTTTCATGTAATATTTGTATTTTATTCAGCATTATTTAATGATTTTTACATTTAATACATTTTTAATGATGATCAGTTTACAATAGCAACACGTTTTTGTTTTTTTCTCACATATCACTTGGGAGGCTTCTTGTGATTGTAAGTAAAATATCAATAAACAGGTTAGTTTTGGCACAGGTTTGAACAAATCATCTTCCTTTTCTCACAGCATTTTAAACCTAAGCCCTGTTTACGCCAACACAAATAGTTAGCACATTTACAGTATGACTGTGAATGTTCATTCAAATTCAAATAAACAGTTTTTCGCATCAAACACTCAGCTTGATTTAAATAGGTCTTTAGCTGTTCTCTAACAAAATAAATTTTACAGTAGTACATTTCATTGTATTACAGTTTAGATATTTTACAAGTGCATGATTGCTTTTTAGGCAAGTAAAGTTTTGGTGATGAATGTCAATGCTAAGAGATAGCTTTCTCCAATGTTGCAGCATGTAGCCCTCTTTAGATCCTCTTGTCTGTTTGGCCTTAGCTTTCCTATTAAAATAAATAGGTGACATTTTAGTATAGAGACCAATTCTCACTATCAAGTAGTTGCTTATTAGCATGCCTATTATTAACCTATTGGTTGTTTATTAGTTCTTTATAAAGCTTATATTCTGCATGACCATATTCTACATCCCCAATACCTAAATTTAACAACTCCCTTGCTAACTATTAATAAGCAGCAAATTAGGAGTTTATCGAGGTAAAAGTTATAGTTAGCTAATAGCAAGATTTGGACCTTAAAATAAAGTGTGACCAATAAATATGACTACACAGTCTACTGCAGTCATTAGATCAACATATATTAAACACCATGACTCATCTCGAACTCTAAATCCTCTTGATTTTGACCCAAGAATTGCAAGGTTTAGGTGGTAATTACCCACAATGCCTTGCCAGTAACAGCCCCCCAGCTGTTCAAAGACTGCGAGAACAACATTTGCTGCTGGGGGTTTAGAACTTCCTGTTACTATGACAACCATGGAACAATTCATATTCCGTGTGTCTCTCCTCTAATAAAGTGTGTAACATTAGGGCGTAATTGTATTTCTGCACAATATAATATAGCCCTTTGCAGCGAGAAACGCCTGATAGCAGTCGTCAAAAACGTCTGCAAGAATGACAGCCTCTTTGTCTTTATCAGAAGATTGTGACTTGGCATCACAAAAATTATTACAATTTGATAAAATAGTAACTTATGAATATGAATGGGAAGCACAACTAACCCCAGTGCCAAAAAGAGTGCATATAAAGATCCACGATTCAAAAAACTTCATTATATATAACCTATACACAATACAAAAATAAAAAAATTAATTCACATAAACACCTTTAAAATAAATATTAACAAACCTAAGATACAAGATCCTGATATCACAGTCACTCATACAAGCCACCAAGGCCATGTCAAATATATATATATATATAAGTGACCACTAACACCTGATTTTGTTCATATAGCCCATATAGAAAACAAAATAGGTGACAACACACAGCCCTGTGGAACACCATATTGAGGTCTATCTTTTAAAAACTATCAATAGCTTTAAAAGGCATCATGGTGGAGAGCCTCTTTAAAATCACTTATAGTAACTTATGGAAGTGTGGCAGGATGAAGAAGGTTGAGCGGAATGAAAGCAGAATTCTTGGGAATTAGAAAGGATTTACTGGACAATAGCAGGTATTCCCACTAGTGTAACTAGACTCTAGTTGGCGTCACGAGAGGCTTAAACTTCACATTAAACCAGGGTGCAGCTGACACAGGAGGCCACGCTAGACACAACAAGAGGAATATGAGGCAATACGCAGACACATTAAGCTTAAATATATACACACTGAGAACAAAACAAACGCACATGCTGCACAAAGCAAAAGTTTATTTTGTTACCTTTCAGAATGACGCACAAACAAAAAAATTATTTTAATGCTTAATGATATGCCGTGCTCTCCGTGTCAAAACAACACTTTCTCACTCAGTGCATAGCACACTTCGCTTCATCTGAATCTCGGAATATTGGTCGCAGCTTCTAGTGAGCTACGGAAATCCAAACAGGAGAAAGACTAAAAATATCTTCAGGTGCAGCAATGAGACAGGTAGATGCAGGCTCTTGTTATATCCATAGAGACGTATAAGTTTTATTATTCATTCTTTTTTTGTGTGTGTGTGTGATTTGTTGACCAACAAGCTCGTAACAATCTTATCCGAAACAAGTCCTTCTAAATCTTTTAAATTGCACACCACCTCACCATGAAATTTTTATTTTCCCCAGTAAAACCGCCAACCTCTTTATGGAAGAATCGCACATTTTTATAAAGCTGATGATGTCACAGCAGCACTAGATTGCGTCACAGCTATATTTTAATAAGTAAATGTAAATTGGTTGTTTCTGGTTGATTGTTTTCAGAAATACTGAATATTTAAAAGTGTATTTTTACAAATGCACACTACACTCATCAAGGCTGCATTTATTTGATGGAAAAATATAGTAAAACAGTCATTTGTAAATTACTGTATTATTACAATTTAAAATAACTGTGTTCTAATAGTTTTTTTAAATGTAATTTATTCTTGTGATGGCAACTGCATTCCTTCAGTCTTCTGTGTCACATGATCCTTTAGAAAAAACTTTTATATTTAAAAAATGTCTTATTTTTGTCAATGTTAAAAAATACTCATTATCCATCCTTATTATTCATCCTATAATTTAATAATAATAAGTCTATAAGATATATATTTTTTAATTTTACTAAAATTATTGGCAAACATTACAAATGTTATTACTAAAACTAATATGACAAAAGCGGATGGTCACCTTGCTGTGGAATATGCATCCCTGAGCTCATATGCTGTTTCGTTTCTCACCGCTCACCGGAGCTCTCTGGCCCTCAGCCAAACTCCAGCTCCCATCTGCCCAAACCCAGACACTCTCTGAGGCTTGCAGCTCGCTCTGCTTCCTGTCCTGGGACTTCAGGAATGAGAGCTGGGACGCGGGAGAGTCAGGCACTGAGCTTTCAGCAGATTCCCTGGCTTAAGATGATTTTCATGAGTCTGTCGCTTACACACAAAATGAGACACACACGTGCAGGCTCATGGAAACACATATGTGCAGTCTAAGGCCAGAAAATCAAGTGTGCAAACATCAGTGTTAATACATTATAAGTGTGCACTACTATTGTACGTACATGCGTTCTTACATTACTGAGGCAGTAACAAACTTCAGTAATCTGTCGATACTATTGCACCAGATGAGTTAGTCCCTTTCAGTTCACTCAGTGGCCATCTTGGTATTGTCCCCAGGCAGCTATTTTTTATGTAGGTAATAGGCATATAAGTATTTTATGCTTCCAAAGCAGCACTGCATTCAAGCTATATAGCAGTTAGCAGTTCTTGCTTTCCCTAGGAATCGAACCCATGACACTAACATTGCTAGTGTCATGCTTAAGTCCTACCTTTTGAGTGAAAGTAAATATATTTTTGAGGAATAAATAAAATATAAATACATATTTTTTATAATTAAAAAAGAAAAAAAAAAAGAAAAAAAGAAAGTAAATGTTGCCTTGCGAACTACCTAAAAAAAGTTTGTGTTGTAGTAAAATTACTAACTGAAATAAAACTAAACTGAAATACAAATAAATAAAAAATATTAGAACTATTTTCACATAAAATTACTAAAAAATCTTAACAAAAAATAGAACTGCAATAAAATAAATAGCAATAAAAATATAATGTTACGATCACCGGCAAGAGTGCCCTTGAGCTCCACCAGAGGGCACGCCACCACGGACTGTTATGTGTGTAACCCGTCTGTGTTTCTGCATTGTACTCTAAGGACTTTTATTATGAAGTGTGTTCCCCACTGTTTCTGTGTTTCCCTGTTCAATCTCTGCCCCCTTGTTATTTCCCATAACAACTGATCAGCTCCACCCCCTCGTTAACCCTCTCGTCTCCACCTTCTCTAAAAAGCATTTTGTGTGCATTAGCCTAACCGCTGAGTATTGTGTGTTTATCTCCTACAAAGCATTTACCCAAGTTCTTGTTCTGTCTTGTTTTCCGTGTGTTTTCACTGTTTACCGACCCTCACCTTCTTATTGAATTTACTGCTCTGTCTTGCTCCATTTTGGACTTTGTTTGCCACTCGATTGACCCCGCTAGCCTACTGGACTTTCCTTGTGCTCTGCCTCCGACATACCTGTTTGCCATGGTTTTTGACCCTGCCTGTTCTGACCACGATTTTGAATAAAGAGCTTGCATTTGGATCCACACGCCCCGTCTCCATCATTACATATAATAAAAATGTTTACTAACTTTTTATTTACAAAATAATAAAATAAAACAATTATTATTTAATTATTTCTTATATATGTATTATTATTATTATTGAATTATATTAAACATAATTATTTTATTTTATTTAAATTATCTTTACACTGTTGCTCCCCCTGGCAGTAGCTCAGTTTTCTGTGCATACTGTATATGTGCAAAAAAAAAAAAAAAGCACATGACAGTTTTGCTAATTCCCAATTTTAGATGGCAACAGCTACTTAGTTCATTTTATTGAACATATTTTAAGAAACAAAATCCTTCCACCAAAACAACAATAATACTTGATATTTAATCTAGTTTTTAATGTAGTCTAAAGTACCATTTGTCAGGTTTTCCGCTGCCACTGAAGCTGTATAATACTGGTAGGTTTAGGAAGGACAGTGAGGAATTCCCCTACCCTATATGCATTCACCATGACCTCTTACTCTGTTTTTCCACCCTCCTTTTTCTAACGGGAAGGAAAAGGTTAACCCTTTCGCTCTTGCTCAGGCCAATTGTGTTTATTGCAAAAGTCAGCTGAGCTAAAAGGTGTGATGAGCTGTATTAAGTGTCTATGGCGGTTTATAAATAACTCCGGAGCGCATACGACCAGCAGAACTGTGGACTGCGACACAACGCAGATATAAAAGGCAGGTGTATGCCATATTTCACATTACTGCCACCTTCTGCGCATTGCTTCGCACTTCTGTTCCAAATCCAGCATGGATGTATTAGCCACCTGGGTGCACGGGCCCAGCTTCCCTCCCTAACGGTGAGGGCATTCGCTGTCCTCGCTCTTACCAAATACTTGTGTCATCCTACCCCGGCTATGGCAGAGCGCCACATGTATGCGTCTACATTTCCCCCACACTCTGGGGCAGCAGCTGTTTATGTTTCACTTTTAGCTCAGAGCTGTCATCAGTCCTTTCTGAAGGGCAACGCTATAAAGTTCTAACAGTCAGGGAGCATGAGATTGTTTTCCACGCAGTTGTGGTCGATAAATGGCTGATGCATCGCTGATCAGTCTCCTGGCTGTTATCGCACCCAGTGTTTGCGGGCTCGCATTAATATCATCCCCCGTATGGCAAGTGATGATTTCTCTGAAGACCATCCGTTTCTAGAGTTTCACACAAAGCAGGGCACAATTTCATCTGCTATATTTATCTCCCTCTAAGTTTTCAATTGAACAGTCACCAGAAGTCTCACGGCTAGCAGCTGGAGAAAACTGAAGTACAGGCGTCTGTCCGTAAGATCATCAACTAGTCAATTCAGTAAGGTCACCTACACAGCAGAGTTTCCACTGCAACAGAGAACAATGAGAATCCATTCATTTTAATGAGAAATGCAAAGAAATGGATTTATTATAATATGTTTTAAAAATATATATGCAATATATGAATGTAAATACACAATCTAATATATATATATATATATATATATATATATATATATATGTAAAAAATAATTAACTGGTTATTATTTAATGTTTAATTAAGAACCAAAATA
>JAUMHE010000059.1:10454573-10479259 GCA_032359235.1 Enteromius mattozi
ACGGGGTGAGATCTTGCATGGAGCCCCAGATCGAGGGAGATTATCAGTGGTCTTGTATGTCTTCCATTTTCTAATAACTGCTCCTACAGTTGATTTCTTCACACCAAGCTGCTTACCTATTACAGATTCAGTCTTCCCAGCCTCTCTCATCTTTTAAGTGGGAGAACCTGCACAATTGGTGGCTGACTAAATACTTTTTTGCCCCACTGTACATATCACTTCAATTAATTAATAACCAAGATATTAATGTATTTATTAAAATATATAATTAATGTTAATTATACTTTACAAAATAATATATATTTTTTCAGTGTATGTATATATTTAATATTTCTGATTAATTAATTAAAATGTGTGTGTGTATACATATATATATATACACGTTTTATTAAAATATTTTATTTATTATATTTAATAATAAATAATAACCAAGGTATTAATATACTTAAAAATAAATAATTAATCATATTTTTTATAATATGTTTTATATTAATTTTCTACACACACAACACTCACATGTAAGATGGGGGAAAAATAAATAAATAAATATATATAAATATGATATGCCTTCTAATAACATTATTTATAATTCAGGATGATATCCAAAAACATTTCTAGTTTGGTGTTGATGCAGAGGTACTTGAGTCTAGTTGAAGAGGCTGTGGGGGGTACATATACAGTACAGTAATGTGCTAATTTATTGTGAAGCAACTGCTTTGGGAATGAAAGATTGTTTAATGTTCAGAGATACACACACTACAGCCAGAACACACTCAGTCTGCAACCTTTTATATGTTTACACTCCACTTGAAAGGAAACAACTTTATGCCTTATGGGGCCCTAAAAAACAAACCCAAGCAAGAAGCAGCGATATGTGGTTTAGCATAGTTGGAACATCCATTAGAAAGCCAAAAATATGTTGCTGAGGCCTTTTGTTGGCGACTGCAACCGCCTCTTAAATCTGAAATGACACGAGGTTTTCCCAAAACTGTCGGCACATACTGTACGAATGCAATAAAGCAGCTGGTGTGTACAAGCGTGTGTGTGTGTGTGTGTGTGAGAAATCTCTCATGTGCTCGAGGAAGGCGAAGCACCCCGCAGCCTAAAATCGTGCTGCTTATACTGATGTATCAAATATCACCCACCAGCAGCGCTAAACAGCACTGAGCTCTGAGGAATTCAGATATAATGATGAATACTCGCACTGTTGGACTGATAAAAACAACTACATATATAAATAGATAAATAATAGACAAATTAGTAACTTTTTCAACACTTAAATTGCACAGCGATTGTGCAAATCACTTTTTACTTATTAGAATAAATCATTTAGGGACGTTGCAACACTTTAGAAGATTATTCTGCAACCAGTGTTGTACAATAACACTAAAAGCTTCCGTTGAGAAAAGTATGTTTTTATTGATGCTATAAGAACTCCTGTATCATTTTGCTCATAATATTCACAATATTCACAATATTATCAAAATGTATCTCCAGTGAGATCAGAAAAGCCATAGTGTGCCAGTTTTCCAAACATTCCGAAATCCATTCACCCTAACTTATGGGAAACAATTCATTGCAGTTTGTCTGCATTCTGCATTTTCCCCTCTTAAAAAAATAAAAAAATAAATTATATATATATATATATATATATATATATATATAAACACACATGCATGTATATATTTCAGAAAAAAAAAATCATTAAACATTTATTTATAATATAAATTTTTTAATATAAATATAGATGTAAATACATCAAAATATATACTGTATGCATGTGCATTTATATATACATAATAAATATATACTTAAAAACGTAATAAACTTTTATTTTGGATGCGATTAATCATTTGGCAGCAACAATATTAAAAAATCATGCTGAAAATTGCAATAATTTCAGATTCTTATTAGCAACATTTTAAACATTATATAAAACAAGAAAGTCTTCTTCTTTACACTGTAACCTGATTTGACAAAATTTTCTACTCTACTCAATCATTTAAATTTGATTCCTATACCATTTTTTCAGTGTATTAACTTTTTTGCAGTGCACGTGTTTAGTTGATGGCTTTTAATGATAAATTTCATTAAGCACCAATTTTTTCTCATTCAATCTCATTATAGATGTATAGAATTATTCAAAGGATCAGTAGCCCCTAAAATTTCCAAACTAAACTGGAATTAGTGGTCTCAGTTGAAGGAAGAAGAAAAAAAAGAAACAGTTTCCAAGAAAAACTTTTGCAAGCTGTAAATCAAAGACCGCGGCTAAAGCCACCGGGAAGCCAGGTGCTTTATGGCATCCCAGAGGCTGCTCCGTCCTAATGCATTTTATTAGAAAGCAAAAAAAAAATAGTTCCTAGCGGTATTTGCAAATCAACAGGCCAATAAAACTAGCTGAGATAGACCACTTTACAAATAAAACTCAGATCCATTTTATCTGGATTGATGTGCATTAATAATCCTTTTAAAGCAAGTGAATTAGACGCTATTCAGGAGTCACTCACCACCTCTATAAGGAAAACCATTCCAATGCATTAATAAAAGGAGGGATAACTCAGTCTTTGCTGTTAAATGATTCTGTCATGTACTGATGCCATTAAAGACATTTTGCACACATACAGCTAGCGATCAATGGCTTTCAATGGCTCTGAGCTTGAAAGAGGATGATGGAAACGTGGGGGGTTTCTGTTCGAAACACAACAAAAGATGCACAAATAGATCAGTGGGAGAGGAAACTCAGATATAGCTCAGTGTCAAAGGTCCAAATGAAATCAGGTGGTTGGAATCAATGGTGGTCTGTGTTTGAATGCTCCAGAGGACAGAGCAGGAAGTGTGAATGGGAGGAAAACATGCCTTTATGAATGATGTCATTGAAATGGGACGGAGAGAGATGCCACTTTCGGAGAAGATGGCTTTTACAGTAATAGATGAGAATTCAATGCACTATTTCAGCTCTAATAAAAACGCCGCACTCCAAAAGACAGGAGAGCGAAATGCACACAATGCACCGCTGGAGAACATCTATCTCTCTCCAGTCGTGCCAAATGACACCAACATATGAAATGTGTAAAACATGTGAGAACTACAATTCTCATGCTCGCTCTAATAGAGAAAATATTAAACATCATTCTCTCTCAACCTTAGTCAAGCACTCTCCTGCCTCTAGCACATTATTTTAATTTGACTGGTTATTATACTCATGCATATATTTATATATTTAGGGGGGGAATTGGTCTACTTTGATCTCAAACAGAATTCAAATAAAATATTTTCAACCTTTGTCTGTGTTCAGAAAGTACTATAATGAATTCAGGATTTGGTGGAAGTATTCGTATTTCCCTCAGTGACGCTGAGTACATTTATTTGGATTATCAGCATTCCGCTAGAGATAAGAACAAAGGCACTTGGAGGTTTACAGTCTTGTTCAAGGTTTTTAAATTCAGAATTAATAATAAGCTGCTGCTAATTTGACTCTGCTTTTGATCCTGGTGAAGTAATTATTTTTGTTCTTATGAACAACTTTGTCTATCATTTGCATGAGATAATAATAATAATACTTTATTATTATTGTAAAAAAGTTACCTATGTTTTTTTTTTTCTTAAGAAACATTGTTCTACTACTTTAAAAGTCACTGCAGTGCATGAGTGGTTGTCAGGGAATTTGTATGCAGTTGCTAAGGTGTTGCTCAGTACTCACTGCTCAAATTTAAAAGATCCCACCCACAAAACACTATATGATATTCCGGTCTAGTAGATTTTTTTCAAGAATTCTGCTTTTTTTTTTTTTAATCAAGCTTTTTTTAATACACGCACAAATAAAATTACAGGAAAAACAACTGATGGACCAAATAATAGAGGTTTGTACAAATGTATCTATATTGTGATTCTTAACACCTCTTTAAAATGCAAATTATGACTTTTCTTATACCATTAAGACATATATGACTTTTTATTACCTAAAATTGAAGTTTTTAAAGACCCACGTGGACCCTTTTGATGGCCTGCCAGGCAAAGTGATTATAGTTAACTAAAACTAAAACCATAAAAACACATTACCTGAAATAAAATAAACGCTAACTGAAATAAAATAATGTAAACTGACGTAATAAAATAACTAAAAACTTAAATAAATTATTAAAAATGACTAAAAAGACAAAACACAACAAATTTCTAAAACTTTAAATAAAATTAAAAATTAAAAAAATCAAAACTGATTAAAATTTGTAATACAAACTACAACAATATCTCAGTAATACTAAAATAACCACTATAGCTAACTTCAACACAATCTCAAGTACCACTTGTGTGTGGAGTACAAACTTTGTGGAACAAGTTGCATATAAATGTTTTAGTGCAAAATATTCCTGCTTTGTATTGATTCTTTTATGAATCTTTTTATTTATAATTTTGTTCAAGCTATTCAAATGCTGCAGATATAAACTTGTGTATAAGGATAGTCAAGGGCAGATTTTCATCAAGTCATTTGTCATTTGGCGACATGACAAGTGCTGACATGCACACCAAAGGACGCCTTCATCACATTTGTAAACATCAGATCTTTGCTTCTTTTTGGAGAATGGCATTTTTAAAATGTGTTTTCTCGTAAATCAAATCAACGTCAGTTCCAACATATCATGCCACGTCTCTCTCCCAAGGCCAGGGTGACATGAAAACAGCACGGCCTGTGATTGTGAGCACCAGGCTACGGGTGACCGTTAAGTGCCTGCACACATGTAAATCAAGCAAATCTTCCCCTACCTCCAGATCCCAGGAGAGGAGTTTGACCGCCGTGCCTAGCGCTAGAAGAGCAGCACAGCGAGGTCATTTGGATGCACAGCCGTCCAACGGCAATAACAGGCCCACACTCCTCAGAGAGCCATCAGGATCAGCAAAGGCTTAGCGGTGGAAGCCTGTAACAACAGAGCTCTGTCTCTTTGCATCTAAGAAGAGCGAAGAACAATGTAGCCTCATATTGCTTCACCTTGAACGCAAGACCCCAGCAGACCACAGGCTGATGAATAATTCTCATTTGAGCCTGCATTTTTTATTGTGCACAGATACAACGAGTGTCTCATTAACTGTCAACAGACAAACAACATAAGATCTGAAAATCCAATTGAGACCTGTAGAAAAATGGGCATTTGAATTATTTGTGCTAGGGTTGGCATCAAAAACGACGTTTTCTAAATAGCTTTATGCAAGTCAAGAAGCATCACAATTGGTTTACAATCTTCTTTTTGCTCAGTTTACTTCCCTCATTTAGGGCGACTGAGTCATTTTATTAGTGATTAGACCAAAAGAGCTCCGGGTCCTGCAGTATAGAACCTCAGATTGTAATTTGCTCATAATGTGGAGAAGGGGAATATGCAAATAAAGTCGGAGTATTTCGTGTTTGCAGTTTTGCCCCTGGGCAGCTTGTCCCGCGACACAAATCATCAATTAAGATCCCAGCAGGGATCTCGGCATTTAAATTAGCCCATCCAACAACTTTTATCTTCCAGACAAAACATTACAGCCCCATGATCGCTTGCACCGCAGAAATAAAACAGCTGATTTAATGAATTTTGACTTTGGGCGGAAAACGGACGTGCAATGTCACTCTTATGTTTTCCCATGTATGTTTAACAGATGCTACAGCCAGGTTGTGTGCCGTAATATTTCTGTTAAAATTCAAATATTTCTAATAAATTCAAATCTGCACTTTGTTAGGGCTTGTACTGGAAAGACTAGAGTGTTATTTGTTTAAAAGTGTTAAGAAAGTGTTGTATTAAAATGCATTCAGAATTTAGCATTTAGCTATTTCCTGAATAGTACTGTCAAAGGTGTTAATGTAGCTATACTTTAGGTACGTATTAAATCTGAAAAAAGATTTGAGAATTTTCTCACCACGTTTTTGATCAATTATGTATCAATTATGAAACAGTGCTCAATTGCATGTCTGAAGGATTATCTTGGATTTCCAAGACGTGTAATAAATACAAATTTGCACAAATTAATTTGTATTTTATAAGCTTGCAAACAGGTGTAAACTGCAAACAACCCAGACGTTTTTACAAAATCTGTAAAGTCTTGTCACCAGTTTCTTACCTTACAAAGACCTTAACAATGTTCCCTGTTTCCAGCCTCAGCTATTTTTTGAAGAGAAGCGAAATTTACATGGAAAAAAACTGGTTGTTTAATGCCTCAAACAAGTGAAAGTTACTAAACTTTTACTAAGGAGCAAGTCTATATCCAATGAGGAACTTAATCGTTGACAATACCAAGTAATGTTGTCACTGCAAGTCAAAACGGAACAATCAGCTTTATGTTTTACAAATCAGAGGATAAATCTAAGAATTCACAAGAGTGATAAATATGCTACTACATGATTTCCCAGCCAAATTATAAAAAATGCACAGTAAAGAAAGATAGCAGCAGCAGAAAAGAGCCATTAAACTGACATTTTACTTTTACAAAAATATTAACTACGATAACTGTACTAGAAGTTACATCAAACGCGTTTCTTACAGTATTTCTAATACTTTTTACATGTGTTTATTATGGTTCTTTACCTACAAGCAACCAGTCGGGAAAGGAGTTTTGGGGAGCATGTCTACAAGCATTACAAGAAGTAAGAAAAAAGATTGGGGACCTTAAAAGTACATACACGTTCTTTTAAACAACAATTAAAAGCGAAAAGTTAGAATACAAGCTATTTAGAGTAGCCTAAAGGTCGCTAAATAGTCGCGAAAAGAATCGCTAAGTGGTAACCATAACAACAGTATCTTGCTCAAACACAATTAGTGCCAGTACGGTACGGTTCATTAACAAAACGTAAAACATTATTGTTCATTAAAAGTTTATTATACTTTCACATACCACAAAACAATTTAAAAATACGTTTAAAATGTTGTCATTGGAGACCAAAAAAATCGCGAAACCAAATTTACCAACATTTAAAAAAAAAAGTTGACTCCGCGTAAAGTCATTGTAAGCTATCATTTGCATAATGCAGGCAAACTGTGTTTTTATTTTCTCAAACAGTACTCTGATAATGTGCGATAATCTCTGTCAAGATCTGAATGCTAGAAAAACATTTACTAAGCAATATCTCGTTTCAAAACTCACCAGTCATAAACAAACAGTAAAATACAATATTTAAACTTACTAAAAGCCAACAAGACATACATATAACTCGGAACAAATCACTGGCGATACCGAAACACATCCCAATTAAAATTCTAAATGTGAATTTAGATGCGTATATTTTGCGCGTTTTGAATATGACGAATCAGTAATGTATCCCTACGAGCCCTTTAAAACCCAACAAAAATGTCGACACCAAAATTACCACCACATTTCACAAGTCCAAACGCATCATCCACCAAACAAAATCATCCAGAAAGACTCTTATGCGCTCCCCAAACTGCACGGCATTTTCTCCCGTCTTTCCTCTCTTCCTCCCTCCTTCTATCGCACTCGTTCTCTTCCTCCTCCTCCCTCCCGCTCACTCACGCGCGCTCTCTCTCTTTCCCTCACTTTCTCTCTCCCTCTCTCTCTCTCTGTCTATCATTCTCTCCCCTCAGCCCTCGGCCAGTCTGTATGAATAATGTCCTGCCTTTTGTAATGAGAGCGAGAGGGGAAAAAAACACGCTGGAGTGTTCGCCCGCTCCGCGCTCTGACATTGAAAATGAATGACAGCTTACCTGAATGCCAATCTTCATCAGACTGACACCAGGCTGACAACACAGCCTATACTCCCCTACACAAGCCGTGACGTCTGCCATATCAGACCCCTCCCACCAATCTCCCCCCTCCTCTCTCTCTCTCCCCGTACCCCTCGCTGCCGAGTGTACACCTCCGCGGTTCCTCTTCCACTGGCGTTATTCCGTGCCGTACCGAACACCCCGGGCCCTGCACGCGCATCTCCGGTTCATTAGCGGCGGAGCCCGCTGGCCCCCTATCGGCATCAGACGAGACCTACATTCGGCTGCAGGTCGCCTTGGCTGTTCGCCTAGACGGAAAGCAGAGGAAACCTATTTATTTGTGCCACAAAAACACGAGAACATTTGCCACTTGGTCAAATCCCAAATGCATGTTTAGTTAGTTATATAGTCCTTACTTAACTTAGTCCATAGGCTACAAGCAGAGTCGCGACTGAGAAAGACTAATCTAGTTCAAATATGCTAGGGGTATTCTTCCTTTCTTTCTTTTTTAAATGGGCCCCAATTTAAATCTAAAACGACTTGCACATTTCCTGTATACAGGCTCACAGTGTGATATTACTAGAACTAAACAACTGATTAGTGTCGTTTATGTTGTAATTGTACTGTATAGTCGCATGAAGTTAGTAGGCCTGCATTTGCACTTCGCACATCACACACACATAGATAGATAGAAATCCCTATGCTATTTGATAGAATAATGTATAATAAAATATAATTTCATTATCAATGAGCTTACAAATACAACGTAAAAATGATTTATACGCAGAACATATGCTCACTAGTCACATAAACTACAACTCCCAGCATGCTGTTCGCTAGATACTGCAAACTGATTGGTCTATTCGCGACACAGGAAGTGTGGAAGTAAACAGACGCGACGGTGTTTCCATGGAAATATTTTACTTTCTGCAGCGTATCTTGTCGCAAATCAGTTTATTTTTTTAGTTCTACGCGGTTGATTCCATAATTCGGTTTTATGAGGTAACGTTAAATCTACAAACTGTTCAGTGTAGCCGTTAAAGGTCTACAAGGGATTAGTTTGCTGGCTTAATCATTCGTTCTTGATGAACTGCACGCTTCCCATCGTTTACTTCCTAATTATGCTTGTTGAACTGAGTTTTAAAAAGGAGTAAATGTCTACGAATAGCAGCCAGATGAAGGCAGACGCGCCACATGGTTTGCGTTCTTAACATCAGCTTTATATATGTTACAGAAGATTTAGCGCGTGCATCCATCACACACGCGTATTAAAAACACAAGAAATACTTCCCCCGCCCAGCTTCAGGCAGTGTAGGAGGTAAGGATGGCTGAGGTGGTGTTAGGCGTTGGGACAGGTGTGTTTATCATCGCTTTAATCTGGATAGTGACTCTCGCGCTCACCATCGTTCTGTCGCGCGCAACCGGCCCAACAAAGTAAGAACACACTTTCATGTTTTCGACACGTACTCTGTCTGTAGTAGGTCTATTGTATCATGAATAATCACGATGTTATCGCCTCACCAGGTTAGGAATCATTCCTATATTTCTTCTGGCCCTCAGCGTCACACTGGTTTTAGTGTTTTTCCCGCGCTCCCCTGAAGTTCCTTCCCCTGAGAAAGCGGTTCAGGTGAGTGCTCTAATATTTGCATAATGTACTTTATTTAAAATAAAGGAATTTGTCCTATCCTTGCCAAATCTACAGATAGAGAAACATATGAATTAGCTGATGTACAAGTGATTCGATAAGTATTGGTTGGTTTTATACAATTGTGATATTCATGCTTGAATAGAGAGTTAGGTGCACTGTACAGCTCTGTGTGTGGGTTATATTTGACAAAGACATGTGCTGGTTTATCTCTCCTCAACAGCAGACGAGCACAAACACAACAGCTTTTTCCCAAAGTCTGTCTTTGCCAAAACCAGCACTGTGAGCTGCCAACTCACCCTCTTGTCTGCACAAACAAAACCCAAACCATTTACCTTTCATTCTTCAATAACACAACAGAAACATGTTGACTGAATCAAATGTCCCCGTCTTCAACCTAAAATTATTAGATTACCCACTGTTTCATTTGGTTTTATACATAGACTTGAGATCTCATAAGTTGCATAGTGTTCTTTCAGTATCTTGCAACAGATGTTCTCAGATTTACAACTCAAATTGTTGTTATCAGCAAGAGGTGTTAGGAAGACATGCAAAAACACCTTTTAGAAGTTGATACCATGTAGGGTAGTGCATGAAAGTTAGCTTTAATCAATTTAGGAATGAATATGAGATCTAGTGGAATAACAAAAATATGAATTGCAAAAACAAAACAGCATGCAAGTCTCTCATTACTATAAGCACGCGTGTAGTACCGTACATTGTGCAATAGACTCTCATTTGTGCGTAGTGCCAGATCCATGTTACACCCATTGCTGATTTGCTTGCAGCGGGTATGACTAGATAACAGTTTTTTTTCTTGATAGGTGACAGTGTATTGTAGGAGAAATGGGTAACCCCTCGCTGTTGTACAAAGGAATAATATCACAGTGCCAATTAGGCCGGCCCCAAACAGGAGCTCACTGCCGCACATTCGATGCCACATTAATAAAACATAGCCTCTGCTCTGTGCTTCGCTAGCCGGCTAATTGGCAAATTAGAAAGTGAGATGCGTTAAACGAGAGAACACTGCATTCGCCTGAGACAGAGCCCCCTCCCACATACACATGCACAGACACACACAAAGACATCCTTCTGTAGTTTAACGTAGGTTGTGGCCTCTCCCATGGTTTAGGCCTCATACTCTAGTTGAGGTCTGTAGGGACGTAGGGTGCAGTTAGTATTCAACACTATTAACCTGTTCAGCTTTAATTCATGGAGGAAAAACACAGCAGAGTAAGAAATAATGGCAAGAAAGTAGTTAGTTTTTCTGACGTATGATAAAATAAAGGTAAATTAATATATATTTTTAAAAATCATATAATAAATATTAAATATAAACATATGTGTGTGTATGTATATACTTAAAACTCACAAGCACTTCATTAGGTCTAGTCTATCTGGTCTAGTAAGGTCTGCATTTCTTAAAGTTCTTAAAAGAACCCTGCTGACCTCTAGTGGAGAAAACCTTAACATCCTGCATGGATTTCACGTTAATTAAAAATATTAATGGAAACATCAAAGCCCTCATGGCTTTAATTACTTTGCAGTAACTGTATAATATGTGAAAATAATTCACGCCGTAAGCCTGTGATTTTTTTCAGATAGTGGATATGTTCTTCATCGGCCGCTACGTGCTTCTGTCCTTGGTGAGTGCGGTGTTCTTGGCAGCCCTGTTTATGTTGCTGCCCTTACATTTCCTGGAGCCCGTGTATGCCAAGCCCCTGAGAACACACTAGACCACGAGGCTTCATGTGCCAAACTCCTACAGATATCCCAAAGCGGGGCAGCCAACCTGGCAGCGGCGTCGATCAACGAGCCCCGCTTGAGATGAGAGGACAGCAGAAGGTTCCAGGGCTTTTGTCTTCCTGTCCAAATCAGAGACATCCACATCTCTCTGAGAGCACAGCACAGAGGGGTCTGAATTAAGCATGTGCAGTGCTAACATTTTCAGATGGGTGTGGTGGGGTAAAGTTTTGTATGTTAGATAAGTAATTGGAAAATTAAGGTTGATTTTTTCAGAGCCTTTTTTCTGTTTTGTCATTTTAAATGTCATGTGTTTTTACTGTTGAAAATAATAAATACATCTTATTTTTATGTCAAAATTTTTTAGTATTCTTGCTTCTTTAATTAGTGGTGTTTGCTTAGGAGAGCATTAGGATTAGTTTTTTTTTCCCACAGTGACTTAGTCAGTGATTCCTTTTGACTGGTTTTGTGAACTGATTATTAAGTCAATGAGTTAAACTCAATCACTAATTTAGTCTGAATCATGAGTTGACTTGATTAAATTATTCTTTAAAATGCTCTGACGCAAAACAAATTATTAATTCCCCAATCCAACATCATAAGCATTTTTTTCCTTTTTTTTTTATATTGCTCATATTGGAGATATGAGCATGTTATGTTATGAAAAAAACATTGTTTTTTCTCAACTTTGACCCGTAACCTGGCATTTCAAATTGTGAGGAAAGGTGCTGTTTTATGTTTCGAAGTGATTAGACATACATTTTCGCCCTGTGGATGAAAAAATGGAAAATCCCATTTAATAATGCCAAATGTTGAGAGCATATTATTGTAAAGTACCTTTTTAAAAGAAAAATGCTCTTTATTGGTATTTTACATATATGGAACCTTTCTGTTAAACAAAAGGTTCTTTAGCACTAAAAAAATGATTAAGAATTGTTCTATTAAAGGTTCTTTGGGGAACTTAAAATTGTTCTTCTATGGCATCAAACCCCTCTTTTGGAACCTGTATTTCTAAGAACATAATACATAAACTCATTATAGTGCTCTCTTAAGATTTTCCTCTTCTCTTTCTTAGATGTTGCATGTGTGTACTTAAAGAGTGAACTGGAATTCTTGAACAATCAACAATTGGTCTTCAATTCATTTACAGTAAAATATTACTTAATAATATTATTTAAAGTTATCATATAAATGTATCACAATGAGGTAATGGTTTTAATATAAAACCTAGAATTACTTCACAAAAGCATCAATTTTATTCAACTGCAGAAAGCACTTTAGTCATAATCACTGCATATTTTCAGTGCCTTTGCTGCATGAAATCACATTCTAAGTCCATTAATTGGTTATCTGCAAATTCAAATTTCACTCATTCACAGCTAAAACCAGACAAATTTCATTTTCTTGGTCCCATATTGACATGCTAATTTTAGCCTTATGGAAGCATTCTTTAAGACACTGTCTCACTCTCCGCACAATACCACAAAGACGCAGGGAGCAAAGTTGGGCGGTCCAACAAAGCTTCAAGCTGCGCAAGTTGATTATTTTGTTCTTAACAAGGCGAATACTCTGTGTGGGTCCTTTGTTGCCTCAGACGTTTACTTTCATTTTCATAAATCTCTCTTGGTGGCAAACTTCACAGGGGAAGACGGAGGTCATTATTGCTTATTATTTTCACAGGCATGTTGTACATATGTGCTGTGATCCTTACAGCATGAATACAATGAATAACATGCTCCAAACTGGATATAAAAGTCTAAAAGCTAACAGCTAAAAGTCATAAGCAGCCGATCAAATGTGTGTGGCAAATCCAACGTGACATTAATAATCCAGAGCAGAATCTATACGTTTGTCCATTACAAAGCAGCTTACTTAGTTTTGGTCATGCAGAAAAACTTGGAATATCCGGGAACTCATCCCAAATACTCCTGTATCCGGAGGTTCTTACACAGAGAGATTGTGGGAATGTGAGCAAGAAGTGAGGCGAGGCCGTGTCTCAGTTGCGCTAGCTCTCACCCCTCAGGTCTTCGTGCGATCCTTATTTAAAAGTGGGGAGTCCGACGGGACGTGCAGTGAAATTCCAACCAGTACGATGAAAGAGAATCTAATGAATCAAATCCAATCCTATTAGTTCCGGCCCACATCGCAACACTGAGGCCTTTCTGCTTGCTGATCGGTGAAGATCTACCAGAGCTTGAGAAACAGGGTACCGGATGGATAGACTGGTACATGAAATGGATTGTGTAATCAACCCAAAGGATCACAGACACATTGAACGATGTCTATGTGCACGATATAATAAAATACAAAAGACAGTGACCTTGAGAAATAGTTTTTTTCTTTTAAGAAAAATAATCATTTTGAAAGGCACCATTTTTAGGAGCTCTTCTAAAACCACTATGTTTATGGAAGGTTTCCAATAGAAAATTGGGTAGAAGTCATGTTATCATCAATGTTTTAGTTTTCATATAAAGTAAGGACAATAGAAATAAGGAAGCGCTTGAGTTGTCAGGCAAAGAGGAAGTTGCATTGCCGCTGATGGTGGCTGAGAAATGCAATTTGCTAATGTACTGCTCTGTAATCCATGACTGCAAAGACTCTTGACTTATTTTTGTTTCCTTTCCATTTCTTCCTGTCCTTCTCTCTGTCATTTTCCCTTATCTTTTCTTGTTGTCCGTGCTGGTAGTGACTCTCTCTCTCTCTCCAGGGAGTGGGAAAAACGGCAGAACAAAGCGTCGGAGGGAGCAGGGCTCATTGGGAGTCTGAGCTGGAGGCTTTGTAGGGCAGCCAGCTGGACATACAAAGAGAGTAAGAACGAGAGAGAGAGAGAGAGAGAGAGAGAGAGAGAAAGAAAGCAAAAGGGGGATGCAGAGCCGGAGAGGTGTAAGCGCGACCCAGGATATGGGTGTGGGTGCTGCTGAGGCTCGCAGGAGAGGGGGAGGGATGAGGAGGGGAACGGTGTGAACACTAGATCCTGCTTTGTGATCCACTCATGCAGAACTTTTGCCCTCACACCCCTGGTCTTCTATTCTCCTGCTCTGAGCTCTGCATGCCCACCCTTCACCCCTCGCACCCCCATCTCCATCCCTGAGAATTTTTAATCTAATCATTGTTGGATAAATGTTAGTAATATCAATTGTTCCATTTTAGAATCTGTTAAGGATTCCGAAAAGGAATGGTGCAAGCATCAGCTGAACTCCTGGTGGTTGTTGGCGGATTCAAAAGGTCTGAGGTCGGTTATAGGTGTGGGGTCAGGTAAGGGTCAAATGTGGGTGCTAAAGTGGAAGTCAAACAAAATTAACTGATTTTAGAGTAAACTAAAATATTAGGAATGTGTTTTATGGATGTGCTAATTCAACTGCAAGGGGGCTGAAAAATAAAGACATTTTGCAGTTGAATGATAAAGACGTGATTATTTTTAATATTAGTATATTTATGTTTTATATTTTAAAATCAATTTAATTATTATTTTCAATTTTATTCATTTCAAGCGTAAATATTTGTTAGGAGTTTTTCAGTTGAAACACTGCATTCTGATGGGCCTAAACAATTCGCCCAACAACATTTTTTTATGTTTATCTATATCAAAATATTTTTAAACAGTAAAATATTTGTTGTGAATAATGACAGCTAACATTTACCTAATCTTCTGTTTTATATATATATATATATATATATTTTTTTTTTTTTTCACACCAATAGTGAGTGTATTTGGAATACTGGCAGCAGTTTTTTCTGTGGGGGTGTGTGTGTTTTGGAAACACTCCATTCATCCAATAATAGAACAGGTTTTTTTTTTTAATGTAATGCATTTTTGTTTTCTTTCCACCAATAAATCTCACAGACCAAGATATAAATCTTTGTTTTGCTTTGATTTTAAGATCCACTATCCTATCTTTCTTTATGACAGTATAAGTGTTTCATTTTTTTCTCTACCTACTTTTTTTCTCTCCATCTCTCTTGCTCTCTCTTTAGGAAGATTAGTGTGTTCTCCATCCTCCTGAGCTGAAGATTAAGGCACAGTTTAAGGGTCAGTGTGAGCTGGACTAGCCCTTTGCAGGTCCACCCTGACACCCCATGGAGGGCTGAAGCGTGGCCATTTTTTGGGTCCTCACCAGGGTCGCTCCACATGACCTGCTACCTGGCAGGGGGTACAGTGAAAAGAGCATTGAATGAACAAGTGACTAGTGTTTGAAGTGCAAGGTCATGGCTTGCAATATGGGTGGTCAGTGAAATCTAAAATAGTACATAGCAAAAAAATAGTAAAATCAAAAATTAGTTTTAAGAACTTATAAAATTCCATATAAAATACATTGCTAATTTCTCAGAATGACAGTAATGCAGATATGTCAATGGGGAAAACACACAATTAAGTAAATATGTTTTTTGTTTATTTTTATGCACTTTTTCTCTCATTTAGAATGCAAAAGTTTTTTTTTTGTTTTTTTTGTGAATATTCTGGCCATTCTTTGCAATATAATAAAAGTGAATGGAGTTGTCAATCTCCAACATGACAAAAACATAAAAAGTAGCATAAAACAAACATGCTTCAATCACAAATTAAACTGATGCAATGATTTGGTAGCACCAGTTAACATCTTCTGGGAGGGGAGTTTATGAGTCAAAATGCTTCTCTACAAACCTCATCGTATCATCAGAATATCTTAAATCTGAACCATTTTTGATACCTTTCTAAGAGATTGAAGATGCAGATTTTTCAGAAACGGGTTCACCCTGGTATTTGTGTAATAACAATGCTATTGTACATCAGAGGTAAAATTTCTACCGCCCACATCTCTGCTTGTGGCTTACAGTCTAAAATGAATTGGGAGTTTTGTGGAATTAAATCCCGATCAGGTCAGGTCAGTTAACTCAGCATGTTTCTTCTGTTCTTCTGTGCTGAAGCAGCAGGACTAGTGAGTGGAACACAAGACCAAACTGCATGAGACAAATTGCTTTCTCTGTCCTGTTTGATTCAACCTCTGTGATGAGTGGGACACATACTGTGCACGCAGAATTTCTCCCTTTTTGCTTTTTGCTTCGTGAACGGTGAAAAATCTGTGAACGTATGTGAACCAAAAAAGAAGAAAGGAAGAGAAAAGGCCCGTGTCTTTCCTTATACTCTTTGCTGCTCAGTAATCAAATTCAACTAGGTTTCTGTTGTCTGATAATTGAAATGTTTAAGTGTGAAAATCGAAATGATCTCCACTTCGAGCGAAACGTCTTCACTTCGACAAATGAGAACGTTCCAGTTGCATAAGTGATTCGGTCCGCTCACCTCTCCTCTCTACGTAAAAAAGAAATTGTGTTGAGAAAGTGCGAATCCCCCCCAGACAAAAGCCGTCCCTTTCATGGCCGACAAGCAGCCAAAGCCATTGGAGAGGGTCAGTTTTGTTTGAAAACACTCCCTCTCTCATGCTTTTGAGAGAGTAGCTTGATGCAGAAATGAAGGGTGTCTACTTCTTCTTTTGTGGTACGGGCCAATAGCAGTCAGGCAATGCGTTTTCAGCCGTTTGATGTTTTAAAGAGCGAGAGATTTTGTCATTCTGAAGGATTTGATCAGTCGACTAGCAGACACTTGATTAATGGAACTGATCCCTTTCGGTATGGGAGATCCCCTTCCGTCCCCTCCCCGTTCGCTCCCGGGCCTTGTTTTCCATCTTTGGGACGTGCAGAACGAATGACACAGATGTTGTTGGAGGAGACAGTCCCCGTCCCTCTCCTCCTCTCCCGCGCTCCCAGCATGGGGCCTGAAACTTGTTTTTCAATCATTGTTTCCGCCAACTTCTTTCCCAAAAGAGAAAAGCGAGGCGAGAAAGAGGAGGGAGAGAGCGGAGGGAGCGCTAAATAAAAGAGGGAGGGAAAGTAAATACAAAGCATTTGTGGAATATAAAGAAAAAACATTCTTTATAACAATCTCCCGATAATTTAGCACCACAAGGACTGTGGGGAGAAGGGTGGATCGGTTTGAACAGCATTTGGGATGGTGTAGTGGAGGGTGCAGAGCCAGAGGAGAGGAGCTTTAAGTTGAAGATGCAGGTGTCAGCATGGATGCTGTGGGTGGCATGGCTGTGTACCTGGACCGAGGCAGCGCGCCAGTGCGCATGTCCACCTGAGGAACAGGTGACGCAAAGATCAGAGAGATCGGAGGGGAGAGGGCACCTTCGCCATCGCCTGGCACACCAGCGGGCGACACACAGGGACAAGGCCCATCGCAGAAAAGGTAAAACTAATGGATTTTTGGGGGAATTCAGCACCGCTGAGAAAATTAATAATGTAATTTTTATTTGCCTTTTTAGTTAACGTTTTGGTGAAGAATAAGCACTCAAATAATCTATAAACTTGGAGCAAATATTTTTATCCACGACCAAATGGTAATTTTATTCAGATTTTTTTATTAACCTAATGGCTTCGGCAGCTGATTTCAGGCGTATCAGCATGGGGTCCAAAGCATGAAATCAGAAAGACAGTTATAACTTGATAAAGTCTTTTTCAATTTGTGATTTTCACTTGTGGATTTAATTTACATCTGAGCAATTTATTAAGTCAGTGTGATGGTACCATAACGCATTCTGTTTGCATGGCTATTTGAAGTTTTACTGTTTAAAAAACTTTTGTTGGTGTAGTTTATGATATATCTGACCTTTTAGTGACTGGCTTTTAGAAACTATAGGGAAATGATTAACAGGGAAAAAGTTGCTGTTAAACCCATTTCCTCATCCTTTGCTATTCTTGGTATAGGTTTTATTTATTTATTAATGTTTTATTTATCCGTTATAAAAAAAAAAAAAACTTCCCAACTGGATTCAACTATATTTTTTATAACATGAAATACACATATTTAATTTTGTGTCTCAGCAGGTTACTATGAAGTTTTATTTCTAACATCATAAAATTATTGACCACTTGTTACTTTTTAAAGGCATGCTTTATTCCCTACTTTAGTCAGTTTTGGTATGAAAATAATGTTACGCTCAAACCCGGACATTGTTAAGGAATTCAAAGAGACTTATTTATGGGTAAAACGTGCTGAGAAGTTACTCTGGGTGCTAAATCAGCCTGGAGTTCTTTTGCGGTGCAGCTTTAATTCTGTGTTGTGGTATGCAGCCCTATAGTCACTCAACATCTTTTGTTAGTCGCTGAAAGCTGGTGATCCACAGGCCATCAAGGCACTGCTCTCTGGATCAATATACGTGTCCATCAGTGTGGCCTGCTCTTTTAGGCCACACAATGAACAGTTCTCTAAACAGCACTTTATTTATATGTGCCTTTCGAGAAAATGAACTGCCGCCGCCTCTGCTTTTCTCTCCTGTCCTTTTCTTTTCGCTTTCTGTTTTCTCCTCACTCCGTCTCAGCCCCTCGGTGGCCGTATTTACACAGACTTAATAGTAACTGGAATTATCAAGTGTTGCTTCTCAGTGTCGTTTCAGCTCTACAGTAGCAGCTGTGCTTAACTTTCACCTTTTGTTTGCTCTTATTTATTTTATTTTTTTGGATACTTTGGTTGTACTATTTAAGAAGCGCATGCATCTACAGCACAAGTTTGTGATTTAATGGAAAAAGTTTGTTACTTGAACAGCACTGATTCATGTCAGTATTCTCTTTCTTTAAAGTTTAGCAACTTTTTTGATTTATGTGGGAGTAATTTATTCAGATTTTTTAATGGGTTGTATGTTTAGAATGTTAAGCGATTTGTGCAGCTTAGAAAGGAAGTTTTTCTTGGCTGTGAGGTCTAATACTTTCCTGTTCCTGTATGCTGTCATCACAAACATTTGATAGAGGTCTTCAGATCACACATTAAGTTACTAACTCAGCTCAAAAATTAAACACGCCCACCACCACTATCGTTGAAAAAAGTGCATGTAGCAGGCTATAGAAGAAGAAAAAACTTTTTTTTTCTCCCCTACAGTACATGTTGAAGTGTAACAAACTCCATTTGGCCCAAAGTATGCCCCATTGTTTAAACTATGTCGTCTTGAATTAAAACCATAACATAAACAGGGCAAAAGCACGACTTCGGGAAACTTTAAGTCACACATGTGTCGTTTACCTCACCAGTTGTTGGAGTGATTAGTTAGCGCTGGCTCGTCAGTCATCGGAGGTGTAAATCCACTCCAGTCATCATGTCATCAGTCAGCAGCTCCAGTCAGTCACCGGGGCGGGTCTCGGTCCGGATGGCGCTCTGTTCAACACTCATACTGACTGAAACGAGAGAGACATGACTGTGAAACCTGTAGATCTCAACTGAAATGTTATTCCGTATATATAAACTGTGAAACTATTAACTTTCGTCGCGGATTTGTAACGCCGATAGTCTGACAGAACAGCGATGCGTTTATCGTCGTAGATTAAATTCGACGTGACACGTAAAATGACGAGACACTTTATCAAGCTCTTTTGGGTTTTTGGGATTATATATAATATTGAAGGTAAGCACAAAGTAAAGCCCAATTAACTGTTTTGTGAAGTTAAGAAATCCTGTAATTTAGACAGACTATTTATTTAGTATTGTTCAAAAAAAAAAAAAAAAAGATATTTTTCTAAAAGTTATTTCTAAAGATAAACGATGTTTTTAGCTGCTTACTGTTTTTGCGACAGATATTGATATATGTAATTTTGTTTATTATTGTACACTAATATCTAGAAAGGATTAGTTTTATTTAAGCTACTGGTTGTGAAACAATATAGGCTAAATGAGGAATTTGATTAAATTATTTGGATATTATTATTGATATTACATTGATGACAATAAAAGTGCATATTTAATTTGTTTTGTGATCTAAATGATCACACATTTATTTTCATAACTATATATGTTAATGTTCTCTTAAGAATAAATGGATGGAAAATGTCAATTACTCAGAGTACCTAAATTGTTACTTTACCTTTAATCCCCATCAGCTTCAAGTTAATATTTCAGTCTATAATTCTTAATTTTGTTACATATGTTAAAAGTATAAGATACATGTAAGCAACAAATTTTAAAGTTTTATTTACATGCTCGCTTTCCAGCTGTTTCCAGAAGCTCTGGTAGACTGACACAGGCCTGTTGGTACAATAATACAGAATCCATCTTTATGCAAAACACGCGTTTATTATTTTCGTTAAAAAACAACCCTCTCAAAACCCCGTGTAGAATGTCACAATATACTGTGGAAAGTTTAGCATTGCTTTTCTGCAAACTTCCAGCATTTCCTTTAAATTCCTCTAGTGAAAATGACATAGCAGGACTGTGAGACTCTTGATTTCCTCTCTCTCAGGAAACTACCCCAACAGAGACAATAGAAACTTTTAATAGGAGAACACATTTTTGCCAAGAATGTAGTGCTCAGCTTCTCTATTGTGCACTTCACCCTGAATTGCCTCCTCTTTTCATGCATTGGGAAAATACATCGTTTTTTCAGTTTATGTTTAACAACATTATTTATGTTTATTATTAATTAAAGGCCCCCAAATCCGACAGACAACAAGGAGTTGTTGTAAGACCTAATCAAATGCTTTTTTTGTTTCAAGGACACCCTCTCATGCTCATGTGATTGGCATGTTTTGGCGTGAGAGTACAAAGAGACATTGTAGGACATTGTAAGTGGGCCAATAATAGCAGAGGGCCATTCCTGCACTTGGTGCACAGGTGACGGATGTCCTGTTGGTCTATAACTTTGTGAGTGCTGGGCCTTTGTTCCTCTCTTTGTGGGGGAAAACAGCCTTCTGCTCTGACTCCGTTTCCTTTCCGTACAGGAAATGCGTTTCCTTTACTCATCGCGGGGTCATCTTGCCATCCTAAACACAAGAATTCTACGACCTCTCCGGATTGGAATTCGGAAATGTATTTGTTTAATGGAATTCGCTGTCGTTTGATTCTTGAGTTTTTGGTTCTCCAGGTTCCAGGACTGTTTCAGATAGCAGCCTGCCCCATATCGTCCACCATCCCTCTGACGTGGTGGTCCGGGTGGGCAGTCCGGCCACACTGTCCTGCAGGGCAGAGGGCAACCCTGAGCCCACAATCCGGTGGCTCAGAAATGGCCAGCCTCTTGACACGGACAAGATGGATGCACAGTCACAGCCTATCGTTTTGCCAGAAGGAAGTTTATTCTTCTTCAACGTCGTCCAAGGTCGAAAGAGTCAGTCCCATGAAGCGGTGTACACCTGCGTGGCTCGCAACAGCGCTGGGATCGCGATAAGCAGAAATGCCTCTCTTCATATAGCAGGTTTGAAATATGACAAAGTGCGATGCTTTCTATTATTAAAGGGATAGTTCACCTGAAAATGAAAATTCTGTTAATATTTACCCTAGTGTTGTTCAGAACCTTAGCATAAAATAACACGTTTTCAAAAACATTGTCCATACAATGAAAGTCAATAGGGGTCCAAAACAATCTTGATGGTAAGTTCCCACATAAATTCACCTGTTTGAGGCCGACAGACCTTGATAAGAATGAGTGACCCATCAAGACCTCCTGAAGGAACAAGAGGGTGAGGAAGCTTATTAAGATGGTTCAAGAGATTACTAGAGATCAGATGTCAAAGTTTGCCTTCCTGCCCGAAACAAACAGAGCACTAATTGAGCTCTGACAGCATGCTGTGTTTGTAGCCCAAACAGATTCCTCAGCTGGCTCGTTTACTCTGCATTCCACTGTATTGGAGCAGGACCAGATTGAGACATTAAATCAATTGTTGCACACAATGAATTTGCGTTTTGTTTACATCTATTCACTGCTAGACAATCTGAGACATGAACAAGCTACATCCAGAGAGTTGACAATAGGCCTTGATTACTAAAGCAAAAGGGCGTAAATGAGAAAAAAATTAGACATTTGTTCTCTGAAATGTAGCAACTGATTGTTAGCATTAGCTTTCAATTTTTGATCAGCGACTGATCATTTGCATTTAAACTACCTTTAAAATAGGGCTTGGTATGGTTTTATTAAATGGATTTGAAGACATATGCTCATGAAGGCAGCATTTATTTGCTAAAAAAATACAGTTAAAACAGTGCAGCTGAGATTAGTTTTACAATTCAAAATAACTTTTTTCCTTTTAATATACTTAAAAATTTGTTTTATTGCTGTGATGGCAAAGCTGAATATCAGCATTCGTTACTCAAGTATTCAGGGTCAAATCAATCTACTATGCTGAATTAGTGCTCAAGAATGACCACGCACCTTTGAACAGTAGTAACTATATTATACTCATTCTGACAGCATGTGTGATTTTCAGCTTTGCGAGATGAGTTCCGTGTGCAGCCCAGTGACGTGGAGGTGGCGGTTAGTGAGGTGGCTGTGATAAACTGCACCCCACCTGTTGGACATCCTGAGCCCAACGTAACCTGGAGGAAAGACGGGATCCTCATCAACAGCAGCAATGAACACTACACAGTGAGTGCACAACATACTCTAATCTGACATTGTTTTGTTCTTTAGTGGGTTTGATTTGTCAGCCAAGGTTTTTTTCTTCAGAACTTCCCCATGTATGTCTGTAGAGGGCAGTGTGACACAGAAAATGTATCACAGAGCTAGACCTCTGCCTTAGGACCCTGAACAGTGTTTTGTGTGCCTGGATGACAGTATATTTCTGCGTATCTGCATGTATAGGAACTGAATGGTAAACTGATCATTGCGCCAGCCCAGAAGAATGATTCTGGAGTTTACAGCTGTATTGCCTCAAACACAGTTGGAGTGAGAGAGAGCCGAGCAGCTCGGCTGTCTGTATTAGGTGGGACTCCTTATTTTTGCTCTAAAAGAGTATGTATGAATAACATATTAAAGCACAGAGACTCATCCATCTGGCCTTCTTCACTAGCTAAGCCAGTGTTAGTGCGTAAACCAGAGGATGTTTCAGTCCAGCTTGGAGCATCTGCACAGTTTTTCTGTGAGGCCGATGGAGACCCCATGCCTTCTGTAGAGTGGAGCCGGGAAAAAGGACCCCTACCCAATGGCAGGTCAGATCATGTTTAATAATATAGAATTAGTATATGTGACCCTGGACCACAAAAAGAGTTATAAGGTAACATTTTTCAAAATAAGGACAATATTTGGCTTAAATACAACTACTTGAAAATCTAAAATCTGAGAGTGCAAAAAAAAGGAAGAAATCTTGAGAAAATCACCTTTAAATGTGTCCAAATGTAGTTTTTAGAAATGCATATTACTAATAAAAAATGAAGTTTTGATATATTTACAGTAGGAAACTTACAAAATATCTTAATGGAACATGAAGTTTTCTTAATGTCCTAATGATTTTTGGCATAAAAGAAAAATGGATAATTTTGACCCAAACAATGTATTTTTGGCTATTGCTATTAATGTACCCCAGCGACTTAAGACTGGTTTTGAGCTTCAGGGTCACATATAGTAATATAGTCCCCCTGCAGTGCCTGAAAGAAGCTCCAGGGGTCTGCAGACCCCCAGTTAAAAACCCCATATGCATAAGGATTGTGAAATTCCTTACAATTTTTAATCTTATATTACAATCGCATTTGCCAGATATTTAATCAAGCCCGACCACAGTCTGCAAATCCACTATGTGACAGCTCAGGACATGGGCAAGTACACCTGCACTGCGGAAAATAAGCTTGGGGTGTCTGTGGCTAGCGCACAGCTTCTTGTAGAGGGTAAGAATGCATGTAATCAGTCAAGAAACAGGACTTTCTTCCCAGCATGCCATTTGTCGAGGTAAGTGATTTCTGGCTAATATATGTTACAGATGTAGGAAGCACCAGACTGAGAGACCTACACAAGGAGCTATCTGCCTTACGTGTGAGCCTGGAGAATGTCACAGTAATGAGTACTGCCTCCAACATGTCTCAAGTCATGTGGAAGGTAAAGAAGTTCATGCACCATATTTTAAATAATTGTATTTTCATTTTAAGGAGGCATGATGTAATTAGTGTTTTCCCTTCTGTTGTCTTTCTGTTTGTAGCTGCAGTCGTCTATGTCACAGCCTCATTATCTTGAAGGCTTTGAGGTGCTGTATCGCTCTCTCCTGCCAGCCAGCTCAGACTGGACAGCTCAAAAGGTTCCTCAGCCTGGCCTTCACACACACGTGGGACCTCTGAAGAGAGGCTACAAGTATGAGTTCAAAGTCAGACCCTATGGCAGCAGCCTGTATGGCAGGGAGAGCAACACCAGACACTTACGAGTGCCAGAGATAGGTGAGAATCAAGAGCATGTGATGGTACCATGGTACAAAAATGGTAATAGCATGCTGCTTTATTAATGATTACAATATTCATACACCATAGTATTTGAATGATACTCCAAAGTACATCAGTCCAGCGTTAGTATTGTTTACTAAAGCTAAAACTACAAAGAACATTTGTGTTACTTAAAACAAAATAAATGTTAAATGAAATGGATTCAATTAAAATAAAATGCAATAATAAATTAACTGCCAATGGAACTAGCAGCTAGTATTTAGTTTAACTTGAAGTGCTAAAATAACTAAAACTAAAACTAATAAATAAAAAATGAATAAAAGCTATATAGTTATATTAAAAAGGATAAAACAAAAAAAGACAAAAATATACAACAAATTCACTAAATTAGTAAAACTTGAACTAAAAGTATGTATCAATGCTAAAAATGTAGCTTTGCCATCACAGAAATTATATA
>JAUMHE010000059.1:10503115-10517228 GCA_032359235.1 Enteromius mattozi
ATATAAATAAATATCATGTTTGATTTGAGATAAAAGAGAATACCCTCAGGGAGCACTTTTGGCCTATTTTGGGTAACTGGGGCATTTCTGTCACTATTGGTGGCAGTTTTGCCCAAAGCACTGGTTCATTTCTGACTCCAGTCTGAGAGCCTGAGACTGAAAATAATACATTTAAGAGTTGATTTGCATTCTTAGTCTCTCTACTGCACAGAACATTACAAGAAAACTTTCAAATTTCACTAAAATATGCTGTCATTTTCACAGACAAGATGTCTCACAATTAAAAAGTAATAAATTAGTACAATTTATTATTACAACTAATAAAAAACATTACTATTAATATATAATAAATAACATACTGTATCATAGTATAAAACATACAGCGAAAAATTTGCTGTTGGCACAAGCCAGCAAAAAGCAGAAGTCATGGTATTTTCAGCAAGGAAAGCAGAAAAGTCCTGCAGTAAGAGAAACTATTTGGCATAGAATAGAGCTGATAATATCAAAGTCTTGCCACACGTCTATGGAGACACGAACAACAGCCTGTTAACACTTCAATCGCTCTGACAGAGACAAAGACAAAGAATATTGACACCACGGAAAAACATTCACAACATTCACTGAATTGCACTCAAGGACCAATTCCAGCTCTGCCAAGCTGTGATTTTGATCTACACGGCCATTAAACAACAACCGTGCACATAATGTCCATGTCTAATAGCCCTCTGAACTCAGCAACTGTTATTTACTGAAACAACACAAAGATCAAAACTGATGAGGATAACGGGGACTCGAAGCCAAATAGGAGAAGGGGAACGAAGTTTAACAGCATGAAAGTGTGTACACATAGGCGCCAGGAGGGAAAAGAACGAGAAAGAAGTGTGTGTTAATGAAGGTAATCTAATAGCAGTGCCCATGCAGATAGAGACTGAGTCATTAAATTGGAGCTCCTGATGAGAGAGCACACATGGCCCCAGGCCCTTTTGTTTACAGTGTGCCCAAACACACACTTATATACACTATTAGCCAGGTCTGTTTGCATCAACTAGTAAACAGTGTGAATAAAACACAGACCAAAGGTCTCTGTTTCTCCAAGGACAACACAGTTGCACCATGTAAACACTCAAAGCACAAGCCAGCTGTTTAAGAGTTGGAGTGAGTTGTTACTCAGTGTGAGAGTGTGGTAATCTAGGCTCAGCAGGTCCTGATAATGAGCAGTCATACTGTGTTGTTTGTCAGAAGTCATGGATCAAGAGGAATATCTTAATTTTTTGCCCAAAAGTGATCCGATAATTAAAGGAGTGGCTGAGAATTCATGCCATGGGAACTGTGCTCAAGGCCTGGAGATACTAAGGATTCTTCGTCTGGGTATGTAAGTGTTATGTCGTCTTGGCATGCAGGTGGCCCCTGCAGTGCCCCGCAGCTTCTTTCCACACACTGGCACACAGATAAACCGCAGAACCCACTTGAAATTATCCAAAGTCTTCAACAAGCTTATCTTAATAGGTATATTGGGAAATATGCAGGGTATATTATTAATATACAGAGTATGTTATTGCAGAACGAAAAAGCTACAATTTCTTCTACCTCTAAGGGCCAGATGAACTTGGAAAAAAAAAACAGTCCAAAAAAGAGGATTACTGTGATACCTTGCTGTTGGATTAGGACAGCAACAAACTAGTGCAGCTATTGCATGTGTTTCAAAAGCTTAAACTTTAAATAAATGTGCTTAAACTCGAACGCTCTCTATATAATCTCACTTTCTAAATTAAGCAGGAACTGGTCTTTTTGCTATTTCAGTTGGCTGAAGGATAAAAAGACAGGAATGATGGGGAGAAAAAACCTGCTACTCTTACAGACCGATGTGTGAAAAGCCCCATACTGGAAAGATCCCAGGAACAACCATGAACTTCCTTATTGCATTATTGTTGATATAAACCACACTGACTGCTATCGAGTTATTGGATGGGAAAAAGAATCACCGAACCTCTGCTGTAGGGCATGTCAATATCGAACTGGTGAGAAATCTTCTGATTAAATACAGAGGCACTTATTTTTCTTGACAGAGAAGCTTAATATTGAACTCAGTCAGGGCTGAAGTGCTAGATAGAAAAAGTCATTCATTACTGAAAGATACAATCTACAGTCATTTAAAAAAAAAAACAGCCAAAGAGAGTCAAAACTGGGTTATGTACTTTTCCTATCGACAGCTATCTAAATGAACGATGTACTTGCAGATGTCCTGACAATATCTCTACTTAAACCAATTAATCCTTGTATGTGAGTCACTTTTTCTGTCCAGGTTTCCACAATATGCCCAACAGTTCTGCAAACGTAAAGCACCCTACTACTTCTAAATCTGAATAGCTAACAAACTATAAATTGAAACTACTAACCATATAAACACACTCAGAGAGTTTAGTTTGGCCTCTCTGATTCTTTGTATAGTGCTTCCCATTTGGAACATGGCTTTGAGGGTCACCACAGCCACTGGAACTAATGCGTAAGGCCATTAAACTGTCTTCATCTGCGGCCAGAGACACAAGGTTGGACAGATTGATGCCAAGGCATTGTGTTGTGTCCCCATTCACCCCCACACAGCAACGCCAGCAGAGCTGACGTCTTTAAGGTTCAATTCAAACTTCCTGTCAGCGCTAGACTCATAAAACCAGAGCCGCATGTGTTCCTGGCTCCCTTACTTGACCAATTAAAAAGATGCCACAAAGAGGAGGTGATAAAATCGTGCTATTTTGGGAGATAAGTTACGCTCTTGCATAGTGAAATATGTGCTTTTAATCAAAGGTGTCACTTTTTAAAGCACATTTGTTGTATAGCTTTATTAATTCTTAAGTATGATCTCGGCAAGAACAAAAGAGTGCCGGAAAGATATTGCCAAGCTGTTTTGTCTCCCGGCAAGGATCCAGTAAAGAACGTGAATGTGCCGGGACAGAAATCAGACTGAGACATCAGAGCGTGCTCAGTAGGAGATGCGGCATTTATCTCCCTCCTTATTGACAGCCTCTCGACAGCACACTGTTTACACAGAGGAGACAGGGAGTAACTGTGCGAGCGAGAGAGAGACGCAGACTTCTCTGAGTCACACCTCTCATACACACACACGCAAACATGCTTTGCTTCTGATCTAAAGAGCGACGACAGTCCTGGAGACACAAGACATCAAAATAAGCTGTCGTGTATTGAGGGAAAACCCTAAATGACACACTTTACGCAAAAAGTCGCAGAGCTTTTGAAATGCTGTCAATCAAATGCGCATACAGTATAGGATGTAAGATCCTTGCATGTTAATTGAAAACACAAAAGAAATGTTGCATTTACGAGTAATTTTCTCATTTTAAACTAAGGTTCATCTGGTTTAAAGGGTGTCATTACAGAGTGAGTCAAAGGCCGGCAGTCGTTAAATGCATGTTTGGGGACAATCCGGGAAGAGCCGACAGCTGTTTAAAATGACTTCAAAAGCAGCCGAGCAAACACAAGTCCTCCTTTAGCTACAAACGTAACATAGACAAACAACAAGTACACAACAATCACACTCAGAAAGGATCAGGCACCTATAAATAAAAAGTTGAAGCGTAACTCAATGCCTTTTCTTTCAAAAACCTTATCAGGTGTGAGAAGGTGAGAGGAGATAGCCAGCGGCCCTCGCCACATACCTGAACTGGATTAAGTCAGAGGTGTGAGAAAAGAACGGGACAATGATAAATTCAGCTATACCGAACTAGACTCCTTTTTTGGATGGCTTTGAGCCTATTATGAAAAACAGAATTAATTTGGTTTGGTCATTGACAACACAATTTATATTGGGCTATAGATCTAGTCAAATAAAAGCATTGCATGTCGTTTCATCCCTCGTCTGGTGGCTGTGCTGCCCTTGATTCAGTGGCAGATTTTGTCAGTGGTTATATTGGAGGACAGATCTCAGAGGCAATGTTTACTGCCCCATAAAACAGAGCTTCTGTGGCCAGCACTGCCAGCAATACCACTGATCTAAGCACGATTCAATTCAAGCTATGCAAGATTGTGGCTCTGCAGAGGCAGGGTTTGCAGCCAGGGGTCCTGAAGCTAGACTAGGGAGTCCTAAAGAATATACATGAAAATATAGAGCTTACATTTTCATGGCATTTATAACTCTTTGATAATTTGTACATTGTAATTGTAACAGCCCATCCTTCATCCATGAGTCTGAATGAGGTGTCTCTGAGACTGTGAGGGTTAAAAAAACCCTAATACAAAATAAAAAAAGAGTTTGCAAAAGATAACAATAGTTAAATAATTAAGATGTCCTAGTTTTTCTATATTATGCCCTCTCTCTAAAAGAGAATCATCAAATTCAAGGTCTTGATCTGTCCTAAAGTGAGTGTATTTACAGTAAACTTCGGCCACATGTTTATGTATAAACACTGTGTATTAATGATACATCTATAAATCATGTGTTCACATTAAAAGGATTGTGTATATAAGGTAGCTATATGTCTTTTACATACATGAAATGCTGTGTAATTTAATCAAAAAGTAGGGGTTTGCTTTTAACTTAATATCAAGAACATCTCAACCAAAACATATTGACTGTTTGAATATTAAACTGTTAATACAAACAATTTTTAAAATGTTCTTCTGCTGTATATGAGTTCTGTATCTATATATGTGCATTATAACCGTACAACCGATGCAACAACAATACCTCACAAAATACCACCATCCGTAAGACAATATTTACGTTTAAAAACACCAGAGAGGATGTCGACAACTATTCCAGAATGTTTTGCGATCATAATCCTCATATGGCCATCTGACGTGTTGTATTCTCTCCAGCTTACCTTGAGACAAGCAGATGATGGCAAACACAACGAGCAGCGCATCTAAAGTCCTGCGAAACTCCATCACCCTCAGATATAAAGTCCACTTCAGTCGCCTTTATCCGGACAAACAGTCCTTAAAACCACCCCAAAAGCGCTGCAATCCGCTTGAAGTGCGAGGAGACGCGTTTGAACAGTCGGTCACATTGAAGAACTTTACAAACTAGACCCAAAACACTCAAAAACTGAGTAGGATTATCTGAGCATCACAAATACTCCATGTTTCCCGTGCGCTTCCTGTGCGCTCGAGCGCTGATCTGTACAGATAAAGAGTCAATGTAACGGACAGATAAGATGTGATGCTCACAGTCTGTCCCAGCCGCTCTTACTTCCTCCAAGATTCATTTCACGTGCAAAACATGTTTCTTTTCTCGCCTTCCTTGACTATGGAAAAAGTATCCGTTCTTTAATAGCCCATTCAGTCAGATTTCCATCTCCGCCGCTGCCCCGCACTTCGCTTCGCTGTGAATGAATGGATTTACTACTCTCGCGTCTACAGGCGACTGTCTCGTGGCTCAAGCCCACCCCCCTGACTACCTTTAGCAGTTACCCACACTGGGGAAACAGCGCTCTTAAAGGGCCAGGCGCTCATTTCGCTCAACCTGCAGATATCGTTGTAAATACTAAATTAGTTAAATTCTGGAGTAGTTGTGAGAGATATTTCAAGCAGTAATTAAAATGTGTCATTATTTACTCAACTTCATGTTGTTTCAAAGCCATATGATTTTCTTATGCAACGCACAAAAGATATTAGGCAGAACTGAGTGCCTCAGTCGCCACTGACTTCCATACAATGGAAGTGAATGGATGTTATTCTGCTTAACATCTCTTTTGTGTTGAGTGCATAAAAGATAACAATTTTTAGTTTTTAGGTGAGCAATTCATTTAAAAACATCACAATTTTAGCTGCTCAAATGTTTTCTGAGAATATGTCCAAAACAGCATTTAAGCTCACTTAAAGGAGTAGTTCACCCAAAAAATAGAAATCTATTTAAATGTCCACGTTTTTTATCTCGCTGTGAAACACAAAATTAGATATTTTGAAGAACGTTTACTCTGCTCTCTTCTATAATGGAAATGAATTGAGAAAGCGTTGCTGAACTGCAAAACTGACTAAATAAAAGCATCATAAATGTAGTATAAAAGCAGCCAAATCTGCTAAAATAATAATTTAATTGAATTAAAATGTATTTATTAAAATATATAACTAAAATTTTTAAATACAGGGTAAATAAATTATTTTTTTATTAATTTGTTATAGATTTGGACTTCAGGATCATTTTTATAATCCTTTTAAGCTGGCAACCCTTCATGCCCCATTCGCTGTCATTGTAAGGAAAAGTGCTGCTGGAACATTTCACAGAATTGCTGCTTTCGTGTTCCACAGAACAAAGAAAGTCATACAGGTTTTTAACATGTGTGGGTGAGTAAATGACAGGATTTTAATTTCTGAACTATTCCTTTAACTACAGCGCTATATACAGCGGCCTGAGTTTAATCAGCATTAAAATGAAGAACCCTGTAGGTCAAGGTGCAAGAAAACAGTGCAATTCATTTCACTATTACCTTTAAATTCTGTTCCGTCTCCAAAAAAGCAGCATCAATCAGCCCCTGAAGACTCCGGGCTCTAAGCAAATCATCAATCACAGAAATGCCATTGTTTCATGGGAATGACTAGATCAGAAGTGAAAAGCAATATCAGAGGTATATCAGTGTGGTATGAGGTTCAGACAATGAGACACGACACAGAAGACCCTCTGTCTGAGGCAGGTAATGATGGCGGTTGATAACGGTGGATTCAGCCCTGGCAAATAACAGCAATGAATCACTAAAGAGGCAAAAGAGGGCTGTTTTGTATTCACCGCATTTCACTCTTTCCATCCCAGCCATTTTCTCCACTGTAATGAGAGTGTATTTGTTAAAAATTAACCAGCAAATTGCATTTCATGTTAATTTGAAGACTGAAAGCTCAACATGCAAGTTAGAGGCTGTATTTATCTTAATTTTCCTAACGTAATATATTCTCTTCCATTATGTTCACAGTGGAGGACAGTCGGTGCCTGGAGTACGCAGGGAGCTTCTGGAGCAACTACCCTTGATATTGTCCTCATGTATGATGCATGAGCAAGTTTAACTTAATTGCAAAAACTGATTAATTGAGCTTCAGCGTGTAATTGAATAAAACATGATTCCGTTTTCCCCTAAATACATTTCATCTCTCTTATGACTGATGCAGCATGCTCCAGCTACCATAAAACATCAGCTGGATGCGTCAGGACGAGTGTGCAGTCTGTGAATTTCGCTGAATAATCACATTAGCGTGAGAGTTATGGCGACATCACATCATCGCGTCTTAACGATGCCATTAAGCAACAGTCGCAGGAGTACGCCAAGAGCAGGAGTTCCGAGAACATCGCTGCAGATGACAAATTATCATTGAATTTATAAAAGCTAACAATGAGTTTCTCAATCTTTCTCACACTGAGTGGTGCAAACACTCTGCTGTGTTATTTAACATCTGCTTTATTCGTGTGAGAACTATAAAATATTTGTGACGCGTGTTATGCAATAAACACAAGAGAGTTAAATCAGTTTTTTTTTTTGAAAGAAGATAAATGACTGTGAAAAGCATGCCTGAAGCAATCCCTTCCACTAATTTACACACCCAATTGAAAGGCGCTATTACGTGCAGCCAATCCAGAGGCTTTATCAAAAGAAATTAACTTAACCTTTGAAATAAGGTGGCAGCAAAACTGACTTCAAATTCTCAATTAAGCTAAGCAGAGATTTATAAAAAAAAAAAAAAACAGAAATGCACCTTGGTGGCAATGTATCAGACATCATATCAGTGTTGAGCAATCAGCACTGACAGCAGAAAACATTCTGAAAACGCACTATAGCACTATAAGTAATTAGCCCATCCACCATACAGCCGCTTGTGTCTGTGCCAGCAAAACGTGATTTATTACACTGATCAGCCGCACCATGAACACCTGACAACTCACACTGAACAAGGGCCAAGCCATCTGACACTGTGAATTTAAAGCTCAGCACATCCCTAAGAACAAATGAACACACATATGTGACATATTCAAGTGTTTAAAGGAATATTCAGAGATTGGTGGAAGTTAAGCTTAAACTACAGCATTTGTGAAGATGTTGATTATTGGGGGAAAAAACATGCCAATTGGAAAAATAAGAAAACATTTTAAAAAAATTAAAAATTATATGTGGGTTACAGTGCGGTAATTGCAATGTAAGTAAATATTGCAAATATCAGTAAATATTACAATACTGACTGTTTCAATAGTATATCCACAAAATGCAAAAATAAAGTTATCGATTTAGCTTAACTTGATATATTAACTTGATAATATTCATTTAAAGGAAACTAAGATAGACAAGGTTAACATAAAAATAGTATTTTGTATGGCAAAATAAAAAAAAAATGCACTACGTCACATCCTGGTGACATTCACAAAGACCTAAAGCACATATCGACATGCTTTGTACATGTGTCCAGCATGTGTTCCTGCCAAAATCCCCATAGAAAGATATTGACTGCCCATCACGCTGCGATTGCCATGGAGACTGACAGAACGCTGAGACCAAATGACATTTAATGTGAAAAGCAATACACAGAGTCCTTATGTAATGGGAAAGAATCTGACTCCCCCACACACCCAAAGCAGTGTTGCATATGACAGTTGAGGGAAGGATGCCAAAAGACAGATGAAATGAAAAGAAAGTGCACAAAGGCTCAAAAAGAAACAAAAGACCTGGCAACAATGTGTTTATTTGCTGTTCTGATTGAGAACAACTGCTTGATTATACACAGTGGCCTAAGCATCAAATCAAGCACAATCAACTATGGTCTGTTTTGCCAACTTAAACCATTCAGTGAGAGAAATCTATGAAATGTATTCCATCTCACATGCATGAACAGAAACAATACGCATTGGGATTCTCAACCCAAACCTGTTAATTCTAGCACTGGCCCTTTAAGATGCACCCATCTTATTATAGATTAATTGATTAAGAGGGTGCGGCTGGAAAATGACAATATATCTCCTCATTGATCTGCTTTTGAATGAGATTGGCTGCTACTAATCATCCCGGGGGACACGGGTGCACATTTAGACGCCCAATTTCCTGTTGCTCTACAATGCATTAATATTCCACTTTCCCTACCTCTGCCTGCCTGTCTGTCACTCTCTCTCTCCCTCTTTCTGTCTATCTTGCTCTCCCTCTGTCTTTGTCTTTGAGCCCCTCTGTTTGAGGCCCCCTTAATTGTAGCTCTGTGAAGCGAGAAGGTCCCTCTGTTCTCCTCCACCATCCTGAAAGGGGCTGAAATTGGTGTGTATCAGACGGCCGAGCCCCTTCTGTTAGCGTCATATGCGCGGCACAACACCACAGACTCGGAAGGAAGTCTGACATTAACCCCTTATGTGTTAGCAGGTCTGTTTTTCAAAGGAGATGACTGGTTTCAAGAGTTAATTATGTAATACGGCCACATTCTTGGCACAGGAACTATGTAAGGTCGACTTGCATACACAAGCCTCTCAAAGGTGGCTGCTAATTGGATAGCTTTGAGAGTATACAGGTTTTTTTTTGTTAGATGAGTTTAAGTCTATTAAAGTGCAGTCAAATTAGTGAATTTCAGCAACAGTGTAGATACAGTATGTAGTACATACAAGCCACTTTCAAATCAAGCAGCTTTCTGTTGGTCCATGTGCAGTTACATTTCAATTATATAGCTGCCATAGAATAGCGTAAATTTTTGCACACTGGAACTTTTCTCGTAAACTATATGAATATGAAAAAATGCATTTCTCGTAGAGAAATCTGCATGGGAAAATCTTTCACCCTTAAGCAAATTCTCAATTGTGTAGAATCCTATTGAAATGACTGGATTTTGACGGGCAAAAATCTACTGAATCATATGATATTATATACTGGAACTGCTTTCTGGATTTCTGGATTGCTCATAAACTGCTTGAAAGTGAGGAAGAACATCTTTCTGAAGGATTCTAAATCATGTTAAGATTGTGATGAGCTGTGCTGAGTTGAACTTCTATTGATTGCAAAATCTGTTAAGAGAAATCTTTCGCGAAATCCTCAATAATTTCTATTCAAATGACTTAATTTTGCCCACAAAAATTCATAGATCAATGGTAAATGTGACCACACATTTAGCACTTAAATTGCAAAATCGTCTAAACCATTTTCTAAACTTCTTTCATTAATATGTTGAGATTGTGCTGTGCTGTGCTGTTGTACTTGAACCCATTGTGAAATCTGTGTGGGAAAATCTTTCGCCTCAAGCTAAATTTCCAAGTTCAAATGAAATGACTGGATTTCAACCACAAAAATCCACCAAACACTGATAAATGTGACCACACCTGTAGTAATTGTTGACTAGCTACTTCTTTGTACACTCTTGAGGAAGACCTGTGCAGGTTAGCTAGTAATTTAGTCAAGAGATGTCTTAGCGGCTCGCTAATGATATGTTCGGCGTCCTCTTTTTCCCTTCAACTTGTGCTGGAAAATTGGAGCTCCCATCATTTCGTTTCCCTGGAGATGAAATGACTCTTCCAATTCCCACAGTCTGTAGCTGGATCCAGGAGGGAGGTGACAGCAATTACAGTCCTCAACGGCTAGTAGCACTGGGGAAATATGCTCTGACACACAGTCTTTGGCTATAGCAGGGTCCGGAGAAGCCTGGTTTGACACTAGCTATCTCATCAGAGTGGCTATTTTTCTCTTGGTGTAATACATTGAGTCAAAATGAGCTGTTTGCATGCCTACATGCATGTGTTTAAGTGGACTCACAATATGCATGTTTATATCTCTGAGAAAACTCATTACAGGCAATTCCATGCTGTTTGCACCGGATAACAACGTACAATAGACAAGCGGCATCTCCATCACGGATGGGCTATAGAAATGCTTTTAAAAATGCAAAGGATAACTCATTTGACTGCATTGCATATTGACTAAAATGCAAATTAGTGTATCACAACATGGCTTCTGCTCTCAGTTTCGGTGTGGGAGGCGAAAGAGAGACAGTGAAGAATCAATGTTATCAACTCGCAACCACAATTAGATCACCATTATAGGGACTCTGTTATCATTTAGTTATTGCATTAACCATATAGTGCATTGCCTTATTATTTGATGTAAAAATAAGCACATACATAGCTGGGAAAAGTCTGAATTCTTAATCAGAATCCGTTTGGCACTGAAAATGAATAAAAGATAAAAGTTGCATACAACTTATGAATTTTAGAATTTTTTCAATCCCTCTAAATACACCTAAGAAACACTGTATGTATAAAACATATTAAATTGCCTGTCTTAAAACTGTACAAGTAAGGCAACTTTTCATTTTGTTCTTAGGCATTTCAGTGTGAACTCTTCCTTCAGTGATCTGGTTCAGTGGTGTGTCAGAGCTGGAACGCTCTGGTTGGTATAAGAGTGACACTACTGTTTTATCTCTTAGCTCTCTCAGGTTGTCCGCACTGGACAAAAACTGCTCAGGGGTAAAACTCAAGATGAAGGCAGGGTGGGCAGAGAGTAATCCAGCACTAGAACATTCCTAAAGCCTGTTTACAACATGGAGAGATTGGCCAGGGGGACTTAGAACATCACTGCACCAAGCCAGAATCTAAAGAATAAACCCTCTCTGACACAACGGGTAAACACCAATGGGAAGAGAGTAAGGAGGAATGAAAAGAGAGTAAGGCAGTGAGGGAAATGGAAAGAGAGCTGGGAAAAAATGGGTGTAAATATAAGCAACACAAGCCCGGTGAGCACCAAAAGAAGCACAGAGGGACTGTGTACCACAGTTTTGCCAATTGAGCCTGTGCCAGCTTTCACCATTAGGCCCACATGTTGTGTACCGCTGATCATGCTTTATGTAAAAAGCAACCACGCATGGAGACCAGCCCCATCCCACTGAGAGACACAAACCCTCACGGTCTGTTGTGCAGAGAGACTCTGATGAGAATTACCCCCAGCAGGATTTCTATTGTCCCAATACACGTTTCCTCCCATGTGAAGAATTCTGTTTCCTCCTGTTCAAGAGCAGACAGGGATTCAACTTGTGATTCGGGAAAGAGGGACCTTCAGATGTGAGGTATGATTATGAGACTAGAATCACTGAAGCACAGGTACAGAATGAAATTTCTATTCTATCTGCATTTACACTACATCCGCCTTATCAACACACTATCCACTTGAGCCATTTTGAGCTAAAAATAGCTGGACATGGATGAGACCGGAAGCCCGACACATTCAATTTACATCAACTGACGTCAAACACCACCATTGCTTTATATGACATATGACAAATGTGCGATCTGTCCACTTACATGGCAGATGCAAATGCTCATATCCTATAAAATCTTTGCCTATTATTTCCCTTTTTAGTTTCTGTCCTTTTTCATCATTCAGAATACCTCAGTAACTGCACAGCAGCTCCTTGGCTATCACTGTGGATTGTCCATGGGTCAAACACATTGTAAAAAAAGTAAAAAGTTTATTAAACCATATGTGTCACCTTTTCTTGTTGGTGTCTTGTTTTTTGTCATTGCACACAACATTTTCTCCTAATAGTGACATCAGAGGTGGCCTATTATAGCCGTAATGTCACCTAGCTTTCTCCTGATTTACAGCACCTCAGTAAGCTGGTCTAACCTCTGTGTGTGTGCCACAAAGATGTCTCTCTTATTTATGGAACACAGAGCCCTGCCGAGAATGTGTGATGCCTTGGGGAGCGTCCCAAGCCTGGGAGAGAGTGGCGGGGACCGTCCCCTGGGCCGCCAGAGGCCAAATTCAAGGCTGCTGTTGTTTGGTAGACAATAGCCCATGCCTATCACCGACAAGGAGTCAGATGTGCTAAACACGGCAGATTGGGCCTCAGGTCCAACACAGAGCTCACTGCCATTGTGAACAGTTCTTACTCTGAAATATATGTTAATGGCTGGACACATAGGCCGCCTCTGAACCTCAGTTATAGACAACGGCACTGCCCGTAACCCTCCCTCTGGGAGTTATAACAAGTTTAAGGCATGTCTTACGCTTTCACGCAAGAACAATGTTAGTGTAATGACACAAAGAAGAACAAACATTTCATTTCACAGGGGATGGAAAAGAAAAACAGACAAAGAAAATGTAATTTAATTGTTATGTCTTACCATTACTGCCATATTAATTTCTATTTTCTAGCTTTTTTAACATATGGGTCAACACAAAAGGAACAACGGATGCGGTTAAGGACAATTAGTCTTTAGATCGCACGCTTTTAAAGTCATAAAAGGCTGTGTTTTAAATAGCCTCTCCACGTCTGATTGGTCCACACCTGTTTTGGCTGTTGCGGGAGCAGGTGTACCTAACATTTAAGGGTTCAGAGTTCAACATCCCTGAGGTCACTGCCCTGAGAGTGAAAGCACAAAAGCGACACTAAACCGCAGACTGGGCCAAAAAACGCAAAGCTGGTGAGCAACCGGAGCTCAGCAGGTCTAAAACACTGCTGACAGGGTGTATGTATGCTACAGCTGTCTGGTTTGTCAGTGGGGACACATTTAGCCGAGGCTTTCATCACCAGCTGAACCCTTATAGCCTGTGTATTAACTTATCGCCACACTAAACTTGTTGTTAAGGCTTGAAACACAAGGGATGATGGGAAGGAATGTAAACAATCTGGGAAGACGCTTCAGTAGCTGATCTTTCATCACAAGGTCAATGCATGCATATCGTCACAGTGGCAGAATGTTTACCTTATGTTACAGAAATGCAATTTTCCATCTGTATTTGCAATATTGATGTGTTAAAACAGTTTACACATCCATTAATATGATGCATCTGCTTGTGTAAATATAGAAGAACAGATTTTTATGCCTTCAGAAATGCATAATTACTCAACTAAGCTTACACCTACACACTTACTATAGTGTGAACTAAGATGTTGCACACAGGAAAACGAAATCTAATTTCCAAAATTAATTCAGAATAAAATGCATAAGCACCAAAATGAATGGTGAAAAACATATTTACAAATATATACAGCTCTGGAAAAAAATAAGAGACCACTGCAATTTACTCCTAAATCAGTATCTATCTGAGGATTCTAAGCTCTCTAAGCATTTCATGCCAGTCTTCGTTAAATTTCTACACAAACATACTTCATTCTGTTTATTGAGGTACTTATTTGGTGAGCACCTGAATCCAATTGCATT
>JAUMHE010000059.1:10537079-10559217 GCA_032359235.1 Enteromius mattozi
TATATATATTTAATTATATTAATCTTTTTTTTATTTTAAATAAAGAATCACTTAAAGAACTGAAAAAAAAAGTATCAAAAATATTAAGCAGCACAACTGTTTCCAACACTGACAATAAATCAGCATATTAGAATAAATGTTGAAAGATCATGTGACATTGTAGACTGGAGTAATGATGCTGATTTTCTTTTAAATTGCCATAATACCTAATACTTTTATATGGTTTTTAATTAATTTTGATCAAATAAAGAGTGCCTAGAAATGACCATAAGCAACTTCTAATAAAATAAATAAATACATAATAATAATAATAAAAAAATCATATATACAGATAGATTCATTATTCTATATGCACAGTACCAGCCATATAGCTAGGAATCTTTGCCTGATTTTTGAAGCAATTTGTGTTGATAAGATCTTTCCACTCCTCGCGTCACATTCTACTTGGCTCCCAAATTGAATTATCTTTAGCTTCTGCATATAAATTCGAGCAACTGGAAAAAACTCAGTCTCTCCTAGTAGAGTTGCATTTGACACACTGGCAAATTATAACCGCACACGAGTGAAATGAACTACCGTAAGCGCCCAAGGGAGCAATAAACCCTCTGACTGCAAACATGCTACAGTTATGTCAAATGCAACCTTTAGGATGACAGCCCACCCAGCAACAACGCTCTGCATTTCCATAGCCAGATGTAACAATTTGATTAGATCGGGTTAATTGGCCTCATCTGCCTGGGATCCATAGACATCGTGTTCCTCTCAAATTGCAGCGCTCCTGTCAAACTAAGCTAAATTCACTCCGCGGCGACAGTCATGCATCTCGTTAGTTATCAGATATTTATCAAGCAATCTCTGAATGTTACCTCATCCGGTCATACAGTCGCACACAAATGTTTGCAGTTTTCACCACCGCACAAGCCAGGAAATGCATCCGTAATTTGTTTAGGAGCGCGGACAGGATGTACACAGATGGATGGAGTCTGAAATGTAATTTTTGGGCCAAATGCGATGGGTCTGGCCCAGCAGGAGATACAGAGTGGTACCGCAGGCACCGAGAGCTATAACACACAGCGTCCAGCTAATGGACACACACCATTACAGCGCTTTCCACTCTGAGAACTCAGCAGGTTATATTTCATCTACATGCTCTCGCTGCGTTCCAGATGTTGGCCCTCACATAAGCACACAAACATGCCCTGTGTCACTACTAAGGTAATGTCTACAAGTGTATTGTGTTTGCTGAATGGACTGAGGCGGTAGGCCACAGCAGGAGTAGTGAATACACACACACACACACACTCTGCTCTACTTGCTGCTGCAAAGATGACCGAGCAACGAGGAGAAATGTTCAGTGTTTCGACTTGACTGGATTCACCTCTGCCTGGCCCGCAAAAGAGGAGGAGAATGAGATGAGGAAAGAAAAGAGCAGAGGAGAGGGGTCTCACTGCTGGGGAAGGGTTTGAGAGACTCAGGGGCTTCGTAGCCGAAGAGATCGACATGTCAGCAGCTCACACACACACATAATACAATATGCCTGTGCCCCTGCAGGTACTTCTGTAATGGTTTCACCTTACTGTGCTTTCTGTAGACACTGTCTGTTACAGATGCTACAGGGATGGACTTGGCCTCAAAAACAGCCTGGGACTTGCCTGCTATATTACAGTATGTAGCTCAGAAGCTTTCAAACTGGGGTCTAGAGGCTTCTAGGGGGTAATATATATTTTTAGGACTATCAAAGTTAACTGTAAAACTTTGTATTTAATGTATAACAAAACACACACACACATACAAATGCATATGCATTGAAGTGAAAATTACTTTCTTCTAATTTAAACATATACAAAATAAGATATACACTGCAACAAAAAAAAAGTATGGATAATATTTTAATAATTTGTGTATACTTGCAATGCAGAAACAATAAAAAGGCAAACACATATTGTCTATCTTTTGTTTTTCTGCAAGAGAGCTAGAACAAAAAAACAGAATGAGCAATAAAGTAGTACAATGACAGAACAAACAATTGATAGAATGAGCAATAAAGTGACCGAATGATGCAATGGAAGAACAATATGATTGAGCAATATATAGAGTGGTAGAATGACATGTTGAACAGGAGATAGAACAGTGCAAATGAACAACAGAATAAGTGACAAATTAAGCAATAAAATGTAGAATGTGACAATATGAACAAATTCTGAAATGTAGCATGAAAACAAAATAATACATAGAATGAAAGAGAATGATACGTACAATGATAGATAGATAGATAGATAGATAGATAGAACAAAAGAACAACAGATAGGACGATAGGCGGATAGATCAATAGAAGGATAGATAGAACAAAAGATAGAACAACAGATAGATAGAACAATAGAACGACAGATAGAAAAATAGATAGAACGATAGAACAATAGATAGAACGATTGATAGATAGACAGATAGATAGATAGATAGATAGAACAGATTGAACGACAGATAGAACGATAAACAGAATGATAGATAGAAAGACAGATAGAACAATAGAACATAGACAGAATGATAGATAGAAAGATAGAAAGACAGATGATAGAAAAAAGACAGATAGAATGATAGAACAACAGATCAAACTATCGATAGATGGATGGATGGATAGAACGATAGAACGGTAAATAGAATCATAGAGCGACAGAACGATAGATATAATGATACATACATGATAATCCATACTCAATTATTCTTAACAGTCATATTTAACTAAAGTGAGTTTATCAGGAGGTAAGAAAGAAAGAAAGAAATATGAAACACGTTCCTTCGATTTTCCAATAAAAATCACCTGAATGCACATCACATCATAATTCCGACTTCCAAACTCCCTTGGAAACTTTCCAGGAGGACTTGAAGGCAGAATGCACACCAAGTACAAATGATGCTCATACAAAACAACACACACACACACAAACAGAGACCATGAGCACAAAGAGGTAATTTCAGCAAATTCAGCCGTGCGCTCCTCCAATGCCTAATGGCGGTTCTTAACTGCAACATCTGTCTATCTTTCCCCCGGAGGACCACACTTGTTGGGTGCATTTGCTTGTTTTGTCTGCACTAACCCTTTTACAGTCTCCATTCTGTTTTTATGGTGAGACAACAAAGACATGGTGTTCTAGGAGGGAGGATGAGGTTTGGGTGTTCTTTGTATACGTTAAGAAGCAAGCAATCATTTACATCAACAATCTACTGCAGCACTGGGCTTTTCAGCCATACACTACATCAACAACAAGTGCTAAAAAGCATAAAAAAGCATAAAGACTGCTTTAAAAGAAAAATCATACTGAAGTAAATGGGTTTTATTATTGTGCATTTATATTGACCATTTATTGCAAAAATCTACAAATGTGAGCACAGTTAATTTATTTTTGTTTTTAAATAATAATATTCTTTTTAATTTAGTCAATATTTCATTATATACATAAATTTTAAACTATTTACTGTAGCATAAATGGCATATAATATTATAATATGCCTAAGTCAACAACACTTTAATTTAAAAGGTACACAGAAAAATATGTATTCATAGATTATTTATCATATATTTTAAATTACAGGTTATAAAGTAATATTTGATTGTGGTTTAATGCTTACTAATTTTAAATCATCATTTGTTCTTGATTATATTAATATAAAGTATCCTATATATTATTATTATTATTATTATATCTTTTAATTAACAAAATCAACTCTGCATCTTTCTGTTCAAGTATAATTCAAGCAGGTTCTGACATGGAAATAGCCATTATGTAGGAGGCAGTGACAGAATCACACTGTAAACGCAGCACCGTAACAATGTTTTATGGTCCTTTCTTATCCGCAACGGTTTCCAGGAATCAAAAGCACCACACTTGCCTGCCTTCACCTAAATCAAGGATGCAGCTCATGGCTAAGGGTGTTGTGCTGCACCGCCGAGGTTGTTGTCTTTTGTCCACCGCTCCTCGCTAATAATAATATAGCAGCCGTGCAGGAGCGGAGAAGATACATCCTAATTTACGGATGCTGATTAGCTGTCAACAGAGCAAGGGAGAGAAATGACCGCCCCCTCTGCGCTCCAGAATCTGCAGGTACAAAGACTTTAACCCTCACACCTCTCGTCCCCACCTCCATCTTTCTCTCTCTCGCTCTCTGTATGCGGCAGTCTCTCAAGGCCTCTGTAATTTATGAGCCCAGCGTGAGGTGCCTGTATGGCTCACCTGTAGGTCAGAGTCATTCAGTAGCATGCAGAGAGATAAGCAACAGATGATAAGCATGCAGAGAGGTTTCTCGCAGCTTGACCACACAGTTCCCTGCGGTCTTCACTGCATACAAACACACACACACTTACAGAGGCATGCATGCTATATGCATCTCTCTACTCCATAGGGGACAGAAATATACGCATTCACAATGCTTGGGCATACAAGCATAACCAGATACATATAGCTATCTAGCTATATATAGCTATAAATATATAGCTGCACACACACACATGCATATAAATGTGTGTGTGTGTGTGTATCTATTAATGCTGTCAAACGATTAATTGCATCAAAAATAAAAGTTTTTGTTTATAATATATGAGTATGTGCTGTGTTTATTCATTATGCAAATGTAAATACAAACACATGCATGTATATATTTAATAAAAAATATGTCATGTTTATATATGAAATGTATTTATATATAATATAATATAATATATAATAATGTAAATAATTTTCAATTTGTATCTGTGTATTAACATATACATAATAAATAAACTCAGTACACATACATTTATTATGTAAACAGAAATTCTGTACAGACCAAAAATTATATGTATGACCACCAGTCAAAATTTTGGGATCAGCAAGATTTATTTATGTTTTTTAAAACGTCACTTCTGCTCACCAAAGCTGCATTTATTTAAGCAAAAAAAAATTTCAATTACATTGAAATAGACAACAAAATAGAAATTAGTACATTTAAATTCAATGCATTTTTAAAAAGAAACACGACAAAAATCTTTATTTTGAAAAATTTAATTAATTCCTTCATTAATTTTACAGTGTAGATATACATGGAGGTGGCTAGCTTGTATAGTCATGTAAGGGTCTTTCTAAAAGACAGAGGTGACCTTGCAGAGCCTGGTGACATTTTGCATCTTAATTAATGTAGAAGATCTGAGCTGAGTCAAACAGGCCCACTGGGTCCCAGCATGAGGGGGAAACAGTGAAAGTGTGCGCTAGAGAGAGAGAGGGAGCAAGAAAGCTGATTGATTTGGCTCAGGAAAGGAAAAGAAAGCTGATTTCACTACGAAAATGAAGTAGTGATGTGGAAATGTCCAAAATCAATCTCTATTATCAACCACTGCTTGAGCAATTAGCCCACATAAAACAAGCTGATGAATCGGTTTTCTCTGCCGTAGAAGAGGAGAGGTTAGTAATTGAGATGAACCGCTACATTCGTCTTCACTCATTACACAACCCACAAAGGCATTATTCAGCAATCATTCAAAGAATTTATCAAAACAATATCAGGCACAAAATGGCATGAAAGAATCAAAGAAAATTCAATTGGTTCTTGATTTCACAATTCAAACTTGTAAAATATCTTGTACCAGATTTCATTTTAATTTCATTGTCAAATGACAATTTCAATGCTTATGCTTGGGAAAAAAAGTTAATTACTTTTTGCAGTCTCATGAATGCAATCTTGTAATTGTATTAATCCAGTACTTGTATTTATGGCAAAAACAATAATCACAATTATTTTGGTCAATATTGTAATCACTATTATTTTTTAACACAATCACGAGGGGGCCATATGACAAAGACCTTAAATGAGCTTTATATGAATGTGTACAAAGATAGCAAAATATATATTTTCTGTAAATAAAGTTATGACATCTGCTTTTAGGGACTGGGAATATTTCACAATTCTCAATACAATCTAAAAATTGTGGAGAGTATCATATTTGTGAACAATGTATGCAACGTGAATAACCACTTACCGTCACATTTGGACACATATTTGACTGTTGTTGCGCACTTTGAGCTAAAAGTAGACTTTACATGTCCATGTTATGTGCTGCGTATTTGAGCTCTTGGACAGTAATCCTCCTGAGGAACAATGCATGTTCTCTTTCGCGCTTTTAAAAACATGAACAAATCTAATCAACTTTAATAAGTCAAACACATCCCATTTTGCAAGTGTCACATTACATGATTTTACGGATTTGCACGTGAAATGGGACTTTTATGGAGAAACGAAAGGGCACAGCTGGATAGGTGGCAGAATGGGGCACAATAATCATTTTATTTGTATTATTTTATTTTCACAACCATTTGAGGCTGAAATCTAAATCGAAACTGTACTTCAATTAATTGCACAGCCCTACTTTGAAACAATCAACAATTTTAAAATAAAAAAAGCTTTAATTTAATCCATCCCCAATGGATAAAATCAAGTCCCAACCTGCATTTGTTCTAATTCAATACTCATATTCAGTCACAAATATGTCACAATATGGAAGTAAATGGATTGTGGTAATTCGCATGGACTTTAAATGGTCAGAGGTCAGCATTGGCATATCCCACAGCAATCTGATACACGCTGATCTCCAGAGGAGCTCGAGACAGACTTCTGCGCATTCCGAATTGATCCTAGACTGAGGCTACAGCCAGTCCAAGTGCACACTAAACCAGTGGGAAAACAAAGAGGGAGTCAAAAAGATGGAGAGACCCACAACAGGGGGCCAGAACAAGCCACAGGCATGCCTGCAAAGCAATGCATGAAGTTCTAGCAATCAAGAAAGTTGGAGGTCTTCAACTTGCCAGTGGTCTTAGAGGACTAGAGAGAGTTTCTTCTTTCTTTTTCGCCTCCCCGTCTGTCTCTGCCTCTCTCTCTCTTTGTCTGCCGCATCCAAACCACAGGAACATTCCAGAGCAAAGTTCACCCTCAGAGGAGATCGATTTCTACCTGAGGCGTTCGTTGAAAGTGACGTGGATCCGCTTGATATGGATGTCTGCTACACTTTGGAAAAACGCAAGATCTCCAGTGGTGTGATGTGACTCTCTCCCTCTCTTCTATTTTATGCTCTTTTCAAAGTGCTTGAACAGCATGTTTCTCTCTGACATTCTGCTTCACTAGCACTCTACCTCTCATTTCCAAAGGCTACGATTTAGACGATTCCAGAATGGAAGCTTAAACGCGCATTGGAATACGCTATTGAGCGAACACCAAAATCAATTCTAGCCATTGTTAAACTTCAATTATTAGAGAACTCAAATACGTGGGTATTATGTTGAGTAAGGGGACAGGTAATTCACAAGCAGCTCGGCATAAATCCTTCTGGCTGTCCTCAGAGACTTAATGTGACTATGAATAGAATTCAATCTGAAGCTAACTGATCCAGGAACGCTGTGTGAGTTGGAAATATATGATGGCCTGTGCTATGCTCTTGGGAAAAGAGACCCGAGGTTAGCTTCTAGATTAGCATTGCGCTAGCCTCAGGGGCAATTACCTCCCTAAATGAAGGAATTTCGAACATTGCATTTCTCAAACTCATACTTTTGGCGGGCAGGAAGGCAATTCTGAGGTGTTGTTCAGGAATTTATGGCACGCGTGGGTGTGAGAAAGGGAGTTGGCAATCATCCTTGCGCTTATCCCTCAATCTCACACCGCGCTTTTTCCTCCAGCCCTGTTTACGTTTCGCATTCCACATACAGTACGTCTTATTGATTAAACCGCTTCTCAATTTCATCGCAAATGAGTCCTCAAACCACTCGCTACCCAAATTCAATTTCGCAGACAACTGCAGAGAGTAACCCTAATGGAATCTTTTCCAAATAGGCTTCGGTCTGTGTTTTAAAGCGCTTGTTTAATATTTCAGCGTCCCCCGTGCTTCTGTTTTTCGTATTGATTTATTTCCGAGTTCTCATACACCCCTCTATAGCGGGAGACAATAAATTACAGAATTTAATACCTCTCAAGGACCTCATTCCATTTTTGAAATGACCAAGAAACACTTTCATTTCCCCGGACTTGTGGATTCATCACCGGCCGGTGCTCCACATGGGAGATTCCGGAGATAGTACCTGAGAAAAGGGAGAGAGCGAAGAAAGAACAGAGCGGGAGAGACCTGTATACAGGATATGATGTAATTTATCTTCTACACTGCTCACGCAAATACAAACAAACCACTACAGGATGTCACAACGATCTCTTCTCAAGCTTCCTGTTGGATGGCAGTTGTGTTAAAAACAAAAGCCCCAGAGACTGATTCGAGATCTTCTCCGCAGGTGCTGAAATGAAGCCTGAAGGCCAGCAATCACCCAGAGCAGAACTGTCCTTCCTGCTTCCTGCTCGCAGTTCAGCGCAACACCTGTCAAACTCATTAAGCCTGTACGAGAGCCAGGAAACATCATCGGCTATCTGCTCAGACACAAATCCCCCACACGGATAACAAGCTAAATATCGTATCTCGGTTGCGGAATGTCCGCGTTGTTTTGCTAAGGCATGCATTAATTTGTAGGAATTCTGTCCTAATCTTTTCACACAAACTCCATTGCAGACGGCATAATGGCATCTTGTTCTCATTGCTGCAAACGGTGAAGTTAAGAGTTTAATCCGTTTGTCCATTTGGGTGATTACATTCATTAGGAAAAACTGAGAGCTGCTAATTACATTAGCTAGATTCAGTGTGAAATTGCATTAGGGGCTTTTCAGTGGCCTGTGAGTGAATACATTGCCACACAAACGCGTACACACACACGCATTCATACATATGCAAACCCTGCAAAGAACGTAATGTAATTTCGGTAGTTCATTGCAGAGAAGCTACACGTGACCTGAAGCTCACATCTTACACTGTGTCTACACTGGAAGCAGCGAAGCATGACGAGAGAAGAATGGAAACTAACCATAGACTAATACAACGTAAGCCTGAGACTAGAATATAGTTCTTTGTTTACTACTTCCTTTTCCATGGAAATACATCAGCAAATAGTCTTTATATGTGCTATTTAGGAGAAATGTGTCTGTGTGTTTTAATTAACAACATATTACTTTTATATTGATATACTTAGAAACAAAAGATTATTTAAAAAGACTAAACCTGAGAGCACAACCAACAAATTATAATAAATTGATGTAAATTTATAAATGAAATACATTTATTTTAGGTGAAGGGAGAATAGATGGATGATTGATGCAGAATGATAGATAGAATGATAGAACAACAGATAGATAGATAGCATAGATAAATAGAACGATTGATGATAGAACAACAGAATGATAGAACGATAGATAGAATGATATAATGCTAGAATGATAAAACGAAAGAACGATAGAATAACAGACAGATAGATAAATAAAAAGATAGATATACACAGATATATAAAATAGATAAATAGAACAATAGAATGATAGGAAAACAGAACGATAGATAGAAAGAGAGATAGATAGAAATCATTTGAAATTTATTTGAGTATTTTGTCGCACCGCTCGCATCCCGTGTAGACGGTGTAACATTGGTTCTGCTTTGTTTCACAGAACTGGGTTGCGTAGGATACATATGTGTGGGGCGGAGCTATCAAAATAGGGAGAGACCCTTTTGGGGTTAGAGGGTCACCGTTATTTTAGTGAGACATGATCATTTTTTGTTGATCCTGGATCAACATTACTGTCCAAAATTATAGACTTATCCCAATCCCTACCCCTTAACCTAACCCTACCCAAAATGTATTCCTAAAATCAGTGGGAAATGATAGCCGATTAACAAGTGTGTAGAAGCACCTAACCCTGATCATAAGCCTAAAACAGATACATCTTGTACTTGGTCACCGGGGTTAGAGGTGTTTTTGTTTAGGTGATTTCAAATATAAACACCGGCTTCCAGAAATTGCTTACCCTACCTTTCAGCATGTCATGATCTATAAATATACTTTGGATTCCTCTTGCTTATAGATGTTTGTTCACTACACAATACTATAGACATTAACATAGCAGGGCTTCAGTCTACATCAGTCAGTCACACACACTCTATCACTCTCACATACTCAAGCAAGAACACATACCCGTGAGTGGCACTACATACATCACACTGTATCGGCCAAGCATTGATCGGTCTTGGAAGTGCGTGTGACGGCAACAGATGCTGAAACGAGCAAGACTGCAGAATGGATCTGCTGGGTTGTGCTCAGTGGTGCATTACAGAGGGCAAAAGTCTTTAAGCTTCTGCCCAACAACTCTCTAAAGCTGTTAAAAGACCATGAGCTCTGAGAAGGAAAAACATCAGTTTGGTCAGGGAACGCCAGCCGTTTACAGTGTTAAACAAACCTTGCAGAAGCTCAGACTTCTGGAAGGTGACTTAGTTTTATTCTAACAGTAAAAAAATCAGAATATAACAAATGTTGAAATATTTTACACATAACCATTGGTAGCTATTCAGGGCGCTGTCATCATCTCTCGCTGTTTTGCCAAAATGCATTTCAGCTTTTTAAATGTGTGTATCGTGCTGTCATCTCCCCTTGCACTTCCGTTCGCCTGCTAGGCTGGAATAATTTAATACCTTTAAACTGCATGACCACATCTGAGCTACAAAGAGAGAGAGAATGTGTGTGAGTTTGATTGTGTGCTGTTATGTACCAGTGAAGAAATTGTGTGTGCTACAAATGACAGACATTTACTGAATAGAGCTTACAAAACAAGGTGCTGGGTACTAAAAGAAGAAGCCGGGAACAGGAAAAAGGTTAGACAGAACAGGAGAGTATGCCTGAATGGGTTTGAAATCTCTGTGAAATTGCTAGCAATCATTTCAATTAGGTGCACTCAGACATTTTTTCCCTCATTAAAAGAAAAAAGTTTTATGTAAGTATTTCTGAGGAATGATGATTAAAGCGATGTACATTCACCTGGCATGAAGAATCAAGTCATATCACTGGACTGATAAAAGCTGTTTTACACAGAGCAGGTACACTCATGGATGTAGCCATTTTGAGATCACATGACCAGACAATAATAGACAAAATAATTGTTGAATTTACAAAGACAGTATTTAATTAATTTTATTTACATTAAACATTACAATTAAATTAATAAAAAATGACTAACAGACATGTCAATTATTTTATTTCTTACTATTAATTATTTATTATTTTATTAATTAATAATTGAGTACTGTACACCACTTTGCAAGCTAGCTTTGATGCAATGGTAATTTTGATATAGAAGTTGTTTAAATAAATGTAATTTATATTAATAAATGTATGTAAAATTTAGATGGATGAGAAAACATACACAATACATATACGGTTTAAAACTGCCAGAATACCTTTGCAACATAAATGACCAACTGAATACTACTCACTTTACTTCCCCTTTAAAAAATGTTATCATTTAATAATTTATTCAGTTAAATGAATGAATCATTGCTGAATGTAAACCGTCGGTCTACAATGGTACAAGCTACTAAAAACAGCTCAGCTGATGCCAAGGTGTTACGGTTTAGCTAATTAGCCTAGCGCTGTTAGTCTCTACTGGTAGATGTCATAACTACAAATCTACAATGGTTTTTCTTTATTGACAGCCGTTCAGCTGGGAATTCTGACTAAATATTTAAAAAAAAAAAGATCATTTGAAATTTGAAGTGTAACACAGACTGTGAAACTGATTTACTTTTCCCCCCACTGTTGGCTTTTTAGCAACTCCCATTGACTTCCATTAAATATTTTATCCATATAATGGAAGTCAATGGGGAACAAAACTGTTCGGTATACCAACATTCTTCAAAATATCTTCTTTTGTGTTTTGCAATAGAAACTCAGTCATAAAGGTTTTGAATCACATGATGGTGCTAAATGATGATTTTCATGTTTAGGTGGACTGTACCTTTAAGTATTACTTAAAAACATCATAAAAAGTGTATTTGTAGTAATAATAATAGTGCTATTTACCATTCCTAAATATGTTAACAAGTATTCACATAGGTAAAAGCAGAAACGCTAAGACCTATACACCTCACAATCTATAGACCCTCCTCTCTTTCTCTGTCACACACACGAACACACACATATACTCAGCTGCACAGGGGAAACCTGATCCCCAGATCAATAGTGGTGGGAGAAAAATCAATAAGATCCAATGAGCGAAAAGGAAAAGAAACACCACAATAACGCTGCATTTAGAAAATTGGAGACTCGTTACAAATAGAGCTACATTAAGGATAAATAGTGATAGAAACAAACCAACAATGAAATGCTAATGAATTCCACATAAATCTATACCGCGTTGACTAGAAGAATATAGAAAGATCATCACATGATTTATGCTCGACACCACCGCTTGCGTCTCCATTATACAGTACATTTAGCTTTATGAATACGAGGAAGGTCATATATTAATTCATCCCCCACATATTATTCCCATTTGCCATATCCCTTTTCAGCGTCTAGACTGCTTTTCCTGTGTAATGCGGCTGAGGTCGGTCTGCGTGTGGACGGCGATGATGGTTTGTATTCCCTGAAGCGCCTCTCACATATGCCTGAAATTCACATCTGAGACTCGCTCTCCTATTACAGCCCAAGACAGACAGGTCAGCGGTCAAAGACAGGAGGCTTGACACGAGAATAAGATGCAGACATGCATTTACAGGCTGTGTGAACACAAAACAACACGAGTTTGTCTCACGAAGAACTCTGCAATCATATGCATGAGCGAACTGCAACAACAAAAACATACATATGCTTAAATCAACATGTTTAAATATGCACACATGCACCGATCAATCACCGTTTGGCTTTCTTGGTGGCTGTTGACAGCAATAGGAGGGGTTGAACGTGCATATGGGACAAGAAGTTGTGTTTTTGTTCCTACAATGTAAAATAAGAAGTTGTATGTTTTAATAAAAGGTTATTGTAGCACATATCGCAAGAAAATGGCATTTAATTGTAACTATTGCAAGGCACATGAGAGTTCTGAGTGAACATTGTAGAGAAGTCCTACAACAAATTTCATTCAGTTTAGGACAGTACACCGAAAAAATTCAGAAACTTATTAGATAATTTTCACAATTATCACTTTCGAAGTAGAAATAAAAAAATGAAGTAGAAAAACAGTAAAACGTACTTTCAATAATCTTCATTTACAACTTCCAAAAATCCTCAAAGATTGTTGATGATATAAGGTGGATATCCAAAAAAGGGGCGGGGCTGTCACTGGGGATCAAGCCAGAACCCGCCCTCTCACCTGTCAATCAACACACACAGACCCTCCCTCCTCGGAGGAACAAAACCCCAGAAATCACATCCATCAGAATTTATAATAGTAGAGTGACTGGCATATTCTTGGTTCAGTGTGCACCGTCTGTTCCTTCATGACAGCGTTTTTGTTAAAAAATAATAAGTCAATTATTTCACAAAATGAAATTTGAAGCATTCAGGGTCGGTCTGAGACTCTGCATTGAGCTTAGGTTAGCAATTATGAGAATTTTTTTCCCATAGGTTTTGTAGTAAACCCAAGGACAAAAATCAAACTCCGAAACCCTGTTACTCTTTAAATGGACTATTCAGGCTTAGTGAAAAGAGCTGGAGTTCTTTCAGATATACTGTGCACGGCAAAAATGCATTGGTTGCAGTAGAATGCTATACTGTGGGGTTAAAGAGGTTGGTATCATCTTATGAAGAGATTATTCATCTTACAGATTGTTTAAACTGTCTTTTCTGTGCATACAACCCTCTTTATGACTAGGCAGAGTTGCTTGGCAAGCTAAGCCGAGCATCAATGCCCAAATTGGACCCTAAATATAGACTTGGAGTAAACTGGATGAACATGGAAATGATGATTCATCTCACTTGCTAATCTTTGCTAAATAAAACAATCACTCATAATAAACAGCATGATGATTATTTATTAACTCAGCCGCTTAGTATAGTACACACAAAGGAAATACCTAATCAAATAATGTACAAATGACTATCAATATATATTGTACTGGCATGTTTAATGTATGTGTGTTTAATTGGCATATATTTATTTCCTTGTAATTGACAAATTCAAAAAAGCGCAATAAATGTTTTTTGTTTTTTTTTAAGAATCATGAATATTGATGAAAGTACAATCCATTTAAGAAGCTGGTTGTAATTACAGCTCATTATTACAAACACAAACAAAGTTGTGCTGCACTCTACTGGTCAGCTGCATTAAACACGTTTGAGTGATCCAGAAATCAACCTCCTTTACATTACCACAATATGTCCATACTCTTCAGAAATTGCTAGGTTTAACATGTATACACACACAACATATTTAGTAATTTTATGTCTAATATATATACAGCCATAAATGATTACATAAATGATTATGAAGCTCAAATGAATAATGTGTGAATTGTATCTTTGATAATGATTCATACATTATTTGATTTAATTTATATAGTAACTGACTGAGTCTCGATCATCATTTTGGAAAAAAGCTGATTCACTGAAATATTAGTGGGTCTGAATGGGTTAAAACTTCCACAATGGAAAAGAATAATGAGATTAAAAAAAATTCTCATGACGCCCCAGACACGGATATATGCTGCCATCTGATGGCCATGTGGGCAAATAGCTTTTTTCCCACCCTTCCAATGGTTCTTCGGGGCATTGTGTTGGAAGCAGCCTACATAATGAAGGCTGAATGTGAAATTAATTAATCTCTTGGGAATTCCTCTGAGCATCTGTCTGCATGAAGAGGAATATCTTGTACACGGATATTTTCTATAAACAGCAATAAAATGAGCAGCACTTTGTTTAAAGGCAAAATGTGTGCTCTCTCTTTCTGACACTAATAAGGTTAAACTCTGGCATTTCTAAGAACCGTATTTTTAACAACAACGGCAGAAACAAAGGCCCAGCGTCCCACCTCAGTGTGCTGTATTTTAATAGTTTGCAAGCTTTCTCTTCGACCAGTGCTATCCAGACTCAATCTCCCACTGGGTCGAAGTGCATCAGGCTGTCTGGGGGTTAATACCTGCTCCCCTGGCCCTGCTCGGTCTGTCTGGCCGCCACAGCGGGACTGGCCAACGAGCTCCCCGAAATGTCACGCTTTGATGCGTGGCTATCTGAGGCGAACTCTGACCCTGACATTTTCTTTCATGTGCGGGAGGTATAGTTTTTGGGTCTTTTAAATGCAAAGCGACGGTGTGGTGAGTGAATCTCTGAGAGAGAGACGAGGGCATCTCTCTCTTTTTTCTCTTTTCTCTGTAATTTGAATGGTAAATGCTTTAGCACGTAAGGCTAGGAATTCAGAGACCCCCTTACCTTTTTAAAAAATAGCATTTAGAAGTTGCTGTGAGACCCCGCATGTAATTATAGGAGCGAATTTATCGAAGCACCCCTGAGAATCCGTCTCTGCGGTCTACCTGTCTGTCACACGGTGGGATATACAGTATGATATTAGCGGGAGTCTGTAATGCTGACGCTAAATCATGACTAAATCATATGTTGAATTAAACAGCATCTTAATGTTTAATATTAACTCTGAACCCCAACGCGCATGGAGAATTGGAGCTTTCATAAAAGCTGTCTCCTCAGATTGTCTCATATTTTATACACAAAAGGAATATGCATGAAATCCACTACAATCCCTGAATACATTTAAAAATGATGAAATGTTAATTGCACAGTTGACCTTACTCTATAGTGTGCATGTCAGTCTCATATCAGCAAGTAAATATTTATATTTAAAAGCGGCGATACAGCACATTGTGCAACTCAACTTAATTCCAGCTGTTAAATGTCAGAAACATGGGCGTTACTTTGTTTTAAAAAGGGAAGGGGTTGTGATGCCACAAAATGGAAAATGATTAGCTCATGAATATTAATTGAGTGCATTTCAATGCAGTGATGTTTCTTTTACTGTAATAAAAGCAAAAAGATATATTAATTAGGCTATGCAAAAGTAATTAGTAGTAATAAGTTGTTGTTTTTTTTACTGTTTTGATAAATAGCCTGTACTGATATTGCTAAAATGTAGACAATAATATGCGAAATGTGTAAATAATAAATAAATAAATAGAACTAAAACAAGAAATCCTCCACCAATTTAAAGAAAAATAATTAATGAGAAGGACTGATTATGGAAATCATATGAGAAACAAATGTCAGATTTACATTCACTCTTAAAGCAGCTGCATCAAAAAAAACCCCTGGTTTCAAGTTTTAAACATACAACATACTAAAATAAAATAAATAATTACGACTACTACTACTAATTAAAATACATTTTATTAGATTATGGTGTTTACATTTAGAAAATAATTGGTCCATTAGTGATCAATGTGAATATTTTATCACTACTGCCCCCTTGTGGCCAAAAGGAAGATGATGCAAGGGTGCTTCAGGAAAAACACATCAGGATAAATTAACAAATTACCTGCAACATGGCTCACAGACATCAGATGAGATATTTTGTGGTAGGTTTGCCCGTGTTTTTACTCAATAAGCTTAGGTATATTTCTGCTCCTCAATCACATTCATTATCAGTGATGACCCTTAAAATGATTTCCACTGTTTCCAAATGCAGTATATCATGACAATAACACCTTTATTTTGAGTCACTCATTCTGACATTTACTGAACTGTAATTTGCTGAGGTCATGTGCTATATGTTTGATGTGACAAATCAAAGAAGAGACAAAAGTCTTGTGCATCTGTTCCTTGCCCCCACACCATTTCATCTCGCCATCATGAGTTATTCACTCAAATCAATAGATGCTGACCTTTTATAAAAACAGAGTGTCTCAAAAGCCAGCTCCCCGCAGCCAGCCTGAATCCAAATGCAACCTGTGCTCAAAAACCGTCTGTCAGGGTGGGCTTAGCACTGCAGACATCCTACTGGGTTGAGTGTCGATGTGTCTTAGATGTAGAAGTAAAGAGTTTTATAAGTTTAGTTAGGCACACTGAAGCTAGTCAACTGCATGCCCACTGTGATCTCACCGCTTCAATCCCGAACAAAGCCTCAAATCCAGTCTCATCATCAAAGAGCAATGCTAGTCCACTTCAGGGCCTGTTCCTGTGACAAATGAAAGATCCTGTAGTTTAATTTGTCAGGTCGACAAATCTCTTTTTTTAATTGAAGCAATTGTGTTTTGAGTCAATAATAACATTTGGCCAAGTGGCTAAAGCTATACTAAACTACAGAACCCAATTATACATGTTTATCCCTTAATCAAACATTTTTCAACATTTCAACAGAAGTGCTAATGAATAAGCTGTTGTGCTTATTGAAGTCCATTTAATGGGCCAGATTCAGTTATCAAGTATCTAAGTGCCTTAGTAAATTTTCAATCACAGTTTTCTAGTTATGCTAAATACCTGACTACACACTATCCATCAATGTCTGAAAATCTCATTTTGCACCTCACTGAGTCACTTTAGATTCAATCTGTGAATCTAAATATCTCAAAAATACGATATGATAGATTATATAGTGTAGAAAATGTGAACTTTGTATCAAATGTATTCAGGAGTTAAAGGTGTAGTCCACCCAAAAATTAAAATTCTGTCAATAATTACTCTTTCTAAATCCGTAAGACCTCTGTTCATCTTCCGAACACAAATTAAAGGGATACTCCACCCTGAAATTAAAATTTTGTCATTAATCACTTTCCCTCATGTTGTTTCAAACCTGTAAAAGCTTTGTTCGTTCTAGGAACACAATTTCAGATATGTTTGATGAAAACTGGGAGGTTTGTGACTGTCCCATTGACTTCCAAATAAATTACACTGCCCATAAATTACACTTGAAGATATTTTTGATGCATTCTGAGAGCTCTCTCACCCTCCTTTAGACAGAAATGTAATTACCAAGATCCAGAAGGTCCAGAAACATGGCAAGGAGATTGGTAAAATAGTCCATGTGACATCAGGGGTTTAACCACTATTTTACGAAGCTACTGTACAAGACTTTCGTAGCACATGCACACTTTTTGTATGCAATGAAAAAAACTAAATTTATTCAGCAATTCGTCTGCTTCACGTCACCCTAGCGCAATTTTGGAAAGTATCCCAACGTATGCTGTTCTGTGTCAGCTGCACCATGCAAATTGTTGAATAAAGTTGTTGTTTCTGTTTTCTTTGCGTACTAAAAGTATTCTTGTAGCTTTGTAAAATTATGGTTGTACCCCTGATGTCACATGGATTATTTGGACTTTGATCATGGCAATTACATTGCTGACTGTGGGAGGTTCAGAGAGCTCTCGGAATGCATTAAAATATCTTAATTTGTGTTCTGAAGATGAACGAGGTCGTTTGGAACAACATGAGGGTGAGTAATTAATGCCAGAATTTTCATTTTTGGGTGGACTATCCCTTTAAGATGCAGTCATGTGAGCGAAATTTCAGTAAAAAATAAAAATGTGCTAGAACTTTCTGGATCTTTCTTAAACTACCTGAATGAGAAAGGTAGTGCTTTAAACAGCAAAAATGACATTGTATTAAATTTCACAGATAGGTTCTCAACATTTCATTAAACACATTTGAGATTGTGCTGATTTGCGCTGGAGGATAATCGCATTAAATTAAGTGTGACTGAAAATGACCCTAAGAAAGCGAGGGGGACAAAGAGAGAGCTGGAGAAGGAGGAAGAGCGAGTGAGAACGAGTTCACCTAATACACTTTAAGAGTGGAATAATGATGAGCTTTGAGCCGTCGAATCTTATTACAGATGTGCGAGAGGGAATCAGACCAGATCTTATCCCACTATCTACACATGGGAAAAGAAGAGGAGAAGCACGTTGGTTCACACAGTCATCAGTGGTGACACACTCCTCTGCAATCCCACACACACCTGAAAACCTTCCTACATTCAGTGGCCTGCTGGGGTCGAAACCTTCAGGTCCGGTATTAGCACTGTAATTGGCCGCAGCAGGAGGCTAATGTGGACTCTCAAAGGTGCAGGACAATGAAACGGTGAAAGAATGAAAGATTAGTCAACTGCAACACTTCATTAGTTTAAATCCTAACCTGTTGCGATACCCAGAACCATAGAAAACCACAAACAAATAAGCAGATACATCTTTACAGAACAGTTCTAATAACATTACAATGATCTCTTTTTTTTTTACCATTGCTGTTAAGTTAATTACAGTGAAAATATTTTTGGGAAAAGTCTAGTTGTAAAATGTTGATGTTTAACATATGTTAGATACGCAAGAACATTTGTTTTCCTCATTAAACAAACGTCTTAACAATGTTCTTCTAGGAATGTTCAAGAAATAAGCTCTGGTAAATAAGTCTTCTTGAAAGCTTTTAAGAGTGATATCTAAATGCTGTAGGTGTCTCAAAAGCATTAGAACACAATATCCCAGGCCTTTACAGGTTAGCTGTTGGACGGCATCATCCCCTGAAGCTCTCCCAGAGGTGATACAGCTGGACTAAGTTGGATCCGACCTTTTCCCCGAATCTAACTTTTATTTAATCCTCCCTGCCTTCTTCTTTCAATCCCTTCACTTTCGTCGTCCTTTGGCAAAATGACTAGTCGAGATTCTCTCGCACGTTCCTCTCCTAACACTTGGCCACTCCGCTCTGCCGCTGCTATGGCAACGCGTGCTCCCTGAGCGAGTTGGAGCCGGGTCGCTCTCAGCCAGGGAAATCAGACTAATAAATAGCTTTATGCTAATGTCCAGGGCAGCCAGAGGGTGTAGCTGCCAATCCTAATACACTTATTAAATTTCGATCAGATGCTGGGACACAGAGGGCATCTCTGCTGGCCTCTGCCCGTTCTGACGCCATCTCCTCCTCTTTCTCAGCCACTCGAAGACTTTCCGCTTTGCTCTTCTCTCTTGAATTGTTGGTTGTGGATCTGGCTGCTTTGAGCAGAATAGATTCTGTTCTGAATCAGGCACTCAAGCTCCCTTTGCCCTGTACCTGATTTACACTCCAGCATACTGGGTAATGTGTGCTATTCTCTCTCTCTCTCTCTTTTTCTCCAGCCCTTTTGGGATTTTCAGCACTGTGAGGATGCTGCAAAGGTTTTCCCACAATCCTCTACACTGAGGATCTTTACAGGTTCTCTGCAGTATCACAGAGACTGAATACTAATCAACCATTCTGCCAACAGTAGTATCTTCCTCAGGTGAACACACTCTTCTTTTTAAAGTTTAAACAATCAACAGACTATTATAGTCAAACTATGAAGTGTTTAATTGCAGGTCAAATACATTTCATTATGGAAGTAATTGCGACTTTTATCTCGTAATTCCTCAATTGTGAGATATAAACTGGCAATCGTGTTATAAAGTCAAAAATGCGCAATATAAACTCGCAATTGCAACATTATATCTTGCGATTCTGACTTTATAACTTGCAACTGAGAGATACTGAGAGCAACTGGTTATTAGAATTTTGCTGGTTAGCTTAGGATGTTTAAAGCACACTTGGTGGTAATCAAAGCAAAAGTTCAATACTTAAAGGTTAGGGTTAAGTATGAGCAATCATTTTCTTGAGGCTTCCAATATCAAACACCACTAAAATCCACTGGAATAAGAAAATTTTTTTTTTTATTATTTTATTTATTGAAAAACGAATTAATTGTTTAACCACAGATCAGCTGTGGCATCCTGATATATTATTCATGCAGTTTTAAGACCTCGTTTTAATTGAGAGTCAACCTGCAAATTTTCTACTTTAAGAAATAATTCGTCACACAGCAGGACTAGTTTTGCAACTGCAAAAAAATAAACAGTAATTAAAAATGGTGAAAAACTTCAAAGAAATGGTCACGCCAACAATCTTTCTTTAAAACACATTTTAACCTAAGATAAAAAAATGGGCTCGTTATTTTACAAATTTCATCAATTATAAACCAAAACCTGTGTACTATATTTAATGATGTTGCAGATACATGAGCAGACATGTGTAACAATATTTCATGATGTGCTATGATTTATGGCTGAGGCATGTGACACCTTCAATGTACTATTGCAGCAGCATCCTCTAAATTTAATTTCTCAACCATGGACTGCACTGTAATCTGCTGCTATGTGACACAGCTCGATGTGTAATTATTCAGCAGCACAGCGTGTGAAGATTAGTTTACTGTTGTTGTTTACACTCGCTGTTTTCTCAGATCTGCTGCAGTCCTTAGAGTGATTATGAGTCAGATTATTAGACCCGCGTATGTTATAATGTATGGTACAGCACAGATTTACACACATTATTAAAAACACAGGAGAGTGTGTGAGTGTGCATATTTGATAACAGAGGGTTTTTTGCTGGCACATCGCCCCGCTGCTCCCCCTCCACACACACACACACACTTCCATGAGGGAATGTGTGTGTGTGGTGTATGCAAGCACCCAAGCAGGACTGACACTGCTGCCCTCTAACGACTTAATTAGTGTTTAAGTGTGAAATACACATTGATTGGCTTGGAAGAGGTTCACTGCAGGCCTCGGCTCTCAATAAACAGAGAGAAGGATTCATCCATCCTGTCTGCTTTCTCTAATCAGTGGGCTCTTAGTGATACAAGTTAATCAATCAATACCCACTGCAATCACATCCTGACAGAGATTAAAATAGCCCAATGGTTAAAGAAAAAAGCCATAAATCACAGTACATGATAAACTATCATTACACGTCTACTTTTACAACATTTTAATAAATATTACAAGGACGTTTGGTTGAAGTAATGTCCATGTTTTCTCAATGTATTTAGGCTAAAATGAATATAGATGTATAAGAAAGTACATAGTTTTATACTATATACTTTCTATGAAGGTCTTTTTAAATCACAATTTTTACTATTTGTAATCATAATATGAATATATATATATATATATATATTAGCGCTGTCAAAGAATTAATTGCGATATATATATATATATATATATAAAATGTTTACATGTACATAAATTTATATAGTTATAATATTTTATTTTATTATATATATATTATATTATATTATATATATATACATATTTCTCCTAAATACATACATGCATGTGTTTGTATTTATATATACTTAATAAATATACACATTACACACACATATTATGTAAACATTTATATTTATTTATTTTATATTGTTTATCATATTAAGAAAAACATTTATTTTGGATGCAATTAATCGTTTGACAGCACTAATATGTATGTGTGTGTAT
>JAUMHE010000059.1:10576746-10610775 GCA_032359235.1 Enteromius mattozi
TATATTACTGTTTATTATATATATATATATATATATATATATATATATAATATTCTGGCTCCACCAAATAAATTTAATAAAAAAATTAAATGAAATTAAAAATACTATACTATATATATATACACATACACACATTTCTTTAATGAAAAGTCCGGGTCATAAATAAAATGTGTAATTTGTTACAAAAAGTTTCAAAGATGAAATTAAAAAAATATGAAGGCTAAATAAAAAAATAAACAATGTCCTTGAACATTAAAGTTTAATAAACACCCCAAAACAAGAACATTAAAAATGCATACACAAACCCTCCTACAAATTCCACTACTTATACAAAGACCAATTCCAAATGCCGAGAGTATATAAAACTATGACAGCATTAGATCTATAGCTCCATTGTTGAGGAACCCGTCTGTCTATTGTTCACCCTACACAGAGACATCAAACCGCCCATCGGGTCTGTTAGAAAAACAGTGTATGCACAATGTAATATGAACACCATGCATCACCAGTCAGCTCTGGCCAGGGGCCCGTCCCCAACAGCTGGGTCCCCTCCGCAGGGCTGGCGGGACGGGTAGAGTAACAGGTAGCATCCCCAGGTGCTGGAGCTTCAGTGGGGTCGCTAACCCATCGTGCAGAGCGCTAGCAAAGCTGCGCTTAATTAGCCGAGAGGGAGCCCCCATTGGCCCATAATGGGCCAGTTTGTGAAGCTCGAATGGGGTACGCTGAGAAAAAGATGAAGAGATGGGAGGAAAGGAGGAGGGGGCTTTCCTAAACCCTTCTCTGCATTATGGATTTGCCCATCTGGCCAAGTGAAGAAAGTCCCATTGCCGCACGAGTTAAACAAAGACTGAGGTAGAAGGGGGCGTTTCCGAGATCACACGCTAAATTACGGTGGCCGTCACTCAACTATTGTGTATCTGATGGGCTGACTATTCACAGCTGGGCTGGCCAAATTGTTCTTTTATACTCTTTTATAACCCTTTATTGAAGCCAGAGGGGTGAGTGAATGATTAACGGACGGGACAATGAGGTTTGCTCGTCTTCAGCCTCTCTGACTCAATTTAATTCGCTTATTTTTTCCATTCCCTCCTTCCCAGATGCAAATGCAAAAGGGCTCGCTTGGTTAACTGTGTCCACGGTGATCACATGCTGGAAAATTAAAAGTTGCTCTGCAGACAATGAAAAGCCTTCCAGTGATTTCGGTAAACTGTTTGTGCTCTTCGGGTTTTTGGCCCATATTTCTTTGCTCTCAGTTTAATTTAGTTTCACACATCAAAGAAATAACTAAATAAAAACCAATGCCTGGTGTAAACCATTTATAATTGGTCAAACCAACATCTAAAAAAAAGTTATTTTTCTTTTATATTTTTTATGAGCAAAACAAACATAGATATGGTCAGGATAAAATAAATTAATAAATATTAAAATATATAGTTCTAAAAGCTTTGCAGTGAGTCCTTACCTTATGTCAATCAAGTGTATATCATTTTTACAATTTTTAACTTATTATTGTGTAAAAAAAAAAACATTCAAATAAAAAATTACCTTTAAATGACAAACGCTGACCAAATAAAAGCTCATTTTCTACATGTTGTCTAGCCAGGCCTCCCTTTTTTTGTTTCATCCTTCTCTCTGATGTCCATTTTGCAGCCCCTCTTAGTCTCCTGAGGGTACAAGCTGCTTAACAAACCTCTCGAATGAGGCTTATCCTCCTCAAACCCACCTACCCCTCTGGACCTCAGCCTGCTGAAGTTTGGGGGCAATTATAGGGGAAGCAAGAGGCTCTTTTACTAGTTAAACAAATGAAGGGTAGGGCTGCTGGTAGGGCTCCATCACCCGCTGACATCCTCCAGGTAAAGACTGAGACCTGCCAAGGCTCTTCCCTCAGATCTCTCACACTGAAGCTATTAGGAAACAGCGCAGAGGCAGAGGCTAACGACTTTCAGAGGAAATGACAGGGTTATAATGATATTTCTTACAGATCTGAGGAACTGTTTTATTGAAGACTGCTTTACTGCAGTAAAGGGAAAAGGAAAAAAATAATAATTTCCAGAGGTCAAGAACCAAAGGCAGACAAAAATGATTTCAAAACCAATTTACAGGCCAATGACATATAAGAGTGTCTATGATGAAGAAAAGGAAGAATCTATTTAAAATTCTGGACCATGTACACATTATATTCAGTTTCATATAGTTTAAAAAAACAAACTGAAATTGCTGTAACCATCAGGTGAAATAGAATCAATAGCACATTTTCCTTATATCTTAAAAGTATATGTAAATACACACATTTTAATAAATATACGATTGAAGGAATACATATTTTCAGTATTTTTTTGTGTGTTTTTCAAAAAAAAATATCTTAATTTGTGTTTCAAAGATTTTCATTTTTGGTTGAACTATCCCTTTAAATTTATCAACAGGAAAAAAACTGTCAAGCTCTTTGTCGGATGTATTTTGATTGGCTGTCAATGTTTTAATATTTGATCAGCTGGAAAAAATATCTGAAAGGGATTCCAACGATGTCATTCCTCTGTGTTATTTTTTTATTTATTTTTATTTTTGTTGTTTAATGAATACAGACAGGACAAAAAATAGCTTTAACATCCTGTTCAGACCAAGGATGTTAATGATAACTGTATTAGCATCTATTTCAGCAGACCAGAACATTCTGCTTATTTTAAGCTCATGCTTCAGATTTGTCATCTGCCATAAATGCTCGAGCTCATTTGATTGGCTGTCAGTGTTGTTATCGTTCATCAGCTAGAGAAAAAAATACCCTGAAAGTGATTTCAACTATATAATTCCTCTGTGCTGTTATCATTATTGCTTTTTATTGTACTTTGGAAAGAATTAATTGACAGGCCGAAAAAAAAGAGCTTGAAGGCCGGTTTTTCACAATGGATATTAACTATAAATATACTGATTACTAAAACAGCACCATTTATTATAAATCTGTCATCTGTCACTTTAAATGCTTGATCTCTTAAAAAAAATGATATTGCTCATCTGCGTCGTTATCATTATAGCAGTTGTGTGGATTTCACTATTCACAATTATTCAGAAAGAATATTAAAACTTTACCATTAGTTACAATCCTAGAAAATTTGCACTTCTCTTTCGTTTTTAATTTGATAAATAGCATCACATGCCAAAACCATTATGCTTAACATCATCTTTTCACAACACACACACACAAAGGCTGACAAAGTGATTACAGAATAAGAACACAACCAGGGTGAGTGCTGCATCCCAGAGGACCTTGCCGCCCTCCAAACACAAAGCTTATTCCCAAACCCACTCTCACACAAGGAAGAGAGCCTTGTAATTAGGTTCACATCTTTTCATTCACATAATCATCACAACCCTTGTCACAATTTGACGCACAATCAACTTTCTGAAGAGGCCTGAAGTGCACAGAGCCGACCTATGTGCTCCCGCATACACAAACAAGCTTATGTTTGCCAAACACAATTAAAAGTTTCCTTGAAAAACATATTCTGTTTGCTCCCTCCTCCAGTGTTGTCTTTTGGTTTTTCCGGGAGAATGGTAAAGCCGTACTTGCTAGCCATTTTCAAACACTTGGAAAAAGCTACATTGCATTTCAGTCACGACACTCTGTGTATTTCCTTTGTCCTCTATTTGTATCAATTTGCTCCTGTCTAGCAATAACAAAAACTGTGCTGGAATACCAAATGTGGAGAGGGCTCTACCTTATCCAACTCATTACTGCAATTCTTTTTTCTAATAAGAGGCTTTATTAAGGGCTTGCCCTTCATTTGCACTCCTTGCAATTCATATAAAAATATATCCCTCCATTCTAGAGTCAGATCTCCAAAAGGACAAAACAAATTCCGATTGTCCTTGGAGTGCAGGGTGAATTAGTGCTTCAAAAACAGCAACTACAACTGCCCATCACTCACTGGAAATATAGTTAGTTAAACTTACAACAGTACTCAAAAAACGGCATGTAATTTGTATGTATGAGCATGTCCACTCTGGAGATGAATGATAGGTGTTCGTATGAGGCGTGAGGCCTTTAATTACCCGAGTTGTTCTCATGGGACGCATTACTGAGGGGAATCCATGTGGTCTTTATTAGTGCATTTTAATATTTGGGGGGTTGATATGGCACCGTTTCTCTTTACCAGGGGCACATTTGTCCTGCTTTAGGGGGCTTGTGGGGTATTGGTTGAATATGCATGGGCTGGTATGGTCCGGTCCCCAAGAGCATCAACCCATGACAGAGTGATGGACGAGGATGCCTGGCATCATCCAGAGGGGGGATCAGAGAACAAAGAGCAGCCCAGACCCCCAGACTTTAAAACGGCTAATGAAGGAGCCATGCTAATGAGGGACATGCCAACACTGGGGAAAAGAGTTCCAGAAGCAAGAGATGGAATTCTGTGACCCCTTCTGGAAGATGACATTCCAGGAGAACTCCTGGAGACGAATACACAAATAATTTGGTAAGTGCTCGGATGACAACTTGGTTGAGGGTTTTGACAAGATGGTAAAAAGTTTACCTTTAAGGAAAGTTCCATGCACTAGAGGTCAGGAGAGAAGATTTAAAGTTATTCAGTATCCATAGATGTTTCAGATAGTGTTGGCATGTGGTGGTGGCATGTGATGAGTCTGTTGGATAGTAATCAGCTGATTGTGAATTCAATACGACAATGAGGTTTTGTCGCTGTAAGACCCCTAGACTCTTTTGTTTCTCTCACTCTCATTCAGACTCCACCCATTGCACAAACACACACACACTCAATAAGCACATATCCAGACAAATAAAGCAAACTCTGCAGCAGGGTTTTCACCAATAAAGCAGTTTTAAAAAGAGTGAAAAGACTAGTGTTTTTTTTTAACAGACAAAAGTATTTTTAGGGCCGTCAAAGTTAATGTGCACTCAATACACCACTGTTTACATGTTTAAAGTCAGTATGTATTTACTTATTTATGAAATTATGTGTGTGTGTATATATATATATATATATATATATATATATATATACACACACACATTAAATTGTTCAGAAGTTACACTGAAGACATTTAAAATATTTCAAAAGATTTTCATCTAAGAATCCTGAAAAAAATGGTTCTCATAAAAATATTAAGCCACAATTAAACTGTTCTCAGCAGTTGCTGACTGCCAAATCAGCATATTTTAATATGTCTGAAGGTTCATGTGACACTGGAGTCTGGAGTTTTTGCTGCTGAAAGTTCAGTACCATCAGATTTGCTGTAGCATAATGACAAAAAGCCAATTACTTATTTGGGGCAACAATTGCTTAAATGTGTTGTCTTTGTAATAGTATACATAACTTCTTAGCACAAATAGGATTTTATATGCAAAACTGCTTTCATATTAGAAGCAGGAGGTCCATCAAATATTTGGAAGTCCTTGGCAAAAATTTTTAAACCCCCTGCTTTGGAGAATACAGACATGAATAGAAATGCAGCCATTCCAATTACTGATGAAGTGTGGCAGAAGTGCTAGAGAACCCATTTGGGAAAAATATTGTTGCAATTCCACCTGGTGCCACTAGTCAGTTTCTCCATTAAAAATCCATAGCTAAACAAAAGGCTTAATAATGCAATCCCTTTTTATTATTTCTAGATACGGTTCGCTAAATTATTCCAAACCAAACAAACATTGACTTTTCTAATCAACAAAAGCACCATCATATCTGATGAATGCAATTAGATCCTTTTGAAATAGGGCAGGATTAGATTGTAAATAAGACCACAATGGCACACAAGTGCTCCCTGACCTTTCTTTGCAAATGTGAGCAAGCCCTCCAAAGCAGGTCAGCATCCCACTTTACACAGCAGCAGCCGGTAGCATGACAACAGAATATAGTCTAAGATAGATACTAAAATCAATATACCTACATAAGAACCTACATATACAACTATATTTTAATCTCCAAAAGAAACATACAACCAAAATGGGAGTGATGCTTACCTCTGTGTAACATTGCGCCACAATACTATGTTTGTTCTAGGTTGTGGTTACTACTAGGTAGTATTTTACTGGCTGAAGTCAAAAGAGCCCACATATAAGTTTCTATGTTATTCTAGTCCTATTTCAATCCATAATTTGCCTTTCACTTGCCAAAATCATTTCCTTTAAATTAATTTAGTTAGCCAAAATAGTGCAAGACGATTAATGCAGAAAAGTTCAAGGTTGAGATGTAATGTTTACAGTAAATGTTTATAGTCTGAAGGGTCATTAGTGCATGCCGTTAATCAAAGGCAGGGGGAAAGGAAGAGCCCCGGTGGGCCCCACTGCAGCCCCTCTGTTTCCTTCCCACTTTTAATTAGACTCACAGCAGGGCCACCATATACACACACGTGCCTCTCTGTCTCGCTCTCTCTCATCACTCTATCATCCGCTCATCCCCTTACCCAGTATATGAGTTAGTGTCTGCGAGCCCCAGTGGGGCCTGGACATAATCATAGTCATGTGCTCAAAAGACCATTTCCCTGCCACGGTCTGTCAGTAACCAATATTAAATAAGAAAAAGTGCGACAAACCATCTGAATTTCAAGTAACGATAAAATAAAGAGTATGATATGAAGGTGTAAATGGACTGTACATGATTGAAAATGCATCTTCTATATTTGTTGAAAAGCACAGCTACGTCAAACTTAAAAAATACTTGTCCGTTTTGGGATAACGGGATGCCAGTTACCAAAGGGGAGGATAGGAAGTGTTGCTGGCCATCTGCCCAGTCCCCTGCGCGCTGACATTTGGCTGCAGACCTTTAACCCTGCTGGAAAATGTCATGCCACAGAGTTTTCACCCCAGGACAATGACCCCTCAATCCCTGGAGCAGAATGACACCCGCAATACAATTTGATTCATTAATTATGATTTTCAAGAAAACAACAGGCCACTTTTGACATCTTACGACTGAAGTATCTCAGCTTGACTCTGGAAAACCTCAACTAAGCTTGTGTTTTACAGATAATTTGGCAACTTTTGATCATGTCAGGAGTATTGAGTTTAATGCTTAAATACTATACACACACTTGAATCCTTATAAATGCAGTAATTTACGTCTTAAATGAAAGCAAACAGCTGAGAAAGAAAACACATGTCCAACACTACATTGGATCCCAGGCAGCTCTTAAAACGACAGCAGTGTAAAATTCCTGTCATTCATGTTAATCACAAAAGCAAGGAAATCTCTTACTGCTCTTGGCTAAATCACTTTTGTAACTTTAACAAGAAATATATATTTAGTCAAAGACTATAGAATACCCAAGACATGTCACTCGTATAGTTTTGAATGGGGAAAACTGCAACGCTTAATATGGCCGATCAATCACAGCCCCGCCTTCTAAACAAAATAGCCAATCGCTGATCTGTGAAGTCAGCGCATCACCGCATCTGCCGTTAGCTGGCCTGAGAAATAAGCTTTTTATAATGCTATTTGAGCAAAAGAAACAACATTTATTACACCGTTGTTGTCAGATTTCATTTGTGATTTCAAATATGAAATTTAATCATAAGCTTAGTAAACAGTTTTGGAGAATATGATGTTTCCCTATTCAAAGAGATAGGAGAAGCACTTGGATGGCCGAGAGGCGTTTCAAAGATGGCCACCGAGTGACATGACTTGTCTTAAAGAGACTTTGATTTAGTTTACACAGTGAAGAATATGCAGGGTTTTTAATCATTTGATCACTTTATACAACGTATGCAGCATTTACTTTTTTCTGTCCTATTGCTTGTAATTAGTTTTGTTTAGTTTTTTTCACTGAATATTTATTTCAGTGAGCTTGTTTTTTGTTTAGTTTGCTATTTTTTTTATTTAGGCTAGTATTACTTTTTTGCAATGTTGACATTGGTGACCAGTATGAAATTACTATGGGATCAAAAATTTTGATATCATAAAGACCTTATTTAAAGCTAAAATAACTACATTGTGATACCTACAACACACTAAAGACTGCAATCAGAAGTCAAATAATTTGAATATTTCTTATATTGTATCTAGTGCACTGATAACCGATAAATAGCCGATATTACATTGTTATCCATTAAAAAAAAAATAAAAAATACACACTAAAATACATTAGTTTAAGTTATGCAGTAGAATTTGGGCATCGCAGCATTATAATGCACAATACGGAAAATGTATATTAATGTTTATTTTAATACATGCTAAATTACATTCAAAAGTATTAATAAAATATGTTTGTTTTAAATACTTACTTTAAGCTAGATTTAAATGACTGTACCAGTAAGTGTAAAAATAAGAGATATTATTAGATCCAAAATCGGCCTTAACATACCATATACATAAACAAAAAATGTCTCAGCTGATAAACAAACTGATTTTACAGCTCCATGCTCCAACTGAATGCCAAAAATTGTATTATTCATAGAAATTGTGTAATTTTACTTCTCCTGAGGAATTTAAGACACATTTGTAATTGAGTTCTGCTTCTTGTAATAACTTTAAGTCTTCTGAGCTTTGAAAGACCAAACTATGAACAATAGCATTATCAGGGTTAACTTGGGTTCTGGATCACTGACTTTATGAAGCCTCCACTGAACGCCTGTGCTCTCTCAACATAAACAGGAATCAAGCCTATAGTAATAAAGTAATCCTAACTGCTCCAACTGCAGGCAGCAATAGACACAAACTGAACACCCTCAGCAGGGAGTGATAAGACTCACATTCACCGCATATCCTCTTGAGCTTCTATTGTGGTTATCAATCAAGAGCGCACAAAGTCAGGGGACAGCAAGTGAGCCAATTTCCACATACAGAGCGTTCTCATTATGAGGCAGCTGAAAGGTGTCGACTGAATGAATCACCATGCAGAGATTTAGAGGGCCGATGTCTGACACGGCATGCTGTGATGGATTTCATACGCCTCAATCACACGCTACGGATTCGGTGGAAAATTCAGAGGTCGAAATTCTTATTGAAAACGACAACGATACTTGTGCTTGTGTATTTGGATTTCATGCAAACTTGACTCACTGTTTGCAAGCACATATGAAAGTGGACTGGAACAGTCCAGTAAAGAGCTGACCCCATTCACAAGAATAAGCGAAAACAGAACTCAACTGAGATTTTCAATAAAATGGTCGATAAAATACAAAATTGCAAAATAAAAAAATGCTGTAATAAAAACTTATTAGAGTAAGTAAGATTAGAGTAAAGTGTGTTTATATATATATACAGTATATATATATATATATATATATATATAAAATTGTAAAAATAATGTAAAATAAATATAATTATAAATATATTGTATCCAAATAATTTTACATTACACAACGTATTATCAAAACTTAATTTACTAAATAAAATATTGTTTATGTATTCAATTAAGTGTACAATTAATTATTTTATGCAATATTTATTCAACATGAACTAAAAAAAAAACATTTTAAAACATTTTTTTAACATTTTACAAATATTTTATTAAATAATTTAATTTTAAATACATAATGAATAATTGTATATTAATAATTTTGCATATAAGTACATATATTTATTTTAAATAACACTTTATTTTAAGGCATCCTTGCTGTGCGTTACATTTACTTACTATTATAATAACAATACATTATGCATAATTGCATGCAAGTAACCCTAAACCCAAACTTAATCCTAACTCTAACATATAGTAAGTACATTTAGTTAATATTACTCAGCACTTAAATGTATAATTACACTCTAACAAAGACATCTTAAAATAAAGTGTAACATAACATTCATTCAAAAACTAAATAAAACTTTTTTTTTTTTTTTTTTTACAATATTTACTCAAAAATGAACTATAATAAAGTTTGTACATTTGGCTTTTCTTTTGTTTTTGTTTTTTTGTTTTTTTATATAGCAGATTGTGCATGGTTATTGTCCAGTATTGATTAAAATGATCTCACAGTGGCCAAATATCAATGATTAATTGGCCCAGTCTTACAAGTAAATGAAGTTACAGCCAAATAAACCGCAATCTGCTTGCATGCCTTGTCAAATCTGCCATGTGCTCTGCAAACCCCCTTCCATAATGAGCAGTGACCAAGGCTTATGAGATATCAGTGGTCAGTGCAGCTGCTGGGGGTAATGGTGTATTGAACGACGGACAGTGCTGGGGTCAAGGGCCGGACCCCGTGGATCCATCCGAAAGATGCAGCTGCTCCACACCTGGGCCACAGAGGACCAGAGAACTGACCGTCCTCGGCCCTCCTCTGCCCACGCCACCCTCTGTCCAGTTCATCACTCACCAACTACATCAATACAAACCAGAGTAGACTACTCAATCAACTCATTTATCAATCTTGATGCCTTTATTGAGTCTCCCTTCACAGTTACTCATTCTGACTGAAACTTATCAGCACTGATTGTGCATCAAAGAGAGATGTGTTGAAAAATAATTAATCTGAGAAAAAAAATGGATATGCTTCACTAAGTGCTCATTTGGGCTTCAAAACCTCCAAAACAAATTTAAAAATGTTTTCGTTTGCTTTAGGGTCCTTAATTTGCTTTTATGAGACTACTTGTGCATGAAAAGCTGCCTTGTAAATCCTCCAGCTTTTGAAGTGCTGGTCATAGGGAAATCAATGGAAATGAAGTGATTTTCTCTTCAATGTTTTCACCCGATCTTATTTTATTTGCAAATGAAGAGGTCCACTGAGGTGAGGGGATAACGGGATAATGAGGGCAACAGCGGTCATCCCTGACCCCTCACACAACACTTTAACACCACAAAGCCATCTCTAAAGAAAAACAGTTTGAAGTGCAGTTGAAAGTTGATTTGTTTGTCTACTTTTATGTTCTGCTTGTGCTTCCAGCACCGACACATGAACAACATAGCTGTGTTTGCAATTGCACTACCACAGTGCTTCTCAACCGTTTTAACTCAGAGGCTCTCAGTTGTCCAACACAATATTAGAATCCTGCAGCTTCTTTGGAAGTTTGCTGAGGCCCCCTAATGGGTTTGAGAACCACTACAAAAATACTTTTTTCAATTTTATGGAGAAAATATGAGTGCTTGCTCATGAAAAACCCCACGTAAAGCCATACTTGGATGATCTGAGCTGAGTGGTTTTATATCACTTGGTGATTGCTATTGTGCTTTGAGTAGTTGCTGATTGCTTACCCAAGTTAAAAAGCCCACTAACAAGTCTTTAAAAATGGCTTGGGTCCCTCTTTTTAAAGGGGAAGTTCACCTAAAAATTTAAATTGTGTCATTAATTACTCACCCTAATTTTTTTCAACCATGCAAGAGCCTTCGCCCATCTTCTGAACACATATTTGGATATTTAGATGAAATCTGAAAGCATTCTGACCCTAATGCAACTATCATGTTCAAGACCCAGAAAGGTGGCAAGGACATCATTAAAATAGTCCATGTGACATCAGTGGTTAAACTGCGATGTCAAGAATGTCTTACAGATTTGGAACAACATGAGGGTGAGTAATGACAGAATTTAAATTTTTGGTGAACTATCCTTTTAAGTCAGTTGGGCTTTTTGGCAATTTTTTAGAAGTTGTCAGGTTGAAATCAGCAAGTCTAAATGCTTTGGAAATTACAAATCCCCTCAACATGCTGCAAAATTTTGGTGTAGTATTCAAGTCATGCATAAACAGTACAGGATTAGTTAAGCATAAAGGTTTAATATTTAAATGGAAATGGTTTTCAAAAAAGCATGATTTTTTGACATCTACAGACTCAACAATGTCAGAATGAACAATGTCAATTTTATCTAAAGAGTTAAAGATGCTGTCCAAAATAGGAACCTGTAAAAATTTTGTGTGGTGAAATCCTGTTTTTTTTCAATAGAAATCAAAAGAGGGTTTCAAGTGAAATTCGTGATTTCATTCATGTTCAAGTTAGTCATGTGAATTTGCAACACTGTCCAAAAAAATATGACTTGCTCGTGAGCTATGCTGCATACAATATTACACTATCAACAACTAGCATATTTTTCTGTGAAATTTTAAACCTGATATATACAGAATTTTAAAAAATGCTTTGTTTTTTCAAATTGAGATATACATTTAGGCTTATCTCAAAAAAGACAATTCGCCACATTGACCAACAGAAAATGTTTCTCTGTGAACTGTTTCATACAACATTACACTACTGCCAACAAACATTTTTTTCTGTGAAAATTGGCTAATTTGACTTGCACCTGGCATATTTGTACAGAAAAAGGGTTTAATTGGCAAAACAAAGATGTGCAATGGTTATTCTCTTCTCTAACAACAATCAAATTACACACACAAAAAAAACAATTACAGTACATGCATAGTTAAAATCATCTGGGATAAAAAAAAATAATAATCCATAATCCACTAAACACTGAACAGTAGCAAACTGAATCTCAAATGATCCCACTAAATGTTTACCAACATGAAATCATGCTCAAACTCAACTCAGAAACGTTTATATCTGTCCCTGGCCCGGCTCATTACAAGACACCTCCTGTAAACACCAAGTCCCTGGACACACACCGAGACGGCCAACATCAATACAATCTTGCTGAGCCTTGAACTTGGATGCCGTCAATGCCAACATCACGGCGCAGTCCCTATTCACCATCACCCAGGCGTGACAAGGCTTTGGCCCTGACCATGGTCTGTTATTGCACTTGAATATCAGAGCCTGCCATCATCACAGCCTCTCTCATTAGCCTCGGCCGTGTCCGTTGCGCTCTAATGAGACAAGTCTTTAATGTAAAGTTGCTCTCCGGTGAGGGCCTGCTGATGAGGGAGCACGTGTGTTTTGGAGCCGCCACTGAATTACCTTGGCGTCTAACTGAGTGGAGACACCTGGGCCTCACTGCCGGAGGGGGGTTAGCCTCGGTTACCGTGCTCCCACGGGGCCAGGTCCCATCTGCGAGAGGTGCTGAGGTAAATTCTCATTGGGACGGCGGGTAGCTGCGTAAGGGACCTCGTCTTTATCTGTCTGATGGGCATGAGAGGCTTTTGTTTGAAGACATGCAGGAGAATTTGAGATGACGGAATAACATAATGAACTAAAGGATGCTGCCCATATGAATCTCTCTGGCATGTGGTGTCATTTTAATTTGTCTGTTTAGGTATTCATTTCGCACAGTGAGGATGTCGGAGTGGTTTTCCACTCAAGGTAGCGAATGATCACCTATTTACATAAATCACAAGGTTTGTAAACACTGTATATTAAGTGGAAAATGTATAATATATAACTAGTATTCTTTTAATGTTAAAACTCTCTAATGTGGACAGACAACTATTAGTAAAAAACTAAAGAAAGTGGCCATGTCTGATTTGTACATATAAATCATTCTTTCAAGTCAAATCTTTTCAAAGGAATGTTTGAACTGATCCACAAAACTGCTCTGTCTTTCCCAAAACCTTTTCGGTCCAACTATTCAGTGTTTTCCAAAACCACACAACTTGCAAACAACGAGAAAAGAAACAATAAGATTATACATGCATATATTATACAATCATGGTTCTTCTATGGAATGCAGTAACATCTTTATTTTTAAAAGTTGCCTTTATTTTTAAAAGTTTAAATGCTTTTTAAAGCTCAAAGACTTTTAAAGTCTTTAAAGCTTTCTTAGCATCTAATATTGTACATGTACAACCGTAATAATCCAAATAATGTCAACACAACCATAAACTTGGGTTGACACATGCTCTAGCACTACAATTCAGAGAGTGACATAAGGGAACCTTTAAATCAAACATCTGTAAATTGAGTAAAACATTGGACAACAAAGTCAAAAATGTTCTTAAAGATGTTATGTTAATTATTTACCATGATGATTTTGACCTTTTTAAACCAATTAATTAACAGAAGTTATTTCTTCACCACCTGCATGATGTAATTTCAGTCATAACAATGGCAATGTTATTGTATTTGGTCTTTGCAGAACAGATCTGCTACGCTGCAGTACTGAGCATTGCTAGTGCTAATACTTTCACAGACATTCTGCCATGAGCATGCAATACATACTGCTGCTGCACATATAACATATGCTGCACATATACATCTGTGAAATTACCTGTAGCAGATCTACATATAGGTGGAGCTGGGGAACATGGAGGAGTTTTGAAAGTGCGCCGTTAAAGACTTATGAGTCTGCACCATCAAGAGTTTGTATGACTTTGCATTATTAGCAAATCTATATTGCTGAACAAACATGGTTGGAGTGGCAGATGTGTAACAAAGTTACTATGATTTCAGGAAGCTAGTTACTAGCTAGTTCTCACCAATGACAGTATAGTGGTTAAGCAGAGTTATTTACAGTACAGTATTTACAGAGTTTCTGCAGGTTTCACCAAGTCAAATGTACGACTTTTTAAGACCTTTTTAAGACCATTATAAATTAAATTTAAGTCTAATGTTAACTTGAACATGACAACTCACCAAACCATTGAACCTGAGAATAGTGTCAGAGATGGCATCAAACCCCAGCCCCCTTTTGGACTCTAAAGTGATTCCACGTTCCTGCAAAGAAAAAACAAAATCAATTAATATCTTTATAATAATACCAATTTAGTCAATCCAATTAAACATTCATTCCACTATATGTCCACACACATGTAGCAGAATGACAATAAAGCTTAACTTAAATTCTCTTTTTTTGTTTAACAAGCTATACGTACATTATAAGAAATATTCCCCACCTTTCTCTAAAACATCCATCATAGAATCAAAAATGGTTTAGAGAATCAAAAAGGAAAATCCTTTAGAACTTCTGAAGCTATAAACACGATTCAGCCTCTTTTTATATAATGTATAAAGTGTATGGGGGAAAAAATGCACATATTTTAGGATTTCAGTGTGATTTCATGATGCTTTAGGTGAAAAAAGAGAGAAGGCTGTCTCGTAATGAAAGCCTCCAAACTAAATGTGCTTTTTCTCTGAACTGGAGTCTGCAGGTGCTGCAATCAGCCGCGCCGCTGAGTGAATCTAATGATCATTCACACCACCGTGATAATGATCTGATCTAAAGCCAGTCGAGTGAGATGAGATGAAACAGAATTTGAAGATGGGTGTAAAAAGCTCCCTTCACTGACGACTCACTCATACCAAAAAGAGAGCAAGGTTTCCATCAGTATCACTGGCAGAATTTGTATTTCAGATCTCCATTTCGTTCCAGAATCCGGAATCAACTCTCCTCATGTCAAGTAAAGCTCTGGGTTTTGTATGCATTGGAGGTAATAAATAAGGGCATCGTAGGAGGAATACTGGCAGAGGACGCTTTGTTGGACAAGTAACACATCTGTGACCCTGTAGGGGGTCAGTCATCGCGGACACCTTGAATATCCAAAATTGCTGCCTGGCAACCAGCATGTCATGCAGAGGTTGTTTATCAAAAAATCCTCACCTCCAAAATGGCTAAAAAAAAAAATTTAAAATCACAATCGCTCTAATTGACTGTGAATGCATGTGTGTAGTTTTGCTCGTAGGGGATAAACGCAAATATCTCTACCCATTAGACATTATGCAAATAAGCACTTTGGGCTTTATAAAACGCGAAGGAATTTCGACTGCCAATCCTAAAAGCAATCTCTCCGACACAAATTCACATAAATGCTTCCAGCATCTTCCCTAAAATGCTAAATTATGAAATAATAATCGTAATTATCTTCGCTTTCTCACCGCCCCTTAATGTTTCGGAGGGTCATTAGAATTTCTCTCACATTCAGACATTTAAAGGGCTTTCGTGACTTCGCTGATGATAAAAAAAAAAGTGCTGGTTTGATTTCACGAAGACGTGAGTTACTATGTGATCTGACTAAGAAGTGCTCCTCTTAATGTCGGCAAGGCGTTTAGAAATGCCTCTAGAGCAAGTCTAATCAGAAGGCCATGCTTCTGATCATGAGCAAACATATCCATTCCCTCATTAAGTCGAAGGTACGGCAATGCATGTCTGTGGGGTATAATATGCATACGCTAAGAGATTCCCATTTTAGATTTGCATTCACAAATATAATGTCCAGTGTTGTAGTACAAAGTCAGTTTTTACAATAAGGGGGTTGTGGCTCTTTATTATTCATATTCATCATGGTCGAGGGATTCTTTATCTCGCATCCTGATGAGAAAAGAACACCTTAGGCTAAATTCATCCTCAATTGAATCATCCGCATGGGTTTGCTCCTAATTTATAAAATAATAGCAAATATTAGCTTAGGATTCTTTTCGATTTTTGTAATATGAAAGCTATATGAAAAACAAATTGATGTGTTTATCAGCATGTACGTGGCTACAGTTTAGGATTCAGGTTTTATCGCCAAAAGCTCATGAAAGTCTTTGCATTAACCTACAGGTACTTTTAGAAACTACGTAGGAGCCTGTCATCTTTGGGGTTTTTTAAAGGTTATACTGTCTCCTGATTCTACATCTAACCTTTAGAAGACATCAAACACAATGAAGTTGTCAGAAAACACCCAGATATAGACAGAAAATGGTGTCAGGACACTTCACTATTCTTAGGACGGGCCATAACCTTTGACCCGAAATAGACTCACTGTTAAATCATGTGAACAGCTGTGAAGCTGCAGGTCAGATAAGCTGGATTCCCTATAGAATGACAAGATTTTTTCAATCTACACAAATAAATAATTTGACAGCATTATTAAATCAACAACATTACTAAAGAAGCATGATATCTTGGCTGCTATTACTAAATTCTTCTTCGATGTACATTTGTGGCAGCCAGACAGCTGATATGATCAAAACTGGTTAAGTCTATGATAATCTGTATTATAAACGAAAGAAGAAAAATGTAAAAATCCAAAGCATTTATTTCTATGCAAAACACACTAATATGTCTATAAAATAACAGGGCAAGGAAATGGCATTCAAATATAAATTGTTTTTAGAGAAACACAAACAGAATGCAAATTTGACAATGATTAACTATTTAGTTGTATTTCTTGTGGACAGAACCCATGCAAGAAAAGTGTACCAAGTCTACTCTGTTTCCACATTAAACTCTGACACGAGGCAGAATGTACCGAGGATGAGCAACCCCGCCTAGTGGTGAGCAGTGCTGTTTTCCCTTGTAGAGTAAAATAGGCCTAACGTACTACAGAAAAAAGGGTAACTGATTTCATTTTAATAAAATACTAATCATTATATTTTACGTTTACATATATAATTATCATTTGTATTAAGTACTATCATAGGTATGCTGGTTAGGTATGTTTTGATGCTGGGATGCAGGTTTAAGCATACCTGACCAGCAAATGCTGTTTTTTTTCATTCTCACAAACACAGTTCTTAAAAAAACATGCTTCAAGCAGCAGTTAAATTCACACAGTGTTGCTTCTGTTTGCAAAAGTAAATATCGATGCTTCGAGTTTCAAAAACAGCTCAAAAACGGCGCTCACTCCGCGTCTGGAAGCCCGTAGACTTAGTTGAGCGGAGTGATATAAAAGGTGAAGCGGTTATACAGTGCGAATATATTTTAGCACTATTTCAAGGCCGCTTGGCTATTGGCTTGCCATTTTTGCATAATAATTATCATAATATTTTAATATAATATTATAATATAATTTCATTGCTTATAAAAAAATATTTTTCATAATATCTTTAGAGACTTGCAAAAATTCCAGTCAATATGAAGCTGTGGATTTCACTTTTTTTTTTTTATTATGTTTAAATGTATGAAATGATTTAAAACTGAAAGTTGCATTTTACATAATAATTATATAAATATTATTTTGTATGCAATATTATTGTTCATAACGTAATTATTTGTATCATAGTATTAAGACACTGGCTGCAAAAAAAATAACTCTCGCTATGAGCTGTCAATCGCGCTTGGAGTGAGCGCGCGCTCGCGTGCTTCCTCTCTGCCCCCTCCCCTTAGCAACAGAGGCAAGATGGCGGCCCCCAGTAACGCCGAGCTTTCTCCTGATCTATCGGTGCCGCTGAAGATTCCCAAAACCGAGGTTCCTTCGCCAGAATCCGAGGATCTGAGTGACAGCAACCAATACCATTCCAACCCCTCCACCCCTAATAGATTCTCTCCTCTGAACGTCGGGGTTTCGCTGTCCGGGGGCGCAGGCCGGAGTGGATCGGCCTCTGCCTCTAACAGCTTTACCGCTTGCCGAGGCATGTCGTGGACACCGTCCGAAACAAACGCGCTGATCGCCGTTTGGGGCAACGAGAGGCTGGCGGAGGCGCGGATGCAGCAGCTGGAGGTGGCAGGGACGGTGTTTTCTGGCAAGGCGCCGGGACCCGCGATGTACGAGCGGGTGTCCAGAGCGCTGTCAGAGCTGGGTTACGAACGGACCCCATCCCAGTGTCGAGAGAGGATGAAGGTAAATAAGACGTCCAAACACATGGCTGTCACTCAGATATGCTTAGAGGCTTGTTGTCATGTTTATTCGGCAGTTTACACAGAGCTTTGGTGAAGCTGTCAAAATCAAAACACAAAGCATGGATCTGTCATATCTCAAGCATATTAGGCTGTCAGTTATCCTAGTCTTTGGTCATGAGCATGGATTTGTTGTGATGTTTATGGTAAAATGGTATAATCCAAAGGCTTTTGGAGCATTTAAGTTAGATACATGAAGTGAACATGAACATACTGAATTTTAGTTGAAATTAGTTTGAAAATTGAAATCATAAATTTTTACCTTGATTTACCCAGATCTTTTCATTTCTGCACCACACCACCCACCCTTCACACTGCTTTCACTGTGTCTGAATTTGCATGCCTCCCTGCTACATAGTATGCAATAAGTTATATCAAATTTGTAGCATGTTTAAAAATATATTTCTAATGTACACATATAAAAATAGTGCAATTTCATATGTCCATCCACATCTCAGTCTTCATTGATTTAAGTACAGTGTGCATATGTTGCTGTTTTTATAAACATGACCATCATTTGCAGACACTGAGGCGATGTTATAGCCGGGTGAAGGAGCACGGCATTGGGAAGAGGAAGAGCAGTTACTCTTTCGAGCAGCTGGAGAAAGTGTTCGGGCAGGGCGGCTGGGATTCTCAAAGCTGTCAGCCTGTGCTGATCAACAGCAGCGGGCTCTACCAGGAGATGGAGTCAGACGGCAGCACTATGGAGGACTACTCTCAGGAAGACTGGTGTAATCAGGACCTTTCTGCTGCCTTCAATGAGGGAGACATAGAAACAGGTGAATGAATGCAATAATCTCTTTACAGTGTAAATAAGTTTAAAGTCACTATTGCAGTATCCTCCTCCTTTAAAAAGGAGAGCTATAGACTAGTGGTGCAAAATCTGGCCAAGCATCTGAAAGATTTTAGGTTTATACCTCATCAGTGCTGCTCGAAATCTATACTTGCACTACTGTTCAAACTTTTATTTTTTCTAAATATTTTTATTCAGCAAAGATACAAGTGTAGGCTTTGTATCAAAACTATTATTTTCAATAATAATAATTAAATAAAATAAAAATTAAATAAAATAATTAAAATAAATATTTCCCAACATAACTGTATTTGTTTTATCAGATACATTTTTTATGTAAATCTAAAAAAAATGATGACCCTATATCAGTAGTACTAAGTATTTATTATTAAAATAATGTATGTATTTATGCATATTTATAATGTGTTGTTTTTTTTGGGGGGTGGGGGGTCTGATATAAATAATTTAATTGTAAGCTGCAGATCAGCTAAAATTTGTTAAAGAGAATGCATATTCAGTGTGGGCCTAGTTATCATCCACAATCCATGAAAATTCAGCCTATTTCAGACCCAACTCAAAGTCTGCTGTAATGTGCATAATTTCAAATATCTCATATAACACATTCTTGTCTTTCACAGAGGACAACCAGCTTTCAAAAACCAGAGTACTTCAGATACGACTGGAGCCATCTGAGCACACTCAGTAAGTTTGAACCCGTGTCCTTTTTCCCAATCCGTTTATTTAAACACACAATTTCCACTCAGGTCCTCATTTCCTTGTCCTTACTTTAGACGCCAAGAAGTGATGCAGAACGTGATGCGTATCCTGGAGTCAGTGGAGGTCAAATGGGAGCACTTCCAGACATGGACTGACTTCTCCCGCCTCCACCTGTCCAATAAACTGGCCATCTTCGGAGTGGGCTACAACACGAGGTGGCGAGAAGAAATCCGCTACCACTACGCAGAAATCAGCTCACAGGTCCCTTTGGGAAAACGACTGCGGGAATACTTCAACCCTGAAAAGTCCGAGGGCAGGGTCATCATGACCAAGGTGCAGAAGATGAACTGGAAAAATGTGTATTATAAATTCCTAGACATCACTATTAGCGAAGCTCGCTGCTTGGAGCTCCACATGGAAGTGGACTGGATCCCGATCGCACAGACGAGGGCGGCAGGATGCAGCAACGGCTCCCAGTACCTCCTGCCAGGGGGCATCCCAAAAACATATGGCCTGTATGCAATAGGCTATGAGGAGACGAGTGGGTCCAATTCTTCGTCTAGCACAGAGGACAAGTCCTCCCCCTCACACGAAGAGGAGGAGACGGACCGTTGTGAGAGCGTGGAGAAGGACAAGAGGACATCAGCCAAAGTCACTTACTGTTACCTCGGCATTGCAGAGGAAAGGACGCTACAGCAGTGTCTGTTTCAGCACTTTCAGACTTCAGGCAAACATTACAGCCGAGGAGAGCCTTCGGCCGTAACCAGGTTCCTGCAGGACAACTGCACCGGTCAGGCCAAGGAGGGCGTTCTCTCTGGATTACACATCTATATTAAGTTTATCGAAGTGGAGCTGGACTTTCTCTCCGCCGGGTCTTTAGTGGAATGTTTAGAGACTGCCATCGGTTATTTGTTAAAGTTTAACAAGAAGGATGCACTGTAGCCGTTACATTTGCCAATGAATCTCTTTAAAGCCAGGATTTTGAAAAATAGACTTGAACTCAAAGTATTTATGTGGTATGTCAGGCACAGTCTGTTCCGAAAGGGGTCGTGTAGTCTCCTTTGCAGTAATTGTCTTTATCAGGGAGCGAAAACGGGAGCAAACTGCCTTTATTTAAATCTCTCGAGATCCAAATGCAGGAACTGTCCGAAGAAAAAAAAAAAGAATTCTCTTAATTAATCTAAGTATAAAGTCCATCTATATAGAAGTATATATATATATATATTTAAGAGTATATATTGATATTGTCATACATTCCAGCATTTCCAATTATAGCATTCAACGAATGTTTTTTCATAAAGCGTTTATCAATGTTTGTTTTTTATTTGTGAGTTCACACAGTGTCTTTATGTATGATTGTTTCCAGGTCACAGTCTTGTTTACATGTTTGGAAGGAGAAAAAATAAATTGATGAAATGATGTGCTGTTTATTCACTTTCTGGTTTTAAAATTTGTGCATTTTAGGTTTTTATTTATGTTAAATGTTGATAATTAAATGTTTCTTATGTAAAAGTCTTAAACACATTAAGTCATGGCATGTCAAATATAAAATTAAGATATGTTTACAGTACTTGAGATGCAACCTGAACATATAAAGTCTTTTCTGATTGATTGAACACAATTATGAGTTCTTAACAAGTACAAACATGTCAGTGTTGGATAAAAACTTGTTGTTCTATTGAATAAGGTTGATTTTTCTAAACCTATTGAATATTTGTTCTTGTTCTAATCATAAATTCACTTTATTCTTTAATTTTACCTCTCAAGTAACTTCCCAAGTATCTTGGTTTTATAATCTTTATACATTTTCACTGGAAAACAAGATAAAAATAGTGATGAAGAACACTTTTTGTTTGCACAATGACCAGATAATGCATTATTTCCAAATTTCAAGTTGGTATTCAAGCTGTGAATAATTAACTTATCTTTTATTTTTCAGTGACTATAAAAAAAAAAAGAAATGGAGATGTGTTGGAATTGTATTTTGAAGCGGTGTTAATACAAGAAATTTATATTTAAAGACATAATGAGGTATTGTGCTCCATTCCTTTTTTTCCTTTATTTACTTGGTCTTAAAAATCTTGGGCTTTAAATATACCCTCATAAAACCTGCAGAGACAGAGATGGTGTGTTATTTGACCAGCAGGTGGCAGTAAATATCTGTGAGTGACTGAAAGACGTGCCCATCAAATAAGTGTCCATTAATGTCACATTTCTAGAATAGTAAATTATGTATTAGATTACTACTTATAAGTTCTAAGTAGTGCATGTCAAAGTATCTGTCATACAACTGAAGTAAAGTGCATTTTGTAATTATATAATACTTTAGTTCAATTTGGCCCTGATGCAGTGAATTATGCTCAAAATCAGAAGACTGTACAGTGTTTTATTTAACACAGTGTGCACTTTTTCTTTGTAACACTGCTTGTGTAGTAAAGCTAGTTTTGTGGTGTTGCAAAGGTAGTTTGGCTGCTGGCGTTGGTCAAGCATGTGCTAAGAGAATCAATAATTCAAACACAAAGTCTAATTTCCCTGCTTAGCCTGTCATATGAGATGAGTATCTCCCTCAGCCAGGAAAAAAAAACTCCCAATGGAGGTTGCAACACTTTTTCTAACCCCAAACATTTATTATTTGCTTTATTGTTTGATTTCTCTGGTGTAAAAATGGTGGTTATAGTGACTAAAATATACAACACTTATTATTATTGAACATTAGAAGTGTTTCCCCATCGATTGCACTTTATTCATAGCACCTTTAACTCATAGGTATTTACTCAATCCATGTAGTTTTTCTTTCTTATATTTCTTTTTCTTTTTAATCATTTATAGCTTTTTCTAAAAGCTCTAATATTACGTGTTCTTATATACAGTATATAGTATTATTATACTATTTTTTCTAAATTGTTAATTTTTTAAATTATATATAGGTTAACCAAAATATTGGTTTTATATATATATTTTTATTATTATTATTATTATTAAATTATAAAATGAATTAATAAAAATAAATAAACAAATTACAGCTTACCTTTCTGTCTCCCAAATGCATGTTTCTTATATAACTTTAAACGGCAACAAGGGGAATAAAAAAAGAAAGGCAATAAAAATGGCTGAACCTTCATGGTTTTTCATTCTTATCTCCTGGTTGTTTATGGTTGAGCTGTGTGTGGTCATAAATGATGGACCTAAATTACACTGCAGCTCATGTTCACGTCATTATCTGTTTTTGTCTGCTGGTCTGGGAGCTGTGAGATAACTGTGGCTCTGAATGTGTTCTCTGGTGTATCTGAGTGACTGACCTTTGGTCGTTGATTTTACAGCTCTGAATCGGTCGGTTTTGCCTTGGGAATGGCCTCCAGAGCGTGTTTTTTGATCTGTTGTGTCATTTTTAAGGTTTAAAAAGTAAAAAAAAAAAGACCTCCTGTGTCAAGGTGTGTGCAACTGCAGCTAATACATCTGTGTATTTTATCCCATACACCCCAGCTCACCCTGTCCGTTGAATTTTTTGCGGATGCGGTTTGCCCGAGGTGCTCGAGTGCATTTAAGATATTAGCTTTGACTGCAAAACCACATGATCGTGTCCGAGTAGCCCAGGGTGTAATCACAGAACTGAGCTCATCTGCCCCTAATAATCCAGCAGTCCGACTGCATCCACCTCAGCCCTGTTTCCATGGCAACATGCCATCCTAAAGAAACAGGAGTGAGGAGGTATTCACCTCCGAGGGCTGAGACCACTGCACTTCCATGACAAGCCCCACTCCCTGTCCTGTTACATTATCATTGCAAGAGATAAAAGGAACTCCACAACATTAGTGCTGCTGTCCCTTCTAACTGAGCAAAACAAGAGCAGCCTGACTGTATTTTTATTGGTCTTCTTCATTCTTTAAATGAGTTAATGAAACTTGGAAAGTCAGTCTGGGTAACTGAAACCATGTGCAATTACCCGTGACTGCAGTCATGGTCATATATTAACCATGTACATGAACTATAATCTAAAAAGCATTATATAATATTTTGACAAAGGAAAATGTAATAAAAGTAATAAAGCGTGACCTATTGTACAAGTTCATACCTATAATAATCTCTATCTATCTATCAATCCAAATTCACAAATGAGAGTGTCCACTTTGCCTATGTATTTGTAGGCAAAGTAGTGTGGATATAAATTAATATCAATGTAATTTATCTCCAGTAGTTAAATGATTGCATTTATATAACCAATGTTATTTATAAAAGACATGTTTGTATATATCATTTAATAAGCGCAGCAGGGTCGCGTTCAGTATCCCATGCGTTCTCACGCAGAGTTCACCTGTAACTGGAGTGATGACGTGTCAGTGCACTCAGGGGGCGTTCCGCGCGCGTGCAGGTGCAACAGCTCTCCGAGCAGTCATTACGCACAGACTAGTGTTCTCCACACTCTCGCTGTCTGTGTAGTGCGTAAAGAAACTCCAGCGCTGAGAGAATCTTTTGGGATATTCGCCGAGAAACAAACGGACACTTGTTTAGTCTCATGCCACTGAATTCTGAGGAGTCAAAGATGATTTCCAGCTTGGTTGTAGCGTCGGTCTTCCCCACGGTGAACGTCGCTTGTTTTGAGGAGAACACACAGTTTTAGGACATTTGAAAGAGAGAACCCTCAGTTCTTTGATTTGTTTGTAGATAACCGTTATCTACTTCACGCGCGGTGTTAATACGGACGAGCGCGCGCAGAGCGGACACTCTTCACATGCCGAGCCATGGAGACGCTAACTTCAGCAAAACTTCACACCTGCCTGGCAGTATTCACGTTTCTGTGCTTTATCTCAGGTAGGTTGCTTTTACACTGCTGCACGAACTGTTACTCTGTGCGTTGGGAATGTAAATAGCTACTTCATGTGGATAGATGTGGTTAGGTAACGTATAGCCTAAAAAAAAAAAACATTACAAAACAACATATTTAGTAATACGATATATATTTAAAATGGTTAATTTTGTGAAAATAAATAAATAAATCCACGATATATGTTTATGTCATACCTAGAATTGAGGAAAATGTCACCTCTCACTCCTACCTTTTTTAGGTTTTTGAGATGTTCTCCTGCCTGTCCCATTCTTAAAGTTCCACCATGTAATATTATGGAGAGAGAAAAAAATCTATATTTAAAAAAATCTGGCATAATTATAAAAGTTATGTTCATCTGTAGAAGGTTAGAGAGCTAAATGTTGATTACTCAAGAAACTACAACCAATTTAGCTCAAAATTTTCCACCCTGTTAGGTCTATAAACCTGACAGAGTGGAATGTGAAACTAGTTGAAATTAGAATTTAACAGTATTTATTGTATGCTGCAAATAAGTCTACCTTCATAAATCTTTTGAGTGGTAATGTGAATAAATACAATTGTATTTTATTTAATAGACTAGAGTAATGATGCAGAAAAACTGGTTTGCTGAAATTAAAATTCACAATATTACTGTTTTTGTTGCATTTGCTGTAGCAGAAATCTTACAGATCTAAAACTTTTGAGCAGTAGTGTGTGTATCTATATCTATCTATCTATTATCTATCTATATATATATATAAAATATAATATAATACTATGCAGATTACAGATACCATACCATTAAGCTCCCAGGTCTCTGATAGAGAACCCGATCTTGGAGGGAAAAACGAGCAGGAAAATATAAAACAATATTTAATCTTGTTTTGTTGGATATCCGCAATCTAAAATAAGTTAAATAACATCTTAAATTAACTAACTTAATTAATGTCCCTCCCCCAAAGGAAATCTGGGTTTTATTTTTTGTATAGTTTTGAAGCAATATTATACAGCTGCAGATTCACACATTACAGATGAGAAACCATGCAGGACAATGACGGAAAGCTAATTTATTTATTTTTTTGAGCAAAAGGTTTATATTGTTTATCATCCTGTTGGCAAAAATGGGCACAAAAAAGTACCTGTTCTTAATAATCAATAAATATTCTATTAATTAAAAATTGTTTTGTTTTTGTTTCAAGAACAAAAAAATACCATTATGGCATAAGGGACAATACATTCACAGCGAGTGTCTGAACAATCTACCCATAATTATTATTTCTTAAGTCACTGAGCTTGACCAGTATGTGTTCCATATAGTTAAACATGCCACTTTTTTGGTAGAATGCTAACACATTTATAATAGTACTACATGATGCCCAGCACATAAACCCCTGAGTCACATGCCCTTATAAAACACTGTTATCTAAACACCGTCATGAGTAGACTAGTTTCAGCTGGGTGTGGTCATCTGCTCATGGAGTCATTTGACAAGCTGCTTTTCTAGGCTATAAGGTCATTTTCCTTGAATTATTCTGTGTGTGAAGTACAAACAATTGATATTGTTTGGACCTAAGTGACGTAGCAATTCTGTAGCAGTTAGGAGGGTTCTGAGATGAATAATCTTTGTTTTCACAAACAACACATCTTGCAGGTGCATCCTCTTCTCTGAATTGCCTAGAAAAGAGTAAAATGGATTAACAGTGGGGTATTTCCTTGAGTAAATATATATATATATATATATATATATTTTTTTTTTTTTAATGGTCAGAACTTGATCAGTGTTGTTTATAGAGTAGTGAAATAATAAAATTACTTGCATAATAATTGTCCTTAATTGTCTGTATTTCTGTAACCACAGAAAAGTTTGAACTGCATGTGAAATCTAGAGCTGCAGGTCAGACATTTGTCGTGCAAACCAAGGATTTACTAAACCTGCTGGAATGAAATGGCACAGAAAATACTGTCGCAGGGTTTCTGTGTTAAGCCCAGGTGGCAGGGATAAAATTAGTTCAGAAGAACATCATAAGTTCCTGTAATCCTGCAGTGCTCTGGGAGCTTGTACAAGTCAAAGCATGGTTTTTGGTAAAAGCCCTTGTTGGCCATTTGGTGACATTGGTAAGAACAAAGCAATTTCATGTCAGGTGTTGTTTGTCCTGTCTTTATATTTAGATAGAAGAACTTTGCAACAATTTTAGCAGATAAGACTGCTGCTGTAGAATGCAACTGAAAACTTTGTGTTGACAGATTTACAGTGTCCCAAAAAGCATTTTAAGCTGCACTTAAAATGACTATAATACTTTTAGGTTTCAATATATCAGATAAAGTGGTATGCTCATTTTCCAAGCGAACTATAAAAGAAAAATGTTCATTTCAAACAGATTAATTGTTTAAAATAAAAGGAACGGTTCATCACGGTTCTATTGACAAAAAATGATTACAAAAAAAATTGTTACTTTATCAGAACCAATGGATCAAATGGCTCATAAAAAAAATCACAATAATCCACAAGTAATCAACATAACTCCAGTAAAGTCTTGTGAAGTGAAAAGCTAGTTTGTTTGCTGTTTGTAAGAAAAAAACCCCCATAATTAAGTTATTTTAACTTGAAACCACTGCTTCTGGCTAAAATGCGAATCCTCTGTCCATATTGTTGCTTTCTTCATTCAGAAAGCCATCTCATCTTTACAAGCTAAAACAGTCACTTTTTCAGAGGAAGAGTAATTGTGGATTATGGATTCTTATTTTGGCCAATAGTGATGGTTTAAAGTTAAAATGCCTTAATGAAAGAACTTTTGAGTGAACTTTAAGACAAAATGTATTTGGAAACTTTCATGCGATGAACCTGATAGGAACTCATTTTATAAATACACAAAAGCTCACCTTGAGAAATAAATGCAAATATTTGCAAATATCAAAAAAGCTCTGGAATCATTTGTTTGCATTTTGATTTAATATTTTATCTAATGCAATGGCATTCAGATGTTTTAAAGTGTGTCCAAATACTTTTTAGGGTCATTGCAGTTGTAACTGGAGTTTTTCCATTTATGCCGTGTTGGTTATGGTTTGAGATGTGGGGTGTGTTGTGTATCAGGATGTCCCATATACGGAAGTGACAGGGCTCCCTCTCCCAGTGCTGTGTCCCCAGAGGAACGTGCTCAGTGCGGTCTGGGGTCATGAGAAAACTAGTGGGCGACTTTCCCAACTCTCCTCTTGGCCTATTGCATTCTTGCAAATACACACACACACACACATATGCATAATGGCATCATAATCAATTGTTTAAAAAGATGTGACATATCCTCTTGAAGAGGTTTTTACATTACATGGCTTGTACAATCAATTGTCTTTTGACATGCCACTGTGTCTTTGTATTAAAGTATTTGTATTATTATTATAATTTTTTTTTTAATTAGATAAGATTAAGATTCATTCAAGTCCTAGAGCAGCTTAGAACACCAGTGTTTTTGCATCCATTCATCATTCAATTTAACTTGATATGGTGTAGTGGCAGGTTGTCGTGCTGATGTGTCAGTTTAGTCTATACTGAGCTCATGCAGGGTGACGTTGAGTTGATGCTTTTACACTGCTCCCTATCTGGTCTTACAGGAATCTGTGTAACAATTCATGTCTATAGAGACACTGAGGTCAGACGCAGAGACTCCTTCCTGTCAACTCTGGAAGGCACGCACAGATCTCAGTGGAAGAAACAGAAGGGCAGAGTTTAGCATTACGCATTTCAGAGGGGACACCTATGTCTTTTTCAACCTACAGTCCAGTTTAAACGTGCCATGCATTTTTAAACTAAGGCAAATTGCAATTTTAGGCGCATCTTTGCACCATTTTCTAATTTGCATAATTCCTTTATTGAATGCTGAAGCAACGCAGACAGCACGTGCAAATGAATGTCAGGCGGGTGCAATTCAGTTTTAGTGAATTTCGATTGTGTCTTGTGAAGGGGCTTGCGTATCGTTATATGAAACCAATTAATTCAAAATCATATTCATATTGCATTCCTATTATAATAACATTGATTCTCCTTACCTTGGAATCCAACCGACATGTACGCTATTATTATTATTATTTATTTATTTATTTTTTGATAGCAGAGCATCAAAACTATTGACATGAAACTAAATGAATCCTGAAAATCCAGTTAATGCAACTCAGGAGAAGAGTAATCTTGGAGAGCTAGCTGAGCTTCTGTAGAGGAAGTGACAGAGTAATTACCACAGCTGAAATCCAGTGTAATCTCATGTGGCCGGTCATACGTGCTGAAATGCAGTGACAGATACTTACTGTCTGACTGTCTGTCTGTCTGTCAGATGGTCTTATTATACCTGCACTGAGTTCTCCCTTTGCACTGTAAGAAATGTTTTATCTTCATATGGTACAATCTTAATTTTTATTCAACCTGGTCTCATAAAAATATGTACCTCTGTGTTTTTCCGTGCCTTACTTCACATTTCCCTCAGTTTCAAAGAGAAATGTCCATGGAGCGGCGCTAAAACACCGGTTCAATATGTGAACCCTGGTACATTTTAACGTATGTATTGCGGCGGTCCAGAATTGAAATATCTGTGGACTGTTGCTAAAAATTAATGCTCTGTCATGTTGGAAATATGCCCTACACCAAATCCAACCCTAAACCTACCCGATAGTGTTAACAAATGCAAAACTGACGTAAAAACGCATTTGCTGATGCAACCGTGCCATTTCAACTTCCTTTTATGCAGATTTAAACTGTTTTGTCAAACTGTAGTTACACTGGAATTAAACCAGAGCTCCTTGCCTCTCAATTACGTCTCTGTACTCCATGAGCTACCGAACAAACCTACAGTCTGTGAAAACCCATAGATATGAAGCTGGATATGTTTGATGCTAACATTCAAAAGCATCAGTTTTCAAATATCACAGCATATTAAGATTGTTTTGAAGTCGTAACATGATATTCTTTAAAAAATATGCTTTATTAATAAAATCTGTCAATTTATCTGAAAAGGAATAAAAGGTGTCAGAGTTTTACTGCCTGTAGTGTTAATATTTTTTGGAAACTGATGTACTTATTGGTACGTATTTTGTGTCTCGCTAAAAAGTGCACCAAGGTACGTTTATGCCATGAGACCAGGTAGATTTTATTCTAGTGAAGAACATTATGTAACATTACTGAATTATTATTTAACCTAGTGCTAACTACATGAGGAAAGAGGCTTTGTGCAAGAACCGAGTGCATTGCATTGCTACCTTGCTCTCGAAAAAGTGTTAAGCACATACTGCTACCTTAATGCCTATTTGGCCTGCAGAGGGGTCTGTTCTTGTTAAGCCTCAATCACTGATCAAAAGTTTCTTTGGGTAAAATGAGTGACCTTAGGGGTCACAGTGTGTTGTATAGCTCTCCTGCCCCCAAAAGAAATATATATATTGTGGCGAGGCAGCCGCCTCCCCCCTCGTATCAGCGGCACCCATGCCCTTAGCGCCACCCTTCTCCAGGCTCCCGACTGGAGTGGGTGTGTGGAGAGGAGGGGCGCAGGAGTGAGCTGAGTTGGCGGCGTGTGATGAGGCACACGTGAACTGAATGAAGCCTCATCACCGCCGCTGTTAAAAGCAGAGTGCGCCTCTCCTCGAGAGACCGGTCTCTTCCCCCGTGCATGCACGCTGGTGTCCTCGTGGGTCCAGGAAGGAGGCGGAGGGAGATCGCTACGCCGTCGGAGGAGAATAGCACTCGTTAAATGGCGACCAGATGCATGACGGTGACAGCACAGACTTGCACCCACCTCTGCTTCGGGGATATGGAAGCAGCCAGATGACAACGGACTCCGCCCCTTCTCTGGACCCTTTTCCCTCAACACTCCCAGACCTTCACATCCCAAGGAGCACGACGAGGACACCAGTTCCCCTTTATTTTGGACACTTTTCCCCCCTTTGGACACTTTATTTTGTTTCTTTTGTTAATAAAAAGCCTCTCCGAGGTCTGTCGCCACTCCCACTGTGTCTGTTGTTGGCTCCTCGTGTGACTATATATATATATATATATATATATATATGTATATATATATATATATATGTTGTTTTTTTTTCAGAGAAAAAGACACAAAGACACAGACACAAATATGGGCAAGAAAAAAAGTTACTTGTTATACAGAGAGAGTGTGAAAATAGTGAAAATCAGGAGTTTGCGGTCACTGAGGTTATGCCCACCTGTCATCCCATCAGCCATTAGAGGACAGAAAGCTTTACTTTACGGCTCATCAGCACTACTTCAGCTCCTGCAGCCTGGTACAGCCACAAAACCTCATTACTGTAAGAAAAAAACACCCTATGCACACAATCATTTATAACCTTTGAGAACAGTCATCTTCACATTTAATTACATACTCATACTTCAGACTTGAACGGAAGGGTCCTGAACCTGTGTTTACATTCTGGTGACTATAACAATAATTTTGGCGCAGCTCTCATTATAAGCTGTAATTATAGACTCTCAGAGGGAGTGTTAGGATCATTGGCGCACACCAGTGTTTTGGAGAGCTAAGACTTCATTATGTTAATGACAGCTCAGAGGTAAAGACCCTCTGTCTCACTGGTTTTATCCTCCCATCGGGCTTTTAAAGACAAGACGCACACAGTCAGAGCTGTTCTCAACATCAACTAAAATGAGGATGAACATTGATTTAATTTGCATGTTGTTCTTTTTAATTCTCCGTGCCATTTGTTCCCACTTCAAGACTTTGTGATTTACAGGAAAGATATTTCTGTAATTCAATCGAGGGTAACAGGAGGATGGGTTGATCCTGAATAATGCATTAAGTTTAGTCCAGTGTGATTTCCACGAATCCAAGGCAAACATTAGATTTGGTCTCTAAAGTCACACTGACCGAGCGGCCATTGCCCCACATGAGTAGTAACACTGTAAATAGGGAGGGGATTGATTCGGGGGCCAAGCCTCAGGCAGTGACCTCTTGCTTCATGTTCTTTCATTAGCAGTGTTAAGGGTTAAATGCTCTAAAATGAGCTTACTATGTTTAGATTTAAACCCTATTGTTTAGCAGCTATGCATCTTGTGCCAAGTCTGAACAACTACAAGGAAGTATGCCTCTGTCGTTGGGTAATAATGATACTCACTTTATGCCTTACAGTAACACTAACCTGCATTTGTTCGCTGGAAAATCTTCTATAAACAGACCAACAGTAACATTTTAATTTGTATACCGGTATTGTGATTAAACTTTAGGTTGTTGCTGCTCGGCTCTCTGTGACCTTCATTGACGTTTGGCAAGTGTGTTTCTTTCCTCATTAGTGACTGATCATTACTGTCATTGATTTTCTTACTTAAATCCTTTAGTCATTAAGGTGGATCCTCTTTCACTCGTTACGGAGTTATTTTTGGCTCTCATTTGAGTTTGAAAGTGTTAGTATTCAGTTTATTATGTGCCTGCTGCTAGTGCTGTAGAAAATTACAATGTTTAACTGTCTCTAGTAGAATAATTAACAACAATAATAATAATAATAATAATAATAATAATAATAATAATAATTAAAGAAATTAATTAGATTAGTAGAGGTTTTATGATTTTTTTTTGGTTATTATATTAAATCATTTCAATAGAAGATCTAGTGCTTTTTTTTTTCTTTTTTAACAAAATGTCTTTGCTTTTTATGTTTGATTATAATAATTAGGTGTTACACCACTGTAAGCAAGCAACACGTTGACTAGAAAATTCACAGGTGATATTTCTTTAGCACTTTAGCATTACACAGAGTGTAATTTGAAACACAAAACACTCATTTGTGGCTCTGAAAATGCAATTATTACAACCACATGTTGTTACTGAAAGTTCTGAAGACCATTTAAAGAGCTGTGATTTGTTATTGCATTTCTGCACTTTTTATTTTCAATGCTTTTGATGCAAGGTAAAATACAGATATTTGAATGTGTCTACAGTTTTTTTTTATTTTTTTTTCTGTTTTTATTATTTTTTTTCCAGCTCTAAGCATATAGACTATTTCTATGATAATTTATGATAATTATATCCTTCTAAGACAGCCCAGGGGTGATGCTGCATCTCTGCAGTATATATCAAGCTAATATCTCACACGCTGCTGCTCCAATCGGCTACATCAAGCATGCAGTTTGGAAGCGGGGTGATGCGGTATGCATTACGACATGCAGGGATATGTGTATAGTGTGTGTGTGCGTTTTAGATCATATATGAAGATAAACCAGTGCTCCAACATCTGTCTCCACTCAAAGCAGGATATCTCTTCTTGACACCTCATTGCAAAAAGGAAACATCTTCTATCCCAGAATGCACTGCTCATTACAACTCTCGCAGTCTGTAAATTACAGCACGCCTGAGGCCATCGATATTCCATCCAATCCAAATTCTCACATCTACTCCGAGTCCCCACATCTTTCGGTTAATCCTAGGTTTTCGATTGTCACCTACCCCAGCTTTGCATGAAATATATTTTTTTTCATTCCCTAGTATGTAACATTGTCTTCTGAGCTCAACCACAGATCATTTTCTCAATGTTCTACCACTGCAATCTCTGGAGTAACATTTTTCCTGCTTTATCTTTTCCTATCTATTTCGTTCCTAATTTATACAGGCAGCACTCCATGCATCCCTCCATTCCCAGTTTGCTCTTGACATTTGTGGAAACACTTATGAAAATAATAGCCTAGGGTCCCCCAACAGAGTCTCGTTCCGAAAAACACATTAAAGTGAATGAGAGAGATGTCCTGTTTTTACCCCATGCCCAATCCATTACTGGCAGTCACTGTCATTAGCCATTCATTCCCACTCACCACTCAGAAATAATCAGTAGAGGAGGCGCACCGGGGAGTTCATCTTCTCTCCATCAGTGTAAAAATAGCCGGAGCTGTCAGGAGCAGGTCTGCTTTTTCCCTTCACTATCGATAATTCAGGCTCCTAATTACTGTGTGATACATAATTGAGCACTTGATGAAAACCTGTGGATGTTCATTTAAACTGTTTCACCTTTAACCTGCTGCCTCTCTCAACGACAGCCTTGGAGAGATTCCGAATACTAATGAGACTGGGAATGATTGAGAATCAAAGATGTTATGTGAGATTTATGGAATTCTTCCAAAGATAAAAATACCAGTCTTCTCACAAATTAAAATACATAGTATTATGAATATCACTGCCTATATCCACGTTTTTAGGGTCCTTATAGCATAATATGAGATTTTTCAAAGATAAAATGAACCAATATCTTTTAAAATGACACAAATACCAATAATTTATACATTTTCAGGCAATTTTGCAGATGCTTTTATTCAAATGGCTTGTGTTGCATTGTAATTGTATATTTGATCACATCATCCTGTAA
>JAUMHE010000059.1:10616780-10637505 GCA_032359235.1 Enteromius mattozi
TGACACAGTAATTCCCAAATAAATTGTTAAAAAATCATACAATGTGATTTCCGGATTTTTCTTTTTAGATTCTGTCTAAATAAATATATATATATAATATATATATTAATGCCTTTATTGTATTGTTTGTTTAGTAGATATCGATGTGAGTTGATGTAAGACAGTACACCCCGTTAGGTCCAGGACAAATTCTAACAATAAAGTGTAACTAGATTGATTAATTGAATTCAAAAAGGTAACAAATGCCTCTAGTTTTATTCATTTAACAGACGTTTGAAGTTTGGGCAAAAACTCGTGTAAATTATGTATTTCTATGCATTGAATTTTTTCGTATTGTGGTTGTGAAACACGAAACACACAAACACACAAATTTGTTATTTTTTATATAAAAATATGCGCTGCTTACGCCCTGCGGACGCATGCAATGTGAAACCGGCGTTAGAGGTCGGTCTCTTAGGGGCATACAGATTCCGGACATACGGATTTTGAAGACCGATGGCGGTGCTCTGTGACCCCTGTCTGTCCGAGCAGATCTGAAACCGGCTTCATATTCTATCTGAAGGCTTGGTCCTTAAAAACGTAGTCAGAAATGTGCTATAGATGCATGTAGCATTAATAGTTCACTCAAAAATAACATTTCTGTCATTTATTGCTAATTTTTATGTTGTTCCAAACCTGTAAGACCTTCATTCATCTTCAGAACACAAATTAAGATATTTTTGATGAAATTCAAGATCTTTCTTACCCTCCATAGACAGCATGGGTCCTACCATGTGATGTCACATGGACCATTTTATAAATGTACTTACTATGTGCCTTGATCATGGTATGACCCTTGCTGTATATGCAGGTTCAGAAAGTTCTCAGATTTCATCAAAAATAGCTTAATTTATGTTCTGAAAATGAACAAATTAATGACAACATTTACATCCTTTTAAGCCCAGTTAAATGCCACATTTGCATTTGTAATGACTTAAAGCCATTTAAAATTTATTATTATTATTATTATTTTAAAAATTCCATTATTTCCCATATATATATATATATATATATATATATATATGTGTGTGCGCACATTTCTGAAGTTACTACTTTCTTTTACTCAATGTATTCAAAATATTGTGTTTTTAGTATGGTTTTTCTGTTTGATAAGACTTGAGGTAAATTCTGAAACTGACACTTCTGCTTATCAGTTAAGCAGCCTTATTTTTGTTGGATGGAATAATGTCAAAATAGCCAAATATCATTTGATCATTTGACCTGCCTATCCATGTATATCATATCAGTTGTTAAAAACATGGCCTTCTCAGTCATACAGGATTTCATACGCGTCAAACAGATTATTTCATAAAAGTGTGTGAAATGTGAATAAGGGGATTTTATTAAGTCACTTATGTTTGACTGCTGTGAGCTGACATATTTTTTTTTTTGCCCTTTGTATTTGAGAGGCCTTTGTTGATCTGTGGGCATTATTGCGCTTTGTTTAGGGAATACAGTCATAATGTGGGCAGCAGAGGAATGTTTATATTCCCACACATTTGCTATTCTTGAAGATAAATAGCAAGCTGGTGGCTGAAGCAAATGTCACTGATGACAGAAGAAGCTCTGAGGCTATTTATTTCCCCATAAATGTATTATATATTTTATTATATATTTTTATTTTATTTTATACAAATCTTTTATTGTATGGGGGGGGGGGGGGGGGGTTATGATAGATTTTAGGCAGGATTTCTGGATCAGACAGATCATTAACCCTGAGCAGTCAGCAGTAAGCCTTGTGGCTTATCTTGCCATCTTCTTAATTCACACATTGAGTAATTAGTTTATTTGTCACACCTTAATCTGAGAAGCTTTAGATTCTCTCATCTCTGTCATTATGAGAAACAACCATAGTAGAAGACAGATAATCATTTTATATGGTGATGAGCACTGATAATTTTAATTAGATTTTTCATTTTATTTATCAACAGGAACATATTTGCAAATACATAACATACACATTTTCAGGAAAATGTGCATTAATTTCTGGGTATCTTTCAAAATCCACTTCCATCTCCCTGTGGAAAAGTGCTCAGGTTTGATATTTACTCTGGAAATTGAAGGAAACACTCATAAACTCTGAAATAAGGGTCAAATTCAATAGCCGAGGCAAGTCAGGGCTTATTGTCGGTCCAGTGAACAAACACGCAATCTCTTGCAGTTACCCCAAATGAGAATTGCAAAAGGACTTGCTGTGTGGCGGTGTGAAGGAGATGACATGCTAAGGTGTATGCTTGAGGCTTGTCCTGCTGCATTTCTGTGCCTTCAGAAGTGTGTACTACATAGGTTGACTCTCTCTTAGCACTCATTCTCAACAGGAGGCAGATAAATGCTTAGATGGTCCTGGTGGACTGCTGTGTCTGTCCATTTCTCATTTTGAACTCATGTCTGCTCAAGGTCAGACTGTGCACTCAAGTGCAAATAACTTTTCTATGGAAGCCTTACAACAGACAGCCCTTGACAAAAATCACACTGAGATGAAACCAGCCAGCTTTCTGATGTGTTTGCCTGAAGAGTCAAAATTGATTTAGGGAGGATTTTTTTCTTCTCGTTTTTAAATACTTATATGTACAGTATATGTATGTGTGTATATATGTAAATGTTTATTTATTTTAAAGGTTTTATTTACTATCTTTTTAAAATATATTATTTTGTTCATATTGTTTTTGTCTTTTTTTTTTTAATTATTTTTAAAAAATGTTTATTTATTTATGTTATAATAATTTTTTGAATGTATAATTTTTTAATTATAATTTTTTTTTTACTTTTCAATATATCTTATTTATTTTTTACAATTTGTATTTTTTTTGTTATTATTTTATATTCTGAAAGAAGTATTATTTATTTATTTATTTATATATATATATATAATATAAATTATAAACATTCTTGAAGTCAGTTATTTAAAGATCTGAATTTGTTACATCAACCCTGGGGAACACAGATTTCAGTCAATGTCAGGAATTATTTTTTAAAAGACTTTGAAGTCAGGGCTGGATTTGTTTTTTGCTTTGAATTTGCTTTTATGAGATCAGCGCAGGCTGAGTGTCATATTCAAAACCTGCTGGGTAACTCCTGATGAGTAAAAACCCCTGATTGAGAGGCATATTTATCTCCATAACAGCTCCCCTTGAGCCCATGGCCTGGATCAAATTTCTCCAGCAACATTAGTAAAAGGATTATGACACAGGTAACGTCCCTGTGTCATAATGGAGTCACATGAACTGGTATAAACACCACAAATATGATCCTAGATCAGCAAGCCTCTAATGAGATTTGTTACGCATTATGAATATCAAGCCCATAACAGTGGTTAAGCTCTATCTGGGTCGTGGGTGTCTAGATCATGATTAACCCATGAGCACCTAGATGGCATATATTACATTCAGAGTCGGACCACCTGTCAGTAACATGAAATGAAGATGACATCACTGCTGTTACTCCTCTATGGTATCAGCGATGAACTAAAGCCTACTTTTATGAGATCAGGTACAGTAATGGGGAAAAAACTTGTATAGAAGACATGTGAAATTTGTCTTTCTGCTGTTTTAAATTTTTAGTTGTTACATTTAAAGGAATATTCTGGGTTTGTGTAAGGTAAATGGACTATGTTTTTGTGGATAAACAATTCTTTCTTGTGATCACAATTCTTGTGATTATATATTATATATAATCCATAGACAGCAATACAACTGAAGTAATCCCAGATCCAGTTGTATTGCTGTCTATGGAGGGACAGATGGCTCTCTGATATCATCAAAAATATCTTAATTTGTGTTCCGAAGATGAACAAAGGTCTTATGGGTTTGGAACGACACAAGGGTGAGTAATTAATGACAGAATTTTTGGGTGAACTAACCCTTCAATGTAATTTATTTTTCTAAATGATTGCATATTTTGGCATATTTTGTTTGTTGCTGTCCTGTTTGTTTGCCCCTTGGCCATCATCTAAATTCATTTATTATCATTTATCATTTATCAGGCATAACATGAACATTGCCGTTAATTATGGATAATTGGATATCATTAATTACAGTATTATAATATGTATGTGCATTAAAGTATATGTGTATATATACAGGTGTGTATATACAGACTGGCTAACTCCGTTTTTTTTAGTTTTCAAAAAGCATGTTTTTATTGTTTTATTGTGTTAGTTAGCTGTTTAGTTTTAGTTTTTTTGAATTGTTAAAAATGGAGTTAGATGTTTTTGAAGTCTTGAACTCTTCGTACATACACATATTTATATATAGATATATAAACCAAACATATTTAGTAATCCATAAACATTACGTTGAAAAAAAACTGGAATTTTCATTTTGATAAACAATAACAGTGTTATCTCTTGTGATAGTTTTGTTTTTTGCTGGAACTTGCGTGTGGTTTATCTGTGGCTGAAATTGTTCCCTGCAGGAGATTTGTCAAGGGTGGTGACACTCTATAAATTGGTATTTTTCCATAAACCGGTCGTCACTGTTCTCTCAGGGACTGTGTTTTCATAACTCCTTGTTTTCAGATGACATAGTTTTGCCCTATTCTCACTGGCCGTTTTCCTCTGTATTCGAGCGGCCACCAGCATCACGCTGGGAATATGCTGTTATAGACACAGCTTGAGAGTTTGATCAAAGGTGCGACCTCAGCAGAAGGAAACGTGACCGGCCCCAGGATGTGTGTGCGTGTGCGTCGAGACATGCCACAGGATCCACATCCTCTCCGGTTTTGTTTGTTTCTGTTGATCTTCGGGTTAATCAGAGCTCCTTAGAATCAAAAACGCAAAAACAAAGATGATTAATTATGGCCAAACACAACATCACGACCTACTGTTTTTACTCGTGCCCATTCCTTTGGCCTTTCAGCTTCCCCTATCACGAGCTTTACTCATCAGTTGTGGCCTTGTGTGTTTTTAAGACTAAGGACTGGAGTAGCAGATCAGGGCTGTGTGTATTTTTGTGACAGCGTTGCTAAACTGAACTGACACTGTGTGGGAACGTTAAGTCTTCTGAGAGTGTAATGTAATCTATCCCCTATGGTACTCTGCCTTTCTGATGGTGCTGCTAATTTTATTGCAAACATGTTTGGCTCGAAACTGACCTTTTCCACTGCAAAGTACTAAAATATTTCTAAAATTTCTCTGTTGCTACTATGATTTCATGTTCGTAATGATAAAGCAGAGAAAGGGCGCATAAAAAAGCTGTCTGTTTTTCTTTCTGGTGGGATTCAGGCTAAAAGATTCTTTATTCAGCTCAACAAACATTTGTTTTATCGGTTCTCACGTCAATTTAAGATTAATGCCTCACTCAGCCTACCAGAGAAGCTTTATCTACTTGCTGTGGTCAACTGACTGGCGCATTTCAACGCGGTTCAACTTCTTATATACAAGTCTTAATCGAAAGTCCATACTGCTGCTCAAACTCAGTGTGATAAACCACATCCATCCTAGACTAAGCCATATCTCTTTCCTGATATACTAGCTCTGCAGAGCTTAGAGATAAGGCTTTGGTCTCATTGATTTATCTGCACTGTTTTCCATAAGATTTAGAGGGCCGGAGCTCTATGGTAATTACGTTGTCTTCATAGATGGGTAATTAGTTTTTGGACATTTATCCTCAGCATGTGGCTTAATTATAAAATGCAGAATTTTTCTTAAATTTACTTATGCAAGATGGGCATAGTTTGGCATACTTTGTGGTTGTATTTCAGGGTATCTACTCACAAGAATTGCATCATGATTCATTACATGGATTAATTTTTGTCTTTATCTAACACCACATAACATGAAAATTATAGCTTATTGCCATCAATTATGGATTATTGGTTTTAAGAAATTACTATAATATTAATATAAATATAAAAAAAATATATTTATTTATTTATTAGTGATAAATTCTTAAATATTTTTATTTTCTTGAAAATATAAAATAAACTGGGATTGGTAGGATATTTATTTTTTATTATTTTTTAAAACACTCTTATGCTCACAAAGGCTGCGTTTAGTTGATGAAAAATAAAGTAAAAACAGCAATAGTATAACTGTTATAATTTACATATATATTATATATAAACAATTTTGCTGTTTAATATTTTGTGGACTAAAAATAAATAGATTTTAGCCTAAAATAGATTAAATAGATTTTTAAAATAGTTTTTACTGTCACTTTTGATGCTTCCTGTGGTCACTTTGATCAGTTTAATGCATCAAACACCACTGTTCCCCTCTTACAGTTCTTAATTTATTCAAAGCACTGTATTAACATGGGAGTTTTCAGCTGTCAGTAACAGGTTTGTGTCACTTATGACCGCGGTGGTGTGAGGTTTGATTTAATACAGCCTTAAACTGAGATGAGAGACAGCGTCTCTGAATCAGATTAAAGGCATGAGGTTTGTGTGTCACAGATGATCACATTTTGCGGCTCCTGTAAAACACAGGGTAATCCCAGCACAATTCATCATGTTAATCCAGTGTCTTCTGGACAGATTGCATCACCTGCCGCCACCTCAGTATTGTACAGATTCGACTCCCAGCTGTCAGTCACTGTGTTGAAGCAATCAGATCTGGGCCAGAGGAGCATCCTGAGCCCCGTGATTGATGCAGGAGCAACACAAGCTCAAGTTAGTGAAGTTATTTCAGGATCTTAGATGAAGATGCAGGTGTGTGTGTGTGACCCTGCATCCTTTACGTGCTGTTGGAGTGTGTCCCAGTCTTTGTCTTATCTGGCCCAGCTTTCTTTCCTGTATCCATGTTTTAACACAATGCACAGGAAACAGGAAAGAAGGAAACAGGAATACACTGGACTTAGACTCTGTCTTCACTTCCAGATTTGCCCTTATATGTTCCAGTGTTTTTCACCCAAAATGCAACAGGCAGAATTTAAAGAACAAGAGTAACTGGTTACAAAATGGCATTTTTGTTATTATTTCTTTTTTCTTTTCTTTTTTTGGTGAATCCAATGGAAAAAGTACAGGTCGCTTTTCATCCTATTAAAAAAAAAAGAAAGTAAATATATTATATAATCTTTTTATAACGATTATTTTAATACATATACAAAATGTGACTTATAAAATATGACTAACACATGTTCTTACCGCCTCATTTCTCACCAATTCTGACTTTGTAGAAAGCATTTTTTTTTGGTTGCCTTGATACAGAGTCAGACTTTCTGTAGTCTGTCCATTTTTCACCATCCACATGAATCAGATTTCTCTCTGCGCGCTCATTACTGCTTCAATTAGCCTAAGTCGATCACAGAGACTCTTATCATTCCTTTTCATCATCACATCCACCCGCTCTCTTACGCCACAGATATTGTGAATAACACGCAATCTTACTTCTGCAATTAAACTAATGACTTACAAATATTTCTCAAATGAACCAAACAGAGTCACAGTTTGATAGAACTAATGCTCTCTATCCACTCTCAACCATTGTCTGTAATTACCAAGAGATAATAGAAAGGGGAAGAGGAGATTGGAAAGAAAAATGGCAGTAGAGAGAGACCGAGAGAGAGAGAGAGAAATCAAAATGAGACAAGGGAATTAGAGTTTTCTTGTCAGATAAGAAGTTTTTTAGAAGAGGTGACAGAGGGCAGCCTTGGCTGGTTTTTCTGTACACTATGCTGTCTAAGCTTCTAGAAGATGAAATCTTTTATTACACATAAGTTCTTAAAAACACAACATTACATAAATTGGTGTACCTAGGTAAAAAGGCATAATGGTTTTCTTGTCATATGGCAAGTAAAGGGCATCCTGTGTAGGAAATAAAATTAAAATAACAGCTAAAAAATAGGAATACTCAAAATACTCCACTGATGTGTTTTAGTGGTTATCCTTTACTAAACATTCTGAAGAATTACTCTGTCTCTCAGATAGTAATTTTCCCTGAAGGCACACAAATAACATCCTCCCTACCACATCTAGAGTGTTCATTACAAAACCACTTCATAAAGGTTTTATCAGTGACATGAAGAAAACTATCAGTCAATCTCTCAGATCTGCAGTGCGCTTGTGTACGTCTCCACCCCAGCCATCAGTTCTCGGGTTGATTTGATCAGGGCTTTATAGTCGAGATTAGATTTGTCATTTTCATTTGACTAATTTTACCAGAACATCTGTAATCATTTTGGGTGTTAACTCCTCTTAAAAAGGCCTTCGGCCTCAGATCTGACTGAAGACCAGGGGCAGGAATGCTTTAACGGTAACTTTGCAGTATAGATAGAGATAGAGTGCAGGAAGTTCTGGCCTCCATCCAATGCTTTGGCATCCACGCAAACTGTCAGATGCATCAAAGGCCTTTCCTGAACTCTTTATCACAGCTTAATGCCAACTTCCAAAAAATAAATAGTGCTCTTCCTGCAATTAAAAGCATCATTATCTCTATTTAAGTCATGCACATAAACATACGCATGGGAGCAAACTCACATTGTGCTCTTCTTTGCTATGTTCTTGTCTTTGTGAATCACGTTATCTAGGATTCCCTCAAGAGCGTTACATTAAAGTCAACATGATTTTAATAACATTCATAATGTGACGGATTTTAGAGTGAAATAGGATGTTCAGTGAGATAGTAATGTAGGGCGGGACTTGGAAGAATTATGAAAAATGTCTCTACATGAGTAACATGGTTGTTGGAGGGGTGGGATTTAAAATTAAGAGGGTTTGGTCTTGTCACCCATAAAGGAAGGTCAGTTTTGGTAACTGGGTAAAAGGTATTACCTTTTGTTCCTGGTCTTATCGTGAAAGATTCAATGAGAAACATTATCAAAAATACATTATCATTCACTTTAAGGTTAATATCTGAGACCATGAAGACATTAAACATTAAACCAATTGTTCTACTTAAGCTATGCACAGCAGAGTCTGGATTTATGTTAGCACAGCACTTTAGAATAATGGGGTTATGAGAAATTAGACTGTTTTCAGCAAAATGTTCCACATAGAAACTTTAGGCTCAGCTGATGTTAAACAGGTGCAGTGCATAAAAATATTAATTAATAACCTAGCACTTGCATATCACAGATAAATTGCATGCAATAACATTATATGTTTGAGAGTCTCAGAGTACGAGTATATAACTGTGATGATCCATCTTTTTTTATATAACCAAAGTGAGTTGATTACAAAACATTTTATTTTTAATTATTTATGTTAAGTTCTGGATCAGATTTTATGGGTCGGTACAAAGTCTTTTATGCTCATCAAGGTTGCATTTATTTAATAAAAAAATGTGGTAGAAAGCAGCAATATTTTTAAATATTATTACAATTTAAAATAATTTTCTATTTTATTGTGGTTTAAAATGTAATTTATTCTTGTGAAGGCAAAGCTGGATTTTGCAAGTGCAAATTTTATTTGTATTATATCTATATCTATTATATTATATTATGCCTGAATGTCATTTTGTATGCACCTAGTCTGTTTTGCTTAACATAAAAATACAGGACATGTCAATATTTATATACCGGCACTGAACTTTGTGCATCTTTGTTGTATAATGCTAATATATAATGTTAATGCTACGTTTTAATGGACAACCATATAACCGCTTGTGTGTGTGTGTGGCCACTATTCCACTTTTTTGTGGCTTTTTTGAGTTTTTGGATGATGACATTACATCATCTCTCCAGCAGGTGCGCCTCTGATGATCTTTCCGTCTCTTTTCTGACTTCATGCCACTTAGTAGCATATATTATTCAGATCAAACCCGTGGGAATGATGTGAGAAGATTTATAACACTCAATTCTTCTTCTCATTTAGTCTTCCGTAAAATAAAAGTCTGTATTCAATATTTGACTTGACATGAGCTGCTTTCTCTTTCTGCATGTTCTTCTCATTCTTCCCATACCTGTCCTCAGAGCTTTCCTCAGAACTTTCTGGGGTTCACAGCCGAACAAACAAAAGCACATTTGCATCATCGAAAACATTTGTGTACACAAATGTGCGATTTGGAGGACTATAATGCCAGAAATCATTTGCAGGCTCATTAGGCTGATGGGATTGGGACAGTACTGGAATCTCTTTGTCATTAGGAGATAAATCAGAAGATGCTGTGATGCTATTACGCTTGAAGACTCAGGAAATGGGCTCTCTGCTTTTGTCCTTCTTTCATTCTCACAGTAACACAGAACAACATTTCCCAAAGGAGTCATTTATCATCGTTAAGTGACCAGTGGACATTCACTTGAACTAGTCACTGGTTAGCGCACACTAAATTTTACATCACAGATGATTTCCTCCTGTGGCTTGTAAAGAGCTTCATGTTTGTTTGAGGTTGCTCTTCCAATGAGTGAGTTTAATAGGAGAATTTAAACATTGCTAAGATTCTTATGTGGATCTGAGAGACTCACAAGAGAGAAAAAACACTCCCAAAAGTGTTCTTATTAATGAGATAGGCTGATGCTAACACAGGTTCCCTACTGAGCCTCAGCTACTAGTTTAATTTCTTATTGAGGCTTTAGTAGAGCGATCTAGAGATGAGGAGTAGACTTGGGAATGCTGGGTAATGCACCTAATGATTCAGAAACTCTTTGGTGGATGCAGATAAACACAGTGATTATAAATGCATTAAAAACATAGACTGACTGCACAAAACATTGAATGATATGACACTGTATGATCTTTTTTAAAAAAAAAAAAATGTTGGCTGAGGTTATTTCATAGATTTTGCTGCCCTCTACTGGTGTGTAAACAGTCATACAGTTTAAAGTCGAACTCTTGTTCTAAAAGTTCATGGAAAATAATAACTTTGTTCTTTTCCTCTGTCTTTAAGCATTACTTTTAAGCTGCTCGGGGCTTAACATGGTTTATATGGTACCCTAGCATGCAGATTATGGAAAATGTTCTAGAGGTTTGTGTTATTGTGAATGAAAAATACATACTGTTAATATAAAGTGCTAGTGTTTTTGCCAGAAAGTCGGTAATTAAATGTTTTATTTACATCTAGCTGATAGGATATACTAGATTAAACTCTAATTCAAGTTTCCAATGTGGCAGAATGGCTAGAAGTAATAATAATTTTTGGATGGATGGATGAAAAAAATCATATAAGATATACTGTAAATAGACACACATACACAAAGTCTACACCATCTGTGATACATAGTCATGATAATTAGTACATGTTCTATTCTCTGTCCTTTCTGAATGTTTCTTTTTAAATGATACAGCCCAATTGAAACCAGTTCAGTGTATGGCCTTTGGATCTCTGCCATGACCTCAGTTCCTCGACAGTGCCCTCAGACAATAGAAGTGACACTGATTGCATGATAAATCTGGAACAGACACAACCAGAAATCACAACCACAACTTTTGACCTCTAAGATGAAATGTTGATCAAGATTTTCCATGAGGGCAGATAAATTCCTTCATACATTGATAATGCGATTCAGCATTTCATCCTGTCCCACATATGGGCTAAATTCCTGAATTGAGCGACGGCTTTATTTGGTCAATGGTAGCAATTTAACTATCCTTGCTAGTTTGAAGACCAGCCCTATAACATAAAGAAGAAGAAATTGTCTGAGATGAGCGCAAACAGGATTCTAGTTGAGGATTAGTGGGTTTACACTTAAGCGAGGGGAATTCAACATACGCGTGGCATTGAGGCTCATTGCGGTGGGCCTGTGAATATCCCTCTCCCTCCCACATACCCTCTGCTAAGCCTAAAACAAGATGCTGTGTGATTGCGTCACCCAGTTTTTCTCCCTGCGGACTTTCATCTGGAATCATAAGTGACAAGAGGATTTTAGAAGCAGATTCTCTCTTATGAGTCTCTGTGTGGCGCGTATTGTTTCTTCGGGAGCCGAGCTGAAGCATCCCGGCCAAGCTGGCGGATCAAACAGACAACCAGGACAGCTGGATTCAGCTTGTTTACCTCCACTTAGGGGAATGTATGTCACTGCTGAATGTTTCAAATGAGTGCACCTGGACTTGTAGGCTGTCAGGGTTAAATGGAAATATTTAGTGTTTTTGAGGTTGTTAATTGATTTATGCTTGCTTTCTTTATCTTTCCAGGTGACCTGGCCCAACTTCAGCTGCCTCAGACAAATGTAGAGGTGATCAAAGGGAGGATGGTAGTGCTGAAGGCGTCTTACACTGGTGCGCAGATTGAGAAAAATACAGTGGTCTGGAACTACATGTCCAGCAGCACAGAAATGGTGATCTTTCTTATATGTTGTTTTTCTTGGTTTGTGTTGACAGAGACAATAGTGTCCTACTTTGTGACATCCTATGCTATCTAAAAATATTTCTACACTTTAAAAATATACTAAGATTTTATTAATTTTCATAATTCAGAATTTTTTTTTTTATTCTTATTAATTGAGAAACAGCATTAAATATTTATACTTTATACAACTTTATACAACTAATTTGATTTTATTGGTCACATTGTAGTAATGTTTAAGTGAACTGCAAAAAAAATTAATAAGTACTTTTAAATTAGTAATGACTTTAAAAAAAATAAAAGATGTCAATTTTATTCTTATTAATTGATAGAATATTTACACTTTTATGCAAATGTATTTGTCACTGTACAAATACTTAAGTGAGCTGCAAAAAACGTAATTCTTTTTTGTTTGTTTTTTTTTACAAATGTTCTATATACCTATAGCACCCTAAAATCTTGATGTTAAAACATTAACATGTTATTTGTCACTTTTATTTATTTAAAGCATGTCTACTAAAATAAATTTAGCATTAGATATAATAATAAAAAGTACAATTTTGTGCACAGTAGACTGAGACAGCGAATAGTCAGATGTACATAGAATTTAATAATAATAATAATAATAATAATAATAATAATAGCAGAATTTAAGCTTGTAATATTAAAACATAATATTTTTAATTCCTATATAAAGTGCTTTTAACTATTAATAAACAAGTAGTAATAATAACAATTGTTATTATTATTATTATCAATTGATTTCTTAAGCTATTTTTGTTAGAATAAACAAGAGACTATTTTATTGTAAAAGATAATACTCTGTGAATTTTGAATACTTACAATCATAATAATAAAGATTTTAAGTAACATAAATAACCATCTAGGTTGCTGAGCAACTTAAAGAATGTAATATCTTGGGTCAAGTGCATGTATTGACTGTTTTCAATCTGATTTCATAGTTTCATAAAAATCATAATTTTGCTCATGGTGGTTCAAAACGTAACATGACATGCAGCTGGTGTAATGTAATGGTCACTCTTTCCCTGATATAGAGGTCAAAAGTTCACCCAGATGAAATCCCGCTCCTCATTATCACCCACACTCAAATACTCATGTGAACATGTTTCCAGTGCAGCACTCCCAAGGGATTCAGCATAGATTTATAATAAATTCCGATAATGCGATAATGTTATGTTAGTCCAAATTAGATTTTGAAATGGTGTGGTATTATGGATGGGATTATATTCATTTCGGGGGGGGGGGTTTCGTAGTTTTTGCACAGATGCCAGAAATTTTAGCACCATCTGTGCATGTTATGATTTGGATTATGAATTGCAGCGATAGAAACATTATTCTGGACTGATTATAAAAATGTGTCTATATATGGATATTTTGTTTTTGTTTTAATTCAGTTATATAATATAGAATGAATTGTACCCAAATGTCAAGATCAAAGAATCACTCTCGTGTTAACCATACTGAAAGAAAAGAAGTCATGTGAATCATTACCAATCTACCATCTCATATCGCCTGCAAGCTTAAACCATCTTACCTTAAGAGCTAGTGTAATACTGTGATTGAAATATCCACTCTTGGCAGCAATTGTCTTTCATTTTGCATTACACATTACTCTTTAAGAAACCGTATTATCTGCAGATTGTAAAATCCTCTATCCTTTTCTTCAGTCAAGATTAAATCTGCACACTGAGGAATCAGCTGGTATGAATCCTTTAGACCTGTCCACTGAGAAATTCTGTCCCTGATCTTATATCATTCTTTTTTTTTTTTACTGTATTTTACACAGTGGCTTAGAAATTTCAAGCTGCCTGCATGGCTAAGCAGTTTTTGCAGTATATTAGTATTAGAAGCATCCAAATGTTTGATATTTGTGTAAAATTGTGTTATTAAAACTCCTGAATTGTTATTTTAATGCCTTTCACCCTCTTCTTTGTTTTTCTTTAGATTGCCTCATACGTCGCTGGTGTCATAAGTCATAGCACTTCCCAGTTTGCAGGTCGAGTCGGTTTTGTGCATAATATGCCCAACACCAACCTGTCCATATACATTAACAACACCAAAGCATCAGACTCAGGGAAGTACATGTGCCAGGTCATTATCCCAGGTGTCACAGGACCCACCGGAGAGCTCATCCTTGATGTTAAAGGTGTGTACTTACTGCCACACTGTGGTGCACACATGCACAGTGATAAAACATGCATGCATGTGTACATGTCAGATGCTTGTTCTTAACATTATAATCCCTTCCTGTTTCTTTCAGTCCCTCCTTCAGTGCCAGTTTGTCAAATTAAAGGAAGGCCCATTCTTAAAGGGAACATCACTCTGGCTTGTAACTCTAATGAAGGTAAACCTGCACCAGAATACAAGTGGACCAAGACCAGCCCCACTTCAGAGGTCTTCTTTCCTCCGGCACAAAGTGAGTCTGTCTGTGTGTGCAAGTAAGGCGCAAGAATATATATATATATATATAATATATATAATATATGACTAGAACTCAGAGTTAAACAATGTCAGTACAAATTCATTTAACTTAAATTAAAGGTATGTAAAGAATTAGGTTAGATTAAAATGTATGTAAAGAATTAGGTTAACACAGTTAGATAATTCCAATTTAGGTCAAGCAATGCTTGATTTTGTTCAGTCTGTAGTGTAAGAAGTTCACATTAGCAGTTAAAGATACGATACAAAAATACACTTAAACAAAACACGGTGAGGTCAAAGGTCTGAATAATTTTGGTCCCAAATTTTTATCAGTTTTACTGGTAGTCCACTGTATGAAGTATTTTTGGGTATAATACAGTATGTCACAGCATTTATTTTGCCATCCTCGCTTACATAAATGAACTATAGTGTCCTGCACCCACTAGTAAGTAAAAAAGTTATATCTGGTGTCTGAATAATTTTTGGTTTGACTGTATGTTTCAAACGTCATGAGGGTGGGCAAATAATTTCGGAATTTTCATTTTTGGTTGAACTAATCCTTTAAGGATGACGGGAAAACCGTTTGACAAGAGATTAAACTTTAAAACCATATATTTGTTGACCTTTATTATGTAATTCTTGAGTCACTGGAATCAAATCCTTAGATACATTGAATAAACATGGCTGGCATTCAGCTAGCAAAATTTTATCAGTTACTGTGACAGTCTGTGATCTCGGTTTCAGATATTTGAATGTTTTTTTTTTTTTTTAAACTCTGGTTTAATTATTTTTGTAATCATGTAAGTCTAACTTTACCCTATGCTGCTGTTGTTTTTGTAGATGAAACGGCAGGAACATTAAAGCTGAATAATCTGAGCAGTAATATGTCAGGGAAATACATGTGCACTGCATCCAACTCTGCAGGAGTGGAGACGTGCTACATTAACCTGGAGGTCATCACATGTACGTACTGTTGTTTTCTCATTATATACATACTTTTATTCAGCAGGGATGCATTAAATTGATTAAAAGTGACAGTAAAGACATTTAACATAACATAACACTAACTTTCTCTTCATCAAAGAATCCTAAAAAATGAATTTTAAGCAGCATTATTGCTTTCAACATTGATTATTAGAAATGTTTTTTTGGAGCAGAAAATCAGCATATGTGACCCTGGACCACAGAACCAGTCATAAGGGTAAATGTTTTTTAAACTGAGATTTATACATTTATATATCAGCTGAATAAATAAGCTTTCCATTGATGTATAGTCTGCTAGGATAGGACAATCTGAGGGTGCAAAAAATCTTAATATTGAGAAAATTGCCTTTTAAGGTTATTCAAAATAAGTCTTTTGATACACATATTACTAATAAAAAATTAAGTTTTGATATATTTATGGTAGGAAATTTTTAAAATATCTTCATGCAACATGATCTTTACTTTAATATCCTAATAATTTTTGAATGAAAATGAAAGATTTATAATTTTGCCCCTTACAGTGTATTTTGGCTTATTACTACAAATATACCTGTGCAACTTAAGGCTGGTTTTGTGTTCAGGGTCACACATTAGAATGATTTCTGAAGGGTCACATGACACTGAAGACTGGAATAATGGCTGCTTAAAATTCAGGAATAAATTTACTTTTTAAAATCTCACCTCAAAAGTGTTTTGCAATACAATATAAACACAATGAGTGCATTGCACTTATTTTTTATGTAATACACAGTAGTTAAGGCCGTAATGATTTTTAAACGGTTCTATTAATTCTCTTTTTCGTACTTAATGTTTAGTCATTTAAGTTGTCTGAAGATAAAAAGTGTACATTAACTTTTCCCACAGCGACTAATGCTGGGATGATCGCTGGTGTCACGGTTGGTTGTATTGTGGCTCTCATCCTCATCATTCTCTTCCTCTTCTTCATGTGGACAAGACGGAAGGACACAGAGGAGGATTTAGCCAATGATATCAAGTAAGATCATTATGATTTCTTGATTGATTTAATGATTTCTAATTTGTATAGACACTTAAGTGTATTTGTGTATTTTGTTACAGAGAGGATGCCCAGGCTCCCAAACGCGTCTCATGGGCCAAGAGTGGCACTGGATCTGACATCATCTCTAAAAACGGCACCCTGTCATCCATTCAAACCAGCTCTTACCCACGAGACACCCAGAACCACCACCACTACCCTCACTCCGACACAGCGTCCATCCTCACGGCCACGGGCAGCACAGCCGGCTACCGCTCGCAGCCTCCAGCAGACTCCACCCTGGAGCGCACATTGCCAGGCTACAACACCAACCCCATCCCACACCGTGGACCCTCAGGACCCCCCAGCACCAATGGAGTCTCCCAGCACACCTCAGTGCCCCGCCCAGCCTCCGCCCAGCCTCAGATCCCACGTCCGCCCGTGCTGCCCACCACCGTAACTGCTGCCAACATCTCCCGCATGGGAGGGATTCCCATCATGGTGCCAGCGCAAAACCAGGCTGGCTCTCTGGTGTAGGACCAAACATTTCAGAAGAGGACATCATGTCGGCGGTCCCACAAACTGAAGCACATTAGAAAGGAGGAATTGGAAACGATGAGCTGATTGCCTCTGTATGGAAACTGTATGATGTAATTTTATTTTATTTTGTTTAAATATAAAAAAGTAAGCAATTATATGTAAAGATGCTCATTTTATTGTTTTATAGTTTTTTACTCTTCAAAGTATTATAGAAAATCCTCTACTTTCTATAAAGTGGAACTTGTTTATCTGTAAACAAAAAGACACTGATCAAATCAGGATTAATCGCATTCAAAATAGGTTTTTTGTTTATAAACTATTTGTGTGTACTGTGTATATTATGTCTATATAAATACACATGCATGTATATATTTAAGAAAAATATGTTGTTAATATAAATGGATTTATATATAAATTATATTAATATAAATATATACATGTAAATATTTTCAATATATACTGTATATGTGTGTATTTATAAATAGCTAATTAATATACTCAGCACACTCATATATTATGTAAACAAAAACTTATTTTGGATGCAGTTAATCACGATTAATCATTCACTTTTCCACTTAATTTTATTTGTGTTGTTTTTTATTGTTACTGCTTTACTGATTGTTATATTGCTATCTAAAGATGCTAACTTGCCTTGATGAAAACAAATGAAAGGTCTACATTATTTACAGACACTCCTCATAAATAATTAAGTTTACATATGTTTAATACATATGCGATCAGTCCACCTTATTATTTTTAATGCAGAAGTAAGCTATTTAGGATAGCATGTTTCATAGCAGCATATGTTAATGGAATGCCGAGGACATCACTTAAAATGTGACGTATTAAGTTGCTATATTTGCCTTTAAATGTTTTTTGGCCAACAATTTAGAAATAAACCCATGTTGTTTTATCTTAGAGATGTGCGGTAGTGTAGAATTTGGTGGTATCTTAATTTATATAGCTTTTTTGTACCCCATGATGGTATATTAAAACTAATGTATTGTACTGAATATGTAAACTATAATTGTAAACATCTCTTTACCTTACTGTAAATAAGGTATTTATTTCTCATTCTAGGTCTGTGGTCATTTCATAATTTTGCAGCAAAAAAGTTCATAATTTTTTTGGTTTATTGGATACAAAACCAAAGAGTTTCTGCTTGATGTGTGGATAGTAGTTTACTTCGTCATTCTTCTCAGCATTGTACCAGAGCACTGCTAGTGCTACTACAGTTAAAGCTGACAAATTTCTAACAAAAGTAATGGTAACTTAAGAAATATGACAAGCAGATGGGCATTTAGGCTGCAAATGAAGTTCATAAGGGTAAAACATCCAGTTTCCAGGAAATAAATGTACCAGTGAAACTCAAATGGGGTTGTATTTCTTATTTAAATCACTGAACATCCCAGTTTTACTCAGAAATAAGTCATTTTATGGAAGTAAAATAGGTTGCAAATGGCAGTTCATGGTCACTTTAAGTAGGCTATAGCAGACCATATAATAAATCACAATAGTGCATCTGTAAGTATGCCAAAAATCACGTTTCTTAAACGCTTTTAAACCACTGCTGTAAACTTTTTAAAATGTTGTATGTACTTATCAGTGCGACTGACTGTTTTTGAAGCACAAACTGTTTTACTTTATTTTATTAGAAATGTTTTATTGTCTGTACCATGTCCATCTTTTTGTCATTGCAGACTGGACAACCTCAAACTGTTCTGTATATATGACTATTTACTGTCAGCAGACATTAAAACACTTTGTATTCATATTTTTTTGATTAAAAGAAACTGTAAACATGCAGTCTGTTCATTTACACGGAAATATAGCAATGTAGTGTAGGCTATAGTCAGAAATGTAGCCTATATTTTGATAGCATATAGCCTATTTGTTGTGAACCAGTGTTTGTATACTTACTAATAAGTAAATGGTTACTTATTTTATTTATTTATTATTATTTATTTTTTGTTCGTGGACAAAGATCCTCATAAAGATTAAAAATGTACAATAAAAGCAGTCTTGCGTGCGCATTATTTTTCGCGCGCTTTTCATTGGGAAGTGTCCAGGTGAACGGTTGAAGACTTGCTTTAAAAAGAAGAGAGCAGAAGGTAAGGTACTGTTATAAATAGTCTTCTACGACATTTTTGGTGACCCATTATTAATAATATGTGGAAAAGATAACCTACGTTACGTAATATATAAATAAACCGCCAGCTGTGGAAGATTTAGTCAGGGTCTGTATGGCTAAGATAAGCTAACGTATGACTGCCCTCCAGTGAAATGTTGTGGTATTACAATGAAATAGTCATTTAGGCTTTCCCAGGGTTTGACATTTATTGGAATTATAACTCAGCAATACTTCACATTCCTCCATGTCCCTTAGTAAATAAGAAATATATACATTAAAGATGTAAGCACAAGGCATGAATGACAGTTAATGTTAAAAGTAAAAAACAACAACATGTTTTTAATTAGTCAATGGATCATCAAAGAAACCACATTATGTAGAACTGTATAATTCATACATAGGATGAAACGAGAAAAAAAACTCAGGTTAACCAAAATAAAAAAAGTCACAAGGTTTTTCCCTATAACTTGGCATTAATGTAGAACACTAAAACATGCTGTATTTTCAACCGACTTTGGTTGAAATGAAGCCACAATACTAAAACGGCAAAAGCAGAAAATATGGATGGATTATTTTCCAATGTGCTCTCGAATCAATGCATCTACGCCTTAAGAAGACTGTGAATAATGCCCTTCTCATCATCACCTGTGTTCAGAACGGATGTGAATGATTGAGTAGTATGTAAAATGCCTTATGTTAGGCGTATATTTAAAAATAAAAATAAAAATATTACCTGATCGTAGAGTTAAACTGATTATAGTTCACCTGTTACCCTTACACGTTCCATATGGCTTTTGGCCCGTAGTAACGTACATAGTAGAAAACATGTAAAGCACCAGGCGCTGTGGTATGAACCTCGTGGATATGTGAATACAGGAAGGGCAGTGAGATGAGCAAGGTCAAAGGTCATTAGATAAGCAAGAGAAGGATGGTTAGATGTTCAGGGTCCCTCGCTGATACTGGATAAGGGAGCTCATGCAGCTGGGCTGGAGAACTGAGAGAGGAGGAATGAAGACACCTCTGACCTCTTCACAGTCTCACCATCAGCACATCACGCTCAGGATTTTAGGTAGGACACAGAACTGCAGGATGAAGACGAGATAATGTGTTAATGACCTCAATGCTGTGTATGTACCTCATATACTGTACAATATAACTATAGTTAACTAAAAATGAACTAAAAACATTTTAAAATAGACTTTAACTGAAATAAAATAAAATGTAATAGAACTTTAAGCTTATATTAATTCAGCTACATTTCTCGTTTAATTAAGATAGATATATTAGAAATGTACAGTACTGTGCAAAAGTCTTAGGCCACTAGTATTTTCACCAACAAAAAATGGTTTTAAGTGGGTTACTTCTATCTTTTGCGGTAGCGTGTCAGTTGGAAATATCAGTTTATATTTCCAAACATTATTTTTGTCATTAATTGTAA
>JAUMHE010000059.1:10639393-10688037 GCA_032359235.1 Enteromius mattozi
CCAGTCTGTCTGGAATGACATGAAGTAACAGAACAAACTGAGACAGACTAAATCCAGAAGAACTGTGGCAACGCCTCCAAGATGCTTTATAAATTAGTTATAAAACAAGTTATTTTATTATGGCAAAAACGGTTTTAGATTTACCTTTTAGTATATAGTCAGTCAGGAGGGTTGGGACCTTCTCACTGTCTTCTTTCATGGCATAAAGAACTGAAAAAACAATATTAGTTGAAATAACGGTCACTCTTTTTTTTCCTTTGATGGCCTTGATTTGTTACTTTTTTAATTTAAAGATTAAATAAACGAATACAAGCAAATATTAATAGAATAAACTTGAAATATTATGGTGATTTCTGCAGAAAAGTTGGTTTTACTTTGATTCAAATTTAATGCCATTAGTGCAGTTCAGTACTCTTACTTTTTGTGAGCATTTGCAAGTCATCCACAGATGGAGGAGTCCCTTTTTTCTCGTATGGGATGACTGTGTTTAGGTACTGTTGAACACACAGACAGTGTGAAAAAATAAACATGTTCTTCCTGCATATACAGTATATATAAGTTTAGTTTTTAAACATTTACGGAAATGCTCCTCCTTACCTGTCTTTCTGTCCCTGAGGTCCCAAACGTCTGTCTGATGCCTGTCTGCAGGATGTTGGAAAGACCCTCCATGCTGAAGCGCTGAAAAACATTAAAACCTAAAATATTAAGTACCAGAAGCTCACATTTTGTACAGTACTGCATCCCTTGTGTGCATATCCTACGCCAAACTAGAGGAAAGAGCTGGAAGAATTCAATTGGGGCTCTAGACATTATGGAAAAAGTTCTGAAATGATTTCTTATGTAAGTATCTACAAATATCTTTCAGCAAATGATGAAAATCATGTAATAATAAATATTATATTTATTTTACATTATACATACTGTACACTATAATGTTGTGATGCAATTTATTTATTTATTTTAAAATTGATTTGTATTGAATTTGTATTATGTTTTATTTACATTTTTAAAAAATTGATAAATATATTTATTTACTTTTTAAAATATTACTTTTTAAACATCCAATAAAACAATGTAAAATTTATCAAATAAATGTCATATTGAAATAAAATTAAAATATATAAATTATATAATTTAATTTAATTGAAAAAATATTTATTTATAAATGATCAGTCATGAAATGGTTATATAATAAGTTATTGGCTAAAGTCCTAAGTTTCTGAGTTTAGGAAATGTTTGCAAACATAATTTATTAAATTATACAATTTCCATATTTACTTACTAGTCAATGTGTACAAAATGACTAAAATGATCAACTCATTCCTGTGAGAACATGGAAGATGAGGACGCAGAGATGCAGTTCTTGCATGATGTAATCGAATCACAGCGGCATTACTGTAAGAGGAAGCTGGTATTGCCTCCACAGCTCATACTGCAGGGGAATGCTTCCTCTGCTCTTCCAGTAAGTGCTAAGTGCAGCTGAAGAGTAATGGGGCAAGATCCATTAACCGCAGAGAGAGATGTCTTTGCATGGAGACTGAATAGAGGTAAACATCACGCAGTTTATTTCAACACTCTTACTTTTGCAGGCATGCTCCCGGTCTTCTCGGTGCGGGTAGATCCTTGTAGACTCATGGCCTTGTCCTTACGCCTGCGCTTGCTCAGCTCCCTTTGCTCCTTCTGTCTGTTCTGGACCTCCATCAGAGCTGTGATGAAGGTATTCTTCACCTCCTTCTCAAACTCCAGCTCGTCCCTCCGGGCCAGCTGGGCCACCAGTTCCTCCGAATACTCTCGTATCGCCGCCTCCATCCGACACAAGATGTCAAGCAGCGCTGAGCTTGGCATCAGCCTCAAACCTGCATGACAAGCATTCGGTTTAATAAGACTTGATCAAAGCGAGCAACACTTGACTTTCACACTGTGACTAATGTTGTAATGTTTCTTTAGTGTCGTTCTCAGTTGACGTGGGCTGCGTCTTTGGTTTCAAAAACATGATCTGGGATGAAGAAATGCTGAAACAACATTGATTTAAATAGCAACCTTCTCCGCGTACTCGATAGGCACCTGTTTCTTTTTCCTGGGGAGATGTAGAGCATGTTTACATTGACCTTGATCTGATAATATGAAGGTACTTCTCATAATAATGACACTTTTGCTGACAAACATCATGCTTCGTTTAACCATAAAGATAATTATAAAATGTATATATCATGTAAAGCAATGTTTAAACATTTTCCTCTTAAAATCTAGTTTCAACTGAAGATAAAACCCAGAGGTTCACAGATATTTATCAATTGCAGGTTTGAACAAGCACCTTCGTAGGAGCAGTTGTTGTTGGAGGCCTGAGACAGCATGCGGATCTCCTCCAGTAGAGAAGGACTGCTTTTAGTGGAAGACACTGCGATATCATCCTCCTCCTCTTCCTCTGTCTCTCCAGGGTCTGGTGAGTTTTCCATCATCTCCACTATCTCTTCAATCACCTGGTGAGAGAAAAAATGACAGATTTCAGTGGGTGTTTAAACCATTTTGAAGAAACAACAAAACTGCCCTGTTTGAAAAAAAAAAACAGCATATGCTGGTTACGTATGTTTTGAAGCATGGCAGCTGGTTTAAGCTGGTCCTTAGTTGGTCATGAGTTGGTCTTGAGCAGAAACTAGTTGCTTAGGACCAGCACATGACCAGCTCAAACCGGCTGCCATGCTTCAAAACATAAGTTGTAGCTTTGAATTTTAACTTTGTATGCATTAAATAATTGTACCACATTTGTTTAAAGCTGGGTTACAGTGTAAACCTGCTCTATGTAAAATTATAGAATTAGGCTAAATGTATCAACCATTAGTATGTCACAAAACACTTACAATACTACTATTAACCTTTTGATGCATTAATGAACAAAAAGAAAAAAAAATACTTATATGTATTATATATTTATAAAATACAGCATATATTCATTCTCATTTTTAACCAGTGAACATCTGTTTGTATATATACATAGTAAAGACAAAAATCATTTATTTAAAAGGATGCTGTAAAAGTTTAAACTCACCTGATCAGCTGTAATAAGAGGTTCTTCACTCAGACAATTGGCATTCTCATTCTTCTCATTCATCTCATCCTCTTCCTTTTCATGTATCTTTAAAACCGAGACAAATACATTCATGAAAATCTTTACAACATGTTTAGGAGCGTCAGCCGTATCAATATGGCAAGACAGTAGAGAGTAATGGCTCCATATAGTTCCATTACACTCATTGGTAATGTGCTGAAGAAAGTGCTTTCAAATTTTAGCTTGACAGCTCTTCTGGCCTGCAATGATGTACAGCAGAGTCTTGAATAAACTAGTCAAAAGCTAGTATTGGATTACCTCATTTCACTTCCGACCAGTTGCACCAGTTGCATGAACTGTGTTCATCTCACATGATGATAAAATATAAAAATGTTTGCCAGTTAGCCATGGGCATTATTCAGAGATTTGTTTATTTTTTTTTGCGGTGTCTAAACTGTTCATTGCAAAGCTTTTGACAGGCCGATTGCCAGAGAAAGTAGATCAGGCTGGCCTTTTGGCAGCGAGTGACTATCTCTGCCATCCATTTGGCATAAATATACACACCACACCCTGAATCAAGAGGGCAAAGCTCTTATAGTGCTGCAGTCATTTGCTCAGAGGAAATAAAATGGCTTTTTCAATTATAAGGAGGAAGATATTTCAAGATGTTTCAATAAAATTATCATTTCAGGATATTTTTTAATGGCCAATGCATCAGTGACTTCAGTAACACTTTGCAACTTAATACAGCTCCATTAATATAATATAATTAATATTATTAATAAATTACCTTTAACTATAAATAATATTTATTCATATCAACAAAATAATAATATTAAGTAGTAATATCATTGTAGGATAAAATTCACATTAAAATATTAAGCGACTATAAATAATCTAATATAAACTTCAATAATAATAAGCTGTTTCTGCATTAGTAAAATTTTTGTTGTCTCTAACATGTTGTACTCCAACTTATAGTCATGTTCTATAGCACTACTAATCTATACAGTTACCCTGCAGTATATTATCATGTCAACACCATGAATGTTATCAGAGCAGAGCAGATGTTTACCTCCTGATCTGAGAGGTTGCCGTTCAGTGTTTCTGAGGTGGGGTCATCCCAACTGGACACAGAGGAGGGGATGTAGTTGTCAGTCAGAGCATCCCACACGCTACAAAAACACATGCATGGACATTTATATACACAGTGTTCCAACCAACAGACAATGAAAATGGAACAAATGAGACATTCAATTTCAGAATTATGAATGATACATTCTTTAACAACAACTTTAATGAGCACACACTTCATTTAAATGTATTAATTATGATAAATGATAAATAAAAAGAATTAGTTTTATGTGCATTTGTGTGCAGTAGCTGGTTTGCATATTTGTATAACTGGGTCAGTGACAACGCTTTCTTTCTCTTTTCTATCTATTTATCCACAAACTGAAATTACTCTCCACACTTTCTTTGTGCCTCTGTCTAGTCATCCAGGGAACAAGTGGCCATTCAAAGTGTGCTGATCCTCTGAGGGCACACAGACACAAGCCTACCAGCCTCCATTCCAGCCCTGCATCAACACCAAACTGGTACAGACTCTTCGTCTTCCCATATGTCATTGTCGGAAGGAGTTTAATTTCTGTTTACCGCCAGAGATCTCCAAAGGCAACATCTTATCTAGAATATTTAGCAACCACAGGTAAAAAATGATAAAAATATACTGAGAATTGCAGCAGGCTGGTTTCTGTTATTCGTCGGATGCACAGCCACAGGCTGAATTCTAGCGCAGGGACAGATTTGTGTCTGAATACAAGCCAAGAACAAAAGCCACGGGCAATGAGAACACATCACAGCGGGAAACGCAGAAAATAACATGCTAACAAATCATAAATCAACGGCATATTTACAGCACAAACAATGAGAGTAATGAGCAAGATGCTCGAATACTGGAAAACCCAGTGATATGTTCGGTTTTATCTCTTACAAGTAAATGTTAATTTGAATCTAATGTACTCTCATTTTTATTTACTTGGTAATACTAGTGTATATTTTTGCCTTTAGAGTCTCAATCAGTGATGATGTTTTGACCTTTTTAAATCAACAAGAATGTACGCTATATTTAGACCCTATTTTGCGAGAGGCAGATTTGATGGCAGAGAGGATGGTGACAGGCTGCCAGAACAGACAAGTCAGGACAAACAAAAGCACTGAGGCGTATAAAAATTCGCTGAATAATTCACGGCCAATCCATGGACACACGCACACAGACAGGCGCTGATGATGGACAAAGGGTGTTTTTATACAGTTTGATTGGCAGGCCAGTTGGCAAGGATGTCAGACATGTCCTCACTTTTGATTGGCAGAGAGAGAGCCAACTGGATGGGCATATTCATCAGCATCGTCATAACAGTATCCATACTTCTTAAGTGGTGCAAAATTGAGATGCTAATTGCATCAGACTTCATTTATGATCTACATGCATTTACTAGAAGCAGAACAGAAAACATCTTACTCTTCATCTTGAAGCCTTTCTTCATCCTCCTCAGCATGCGATTGGTTGCGAACAGGTGCAAGACCTTCTGTCTTGGTGTTGTAATTGTGGAAGCACACGTTCAGCTTCTCGTCAAATTCATTGACGAGGTCCTCCATGGACTTGAAGCTCATCATCTCTGAGAAGTTCTCCAGCTCTGAGAACTCTTCGCGGCACAGCGGGGCCAGAGGAATGGTTTTGTGAGGCCGGCAGTCAGACTGCTCGGATTCGAGCTCCTCCATCTTGCAGGGCCGCAGATCCTCGAATTCCTCATCCAGGCACACCAGAGGGGCCTCCATCCTGATGCCCTCTTGATCGCACAGTCACGTGGAGGTTGTCGCTGCAACAGTCCCTAATTAAAAATATGATAATTGTCAATCTGTCATCTCAAAACATCTCTAAAACAAAAAAATGCAGATTTTAATATGGAGCAATTTCACTTCTCAGCTTAAACTGTATTTGAAAATGAAGTTATATAACAGTAATGACTTCTTCAGACTCAAGAACATTTTGTGAAGCTTTTTTAACTATGGAGATTTAGACAGTTTTTCTCAGATGGCATCTCGTTAAATTAATCCCTTCCTTTCAACTAAGCGAGCAGGGAACACGAATGACTGCGTTTCTCTCAAGCAGAGTGAAAGTAATTGTGTTTAATTTGCGTGGCGGTTGATTCAGCAAAACCTCTGGGATTTTTCCCAATGCATTCTGGGACTGTGAGGCAGCCAAAGTCAACCAGCAATTATAGCTACTGCTAATTTGAATGAACTTTTACCAAACAAATGAAAAAAGAATACATGTACATTAAGAATACGTACATTAGCTAATCATTAATGCCTTATAATATTTTTTACAAATTAAGTGGTACAATATGAGCATTTCTAGGCAAAAATGCATATTGTTATATTCTGATTCACCCAAAAGAAATGCTTTACATTCTATTCAGGTCAAGATGTCTTCCACTAAAAATCTTAGTTTGAGAGTTATTATACAGTAACATCCACTCTTTATTTCCTGCATTTTCGACCTGTGACAGTTCCCATGAATGAGGTTGAAAGGCTTTATCAGGCTTAACGTCAAGCTAAAAGACTGTAGGATAAATATCCATTTAAAACAGGTTTGCATAAGCTTTTACCCCAACATTACATTAGTCAGCAAAGTTCCATTCCTCTAATACACTCTATTACCCTAGTGTGTATGTGTCCGAATGACCTTTTGTCACTTCCTGGTTTTTGGCTACCAATTGATTTGTTTGTCCGCTACTCATAATTCTGTGCCTATAGCCAAAACCCATTCAAAAAATCTTCCACTGGCCAAAGCAAAGAGTCAACCCAATGTTACAGTGATAAACTGCTGCCCCTTATTCACACTTCCTGAGGAAGCGGGTGGAATTGAGCAGGAGTGTAAATAGCATATTGACCTTAAATCAATCGATGGAACAAACTGTGGCAATGGAATAAAACAGTTTTGCTGTGGGACCTCCGCTGAGCTCGACGTCATCTAAATGTGTATTACATTCATATTTATCACAGTGCTAAAAAATGCAAGGGATATTTCTGAAACGCACTGCTAAATCTGGATCACAGCATGAATTTGTGAGTGCCAGTTAACGGTGCTTGTGGCAGGCATGACTTATGTTGTGAAATATGAATATGAACACAACCATGTCACGAGATAAGATGAATTGACGAGCCATGATGGGAAGAAATATGGCGGATCACATCATAAAGCATGGGAGAGATAAAATACAGGATTCACATGAAGAATTTATTTTGTATTTTTGTAGGTCACACCACATGGATTTGAAAATATTATTTTTGACCATCCAAATGGAGGAAAGATATTCCAATTGTGCAATGCAAAAGTAACAATTCTATTTTTTTCTAGAAATATGTACAGAATGAAATGGAAAAAAGAAAGGGGAGGATGCAGAACGGATGGAGATCAAGGTTACCCCATATCCCGGTGGGAATAACAGGAAAACAATGGAGACGGAGTGATGGAGGAGAGAGAGGGAGGAACAAATTACCTGCAGAAGAATCTCTCCGTGTGTATCTGGGTAGAAACAGTCCCTCCTATTCCAATATAGTCAGAGAGAAACCACCATCAGCAAATCTCGGTCAGGATGAAACGACAGCAGGCACAATTGTTCCCATCACACACACTCAGAAGCTCCGTCTCGTGATGGCCGCTGTTCTAGTCTACGGTGTCTTGTCTAAGCCAGTCAAGGCTAAGAGTGTTGTTTTCTGAGCATTAAGCAGCAGCCGTCCTCTCCTTCTCCACGGAGCCTGCGCATTGGTACGGCAACTGACGGAATCATCCTCCTCGCCGACCCTCCCCCTTCTGCTGCTCTCCTCATGCACCTCACTCTCTCCGCCCCCTACCCCTCCTGCTCCCTTTCTCTCAGTCTGCCATAAGCCAAATCCCTCCATATTCATGAGGGAGGGTAAAAAAAAAAAAAACAGTGAGAGGTAATGGAGAGAAGCTGTATTGGGGCTTTATTCACACCTTGAACTCGCTTGTCATCGGCCACATCAGGGGTCCCTTGGCAGGATCCCCTTCTCATTACCCCTCAAAGCACGCTCAAGGGATTTTAGATGAAGAAGCTGTGCTAACAACATGTATGGTGACTGCTTACTGTCAGTCATTATACTATTAAAATGAAAGCTATGAATGTGGCAAGATTACAGTGTTTTAATAATGTTGCAGGGTCATATAGAATAGTCGTAGCCAAAGTCTGGGACCACTAGTGAAAATATTAGTGAAAACGTATAACAATTTAATGAAAATTTTAAAGTAACATTGTCAGATTTGATTAGTGACCTATAGAATGTGCAGAATTGTAATGATTTATTGGGTTTTAAGTAGACATTTATTTGTTTAAATAACATTTATATGATTGAAATATTATCATATCAGTTACTGGCTGATTTTTTAGTTTTTGCATTTAATTGTGCATTTAAATGTTAATTTTTCTTAATTTTATATTTACATTACCTCTGCCATTATCTACCACTCATTTAAGGTTCATATTTTAAAAAGCACTTTACAACAAGGTTTCATTTATTTACATTAATTAACTGTATTAGTTAACTTGCACAATATTTACATACCATTTATTAACCCTAGTTAATATCAAGTTCAAAATGTGCTTGATAACATTAAGTTAATGTACTGTGAATTAACATGAACGTTTTTATTAACTAATATTAACAAAGATTAATAAATGCTGTAACAAATATATTGTTAGTTCATGTTAGTTAATGCTAATGTTAATCAATGTTAACAAGTTTCCAAAAAACGAATAATTTAACAACAGTTTTAAATGTAATTGTTTCCAAATCTCAAAATTAATGTCCATTCTTCCGTGCTGCATTGTAATGCATATTATAATACTGTGATACCCAGATTTCCTTGCCTTGTAGCAATTAATATGTTTCATTTTAGTTTTTTGTGTTTTATTTTTAGTTTAATTTTATTAGTGTCATTCATCATTTATTGGCTATGACATAAAAAATAATTATGGTAACATTTTACAATAAGGTTTCATTTGTTAACATTAGTTAACAAGAAGTAACAATGAACAGTACTTCTACAGTATTTATTAATTTCAACATTTACTAACATATATTTATAATATAAAAAGCTGTATCTGTTAACAGTTGTTAATACACTGAACAAACATGAACAATGTGCAACTATATTTTTATTTAATTGTATTTTAGAGAACATTAACAAAGATTAATAAAAGTCTATAATGTTGTTCATTGGTATACGCTAATGCACTAACAAATGAGATTTTATTGTAAAGTGTTGCTAAAAATGTATTATAATTGATGTATCCCTAATGTAGAGACAAACGTTCAAAATAAAAGTCCACATAACACTAAACAAGAAAAACACTGACAGACAACATAACACCTACATTTAAAAATTGCTAAATCCTAAAGTTAGAAAATGTCATTTACATGGCCCATTTAAAAAAGCAGACTAAAGTGCTTAAAAGAACCAAATCCACAATAATAAGAAATAAAATTCCTTCTACTAAAACCTTACCTTTTCAAGTTTATATTAGATAATTAATCACAGATTAAACAACAGATGTCAATGCGGTCTCAGACTTTGAACCCCTACAGACAAAATCCACTGTTACCATCTCAGTTTGTCTGATTCTGCAGGTCATCCAGTGAGTCAGAAAAACCGAGAAATGCAGCAAAGACAAAGACCGTGGCTTATAGGAACTGATGGGGCATAAAGAAGCATTTAGTTTGGTTATAGTATTGCCCAGTTGCCCTTTACGTCACACATATCCACACCTCCCATGTGTAACGCCACTCTCCACTGCTGCCCTTAATCCTTCACTGCCTTTAATCTGCGTCTCAGCCTGTAAAAACACCCATACAGTTAGAGACGCTTTCCAGCATGCATGTGTCTGCATGCATACAAGCTGCTCAAAATTGGCTTGCCAAATTCCAAGGATTAGCATCTGATTTTATGGATTACAGACAATGCTTTCACAGTTTTGAGCAGATGACTGTGGGAAACAACAAAAGCATTGCACACGCTGCTTTAGACATCACAAGACGTCTAGTCCTTATATAGTAAAGCTTCCTGTCCATGTGGCCAGATTTACTCAGAAATGCATTTTGGTGTTAGAAGCACGCGGCGTGACTGAAATACAAATGCAACTGTATTACAACTGGCTGCTTGAATATGAACTGTATGATTCTAGCATGTTTTAATATATTTGATAGTTGTTGGCTGTATGCATGTGGCACATCTTTGTCTAACAGACTTTAAACCGTATGAGTCCATTAATGGTTAATAAGGAGGAGTGAGCAGAAAGTAACAGTGGTGGGTCTTTATGAAGGAGGAGGAATATTCTGCAAAGCTCAAAGACAAATATGACATCATCTCCTATGGGAGTGTCAATCATTGTCTAATGTATTCAACAACTACAAAAGTGTTAGATCATAAATCTGCCTATTTTTATCATCAAAGCCACATTGTTTTGATGCAGAGGCTATTTCAAACCATCCTTCAAAAGCTTTACCACTTGCCAAAAAAAATTAAATAAAAAAAAATATGTATATACACAATACTTTATTTAAAAATTCAAACCACAGATCATTTCATACCGCATGTTGCTTTCTGCATCCTTATTAAATTAGCTGCAATAAATTTGAAGACATAATATAAAAAATGAGGAATACACACAATGACCTGATTTCCTGTGCAAGACTCCCCCTTCTCACACAGATGCAAGGCTCCTCCACAATACAGTCAAAAGACTAGGAATGACGGAGGCCCCATCGCCATGGTAACCGGGTTCGTGCAGCTGAGCATTGCGCTTGGAGCAGTTGCTGTGGTTATTGGTGAAGGACTGAAACTGGCCCATTAGCTCCACGCCTCCAAACATCGAAGGCTTAATAGGTTTGTACAATATGGCCGCTGGATTTATCGAGCTAAGATGTTGTTTTAGCTGACATTTAATATTTATGATGTGATCACTTTATGTACTGTATGAACCTCCACATCTTTTATTAGGGATAGATGGTAGCTTGCCCCTGCCACTGACACTTTTAACAGAAAATCAGTCAACTAAACTCAAATACATTGCCACTGAAATGTTTAATAACAAAAGAATTCAACAACTATTTTTATTAAAAGTTAATAAAATAAATTTTTGCACATTTTCTATTGTGATAGAATAGATTAGAGTTAAATAGTAAGTGAATAGCATACACTTTCTTTTTCTATTTTTAGCAATAGTAAAAACAAATGCTAATTGTTATTGTATTACCTTTATGTTATTTTGACTACTTTTTTCAGAAATCAGATTATATTTTCCAAAATGAGAAGTGATTTTATTGCTCATATAGCCTCCCTGAGGAAAACATCTGCTGTACGGCTGTATATTGTGTGACAGATTGAGTTCAGGATTTGAACACAAAGGCTTGTTATTTCTCCTCAGTCCTCATTATTTTCTATAGGCTTGAATTCTGCAGATGTAGAGAAAGAGGACTTCAGCTATGATCAATACTCATCCAGGTTTCTCTTCTCAGCTTCAAAATTTACTTGGAAAATACAGCTGTCAGCACCATAGCCAGCCGATCAATAACAACATCTCAAAGACAGAGGACTGCACATACTATTGAAAACTCATCAGCTAAAGTATCTCCCTTTATACTTGCCCATCTGGAACGTTTTACAGTAAGTGAGTAATAAAGCAGCCTATACCTAAATGCCTCTACTGTTTAAAACATGGTAACATCTTTATATAAAAATGCAAATACAGCAAAAAAATATAACAATATGAAAAATATAAATAAAATAACAGTTTTCTATTTTGATATATTTTAAAATTCATCCTGTTACGGCAAAGCTGTATTTTGGGAAGCAATTACTCCAATCATTCTAATATGCTGATTTGGTGCTCAAGAAACAATACTTATTTTTTTAAATAAATATGCAGCTTAATACTTTGTGGAAATTGTGATGCATTCATTAGTATACACAGTAGCCAATACCATATGAAAATGAATACATTTTAATCATATTATCAAATTGGCTATAAAGTGGATTGCTGATTGGGCAAATGAGGTATGAGTCTGCCCTCTAGGGGTTATCAAGAGCTACAGCTCTCAAAAAGTTAACCTCAGAAAGTTTTATTTTACCATGCAAATCAAATTGCGTTGAAGAAAGATATCAAATGTAACTCCAGTTTATGAATTAAAGGTACTTTAGGGACAACACTGGTATTATCGGTTCAAACTTCTAAGAAAGTTTTAAGACCTTGTGGTTTTTTATCTAACGAACACTATAAAACCACTAAACAGTTTCCTTTACACACCTTATTTTTCCCAAACTGAGTTCACTGCAGGTGAAAAGATGACACACAACACTAGAAGTTTCTATGAGGGAAAAGATGAGCTTTTTTTCTTCTTCATTTTTTAATCTGAGGAATCAGAGTAAAAACAAATGTCATATACAGCACAAGTACTGAAAGAGCAGTTAGACTGTGTGTGTTCTGCACTCGTATTTTACATTAGCACAGTTCTAGAATCTTCTAGAATCCGTTTTGTAAACTCTGCTAGTACCTTAGAGCGATTTCGAAATCATTTCAAAATCATATACTTACAATTCTGTAAATATATACTGTACATACATAATATTAATATAGAAATATGGTAATCTAATGCCATTTTAAGCACTTTTTTGCACGATGATGAATGTAAAGACATTAGGAAACAACTAATTCTTGTTCCTTCTTTGTTTGGAAAGGATACACAGTGCTAATTTGTAAAATCATATAGGTGAAGTCAGTAAACACAGTGTGGCACATAGAGCCATGAGTATTCTGCAAAGAGATGCTTTAGAATTTTTTTTTAAAACAGACAGCAGAGAGATCACTTATACATAGCCCTCTGTGACAGGCCTTGCCTTTTTTTACTAGTTTGACACCGAAAGCAAGGGTAATGTAAAAGAAAAAGGCAATTTTATCAAACAATATGCAGAACCTAGTGTGTGATCAACATGTCACGATCTTTCTTACTTAATGTTCGTTCCCGGACACAAGGATCATTTTCTATTGAAGTGAATGGAAGTGCCAACAAAAACTGATATTGTGAAATTGCAGTCTCACAAAAGGCAGCTCATCGTGAGATGTTTCATCTTGGTTTTTCGGATAGATAAACACCCCCACGGTCCTAACACGGCAAGAAATAATCACGAAAATAAGAGCCACTAACAAAGCAGCCATAATGAGCCTGCAATCTTAAAATGGGTGTGCAATCACTTCCAGGATATGCATCCCTTATACTGCTCTAAGTGTTAATACGTCTGCTTTTCATCCTGATCTCACACTTTATCAGCATTTGCTAAGCTGTGCTGTTATGGTCAAAGATTTCTAAGGTTTTAAGTACATATTGGTTAGTAACTAGTTATAACTGTGACATGTAATATGAAGCTGATCTCCAGTGTTGGTAAAAATGAGAACTAAAATAAGACATTAATGCCACCTGAATTCTAGAAATGACAGGAATTCATTTAAAACATTAAACATTAGAACAGTCAATGACTTAGTAACACTTTAAAATAAGGTCGTTCTGTAAGTTACCCTTAACTAACACTAAAAAGCCTTTAACATTTATTAATCTTGATAAAAGTTAACTTTAACATAAAAATAGTACATTTTTACACATTAACTTTAGTAAATGTGCCAACATGAACTAACAAATACGCAGTTGAATCATAATTCATTTATAAACAAACATTAACTAAGTTTAATTTTTAGTTGAAATCTTTAACTAATGTTAGCATTTTGAACCTTATAGTAAAGTGTTACCCGACAACAACAAACATTTTGGTTCCTCATACCAAAACCTCAACAGCAATAATACTGAATTAAAATTCTATTTTTATGCACTTGAAAGGCTTGTTAAAGGAGCTTGTTAAAGTATCACTATATCAATACAATTTGACAGACAAAATAAACATTTAATTCAGGTGCACTTTAGCTTAGCTACATACCTGTAGGGAAACTAATTTGGTTTGTTGAATCTAAGCAAAAAGGTTTATGTAATTTTGGGTTGATATGAAGTTAAGGGTCCCCCTGGAGACACTGAAATCACATTGGCAAAAACTCTGAAGTGCTTATAATTTACGGAATGGCAACAAAAGTAAAAAGGCATGTATTGGTAAGCATACTGTATATATATATATATATATATATATATATATAAAAAACAATATTACTAAAAAATATGATTTAGTTACACACCATTTCATTAAAAATCTGAAACTGAACACTATATGAAATGTATATGTTACGAAAGAAAACAATCTACGATAACAAAACATTCAATACAGAAGTTAAAAAGGCTGTAAATGGAATATAGAGTGGAATGTATTTGTGTTGTCTAGATTGAACTGCTGAAATGTTTCAGATAAATATACAGTCAATTAATTCCAGGGTGGCGGACAAAAAGTAAACAATCTCAGAGGAACCGCCGAGAAGAATTCATAAATATCGAATTGTGGTTTTTGGAATAAGTGTTTTTGCTTTTCATATATTAATCCCTTTTTAAAAGCTACTTAGGAACTTGTTGATTATAAACCGGTGTGTTTCGGAATGTGAAATATCATGTTTACGTTGCCATCTATTTTGGGAGCGCACAGCTTCTTTAAATCCGTACACACACACACTCTCTCTCTCTGACACATACACACAAGATGATGAGAAGATGTGGTTAGGTTTAGTTGTCTTCCTCTTTAGCTTGAGAGAGTGCTTTCTCTGCGCTCGCCGAGCCCTCGAAGCGCTGGGAGGCGATGGCAGCTTGATGGGACATGCTTTTCCTCACAATGTCTCCCTTCCTCCATAGCGTAATCTCCTAAAAATCCACAAAAGATGTCAATTTATGCACAAAATATCTGGGCACGTAATAGTTAAAATATCACTACTAACTTTTAATTTATTCATCTGTTAATATTGTAAAGTAAGGACCAACCTGTTGTTTGAAGTAACGCCTCTCTTCTTCATCAATGAGTACGAGATTCAGGTAATAACGAACAGAAAATTTCTTATTAATATCCCTCATGGTGGGCGTCATCTCGTACCCAGCCAGAAAAAGACGGATAGGGATGGATTCACCTGAAGCCAGTAAAAGATACAGTTACATTCTTATAAATCCGTATTAATGTATATGTTAGGAATTGTTTCGTACCTCGCACAGGTGCTCCATCCATAATCTCGTATTTTGCAATGGTGTCATTTTCGTGGTACACATTTGGCCCTGTCCCTGTTGTCTCCCGTTTAATAATATCAATCTCCATGTGTTTGATCTTAATTCGAACCAACAGGAAATAGATCTTCCCTACAATCACATCTTTCAGGTGATACCTGCCATTTTTTAAGGGGGGAAAAAAACAGGAAAAATGGTATCAGTGGTTGACAAATTGACATCGTATTAACTGTTTTAAGTTAAAACCATAAACTCCCATCCTCTGGCTGTTTTTTTTTACTTACTTAGACTTGTTGTACTCAAACTCAATGTGTAGACAGTCCTCAATTCCCACCTCCATCTTTATGGAGGAGTTGAGTTCTGGATATGTGCTGAGTGTGTGCACCACAATGTCCATCTCTTTGCAGATGTCATTCAGTCTCCTGCTGATAGTCGCCCGCAGGAAATAGCTTAAGGAAAAAAATGAGAGTAAACCATCTTAACAACAACTTAGACAGGTGTGTCTGTGTGTACAGCATGCTGTGGGAGCCCATATAAACAATCTTTCTTGAGCTACACAACTGGAACATACCGTAGTTTTACATTCTGGCCTGTGTAGGACTCGTACGGTTTCTCCACATGTGTGAACTCAAAATCAAAGGTCTGAGATTGAGCCATTTCTCCAGGCCGAGCTAAATCCTTAACCAGAGAGACAAACTCATGATGGTTTCCTCTGTCGTAGTACAGTTCTAGGAGAAAAAAGACACAGGAGAGAAAAAATATTACTATACATGCTCATTTTTTGACATGGCTTCTTAATACAATATTAAACAAAATATTTTGTGTATTCTGTTTCATTCTTTCAAGTAAAAAAAAAATTTCAGGAATTGTTAGACTGCCAGGTATTGAATAACATGACATTATTAAAGTCATAAGTCATTTATAATAAATAATAATTGGGGGGCACAATTTCTTTACATATCACAAGTTTCTTGAACATTTCTTAGAATTGCATTAACTGTATATAAAGCTTTAAATACAGCCCTTCCTTATAACAAGGAGAAACAAATATCTTTTAAGCTTTTAAACGGTTCACTACTGAAAATAAAAAAGGGGATTCATAGCTTGTGACGAGCATCCAGAGGTGTGGTTCCTATTATACTGCCTTTTTACTAGAGATAGGAAGTCGACTCATTTCAAAGAATCGGTTCTTTTGAACAATTAATTTAAAAGAACAGAAGAAAAACGACTCAACGATTCTTTTACAGGTAGCACACAGTGCTGTTCATTATGGGTTTTATTTAAAAGGGTGGGGATTTCTTTTCATTTTCAAGAAGTCCAATTTCTATTTTTTGCAAACATGTTTCTGCTAACATCGCAACACTTATTTAGATCATAAATATAATTTTAATGTACATTCAACGATACTTATGTCATTTACCTTTCTTAAGTGAAAAAGGTTTCAAGGCTATTTTAAAGTCCAGCTCTTCTTATTCTGAAACCATTTCTATTACAGGTTCTACAATTTGTAACGTTTCTGCTATTTAAAAATCGACTTTCAGCCTATTTCCCTCTCAGTCATCAGTTCTCAAGGAATGACAAAAAATGTCCGAACAGGGCGGTTCTCAGATCAACAGTTTGGTTGATCAGTTGTTGGCTGTATTTCGAACAGCATACTAATGTATTACTCTTGCTATTTCTCAGGTAACGTTACGCTCGGACCGAATCGTGAAGGAATCGTTAAGACATATTTAGTGAACCGGTTCGCTCGATTCACTGAAAATATCCAAGTCGATAGAACGATTCGTTCACGAATCAAACACCGCCAATGTGTCATATGTCACGAGACTAGTGTTTGTAATTTGACACTTCAACATATTAACACGTTATTACTTAAGTGTGCACCCCCCTTAATGAAACGTGCGTTACAAAACAATTTTGGCCGCGACACCTTCAAACAAACGAACACAAATGTGATTGTTGAATTATATTTAGCGGCCACAGCACTGCACATACGTTGCGTCATCAAGCATCGCTAGTTCAAACGTCGTTCTTACCGATTTGCCCGATAAACTCTATTTTGATCCCTTGATGCTCGAGCCTCTTGCCTGGGTTCTTCAGCGTTACGTTGACTTTCCCAGAGACTGTCTCCCCGTCGTAAAACAGAAAGTATTTGTCCTTTTTCCCGTCTTCTGTCTTGTGCTCGGCCTTTTTTCTCGTCTCGGCATCATTTAGGACTATGTCAATTTCAGCACTTTGTCCGAAACTGAAGAAGCTCATCCCGAAACCTTGTGCTGGACTGGAATCCTTTTGTATTCTAACACCTGGTCCAATTCCACATCAATACAATTCCGTCCTGTTCACAAGCGAGCTGCTCTATCTTCCGCAATGCATGCACGTATATAAATAGGCTGTTAAAAATGATTTGAGCTAATTATTCATATGGCTACTGTATTAATACATGCAGAGGATTTTTCAGCAATGTACAAACAGACACAAGCTTCAGAAATGAATTTACTACCGGGATAGTCCACGTAAATATTGTTTCAAAATAAAAGTCTTTACATAGACGAATGAAATTCATCAAGAGTCAAGTGTACATAAGAGTAGTCGTTTTTATTGGTTTTGCTTGTTTTACTTTTTAATAATTTGATGCACACAAAATGTTATTTTATAACATAAGTATGCAATATCACATACGTTTCATGCAGGTTTTAAAAAGTTCAGTAATTTTTCAAATTAATGCTTTAAAGTCATAAAGTCTCAAATTCATAAAACATAAAAGGCTTTAAAAATCTTAACTTTTTATAAAAGCTGCAGAAACCCTTTAGGAGAGCCCCCTTTTTTTTATCATTGTCGTAGTTAATGCCTCCCTCTAGTGAGCACATCTAGTGATAGCACAACTCTGCATGAACACCCGCTACAAACATTCACATCGATACCGCACGCATATTTTGTTGAAAACATAAAGGATCTAGTGCAAATTTAAGAAGCCAAGTCCAACAAGATATATAGACTATTTGACAGGCATATGAGTGCCAAGTGGTTTCTAAATCTCAGTGCACTCAGCCTCTTAAATCTTGATGAAAGGACCGCCTTTGAAGCCTATTAACAAAATATATTAAACTGGTGATTATTTTATATTACGCAACTAAAAAGGTGAATGGAAAGCTACACTGTGTGTTCAAATTCTTTCATGGCAGACATTATCCTCTGTAAATCCTGTTTAACTGAAAATATAAGGCAAGCTATATTAACATTTATTTCTATCAAACTAATACCTATTTTTGATATAAAAATTTATTAGAAGTAAGCAATCAAAAACTGACTATCATAATTTATTTAGGCTACATATTTATCAGACTGCTTAGTCTTTATTCCTTTATATTGATGATAAAGTAACTATTCCACTGTTAGTGTCAATGCATTGCTTATTTTTGCCATTGAATCATTTTGGGATCTGTTGCTCGGATATTAACTAGCCTATTCACTTCTTAACTAGTGAATCAGTATCTCATATTGTAAAGACTAGTGACTAACTAAAAGTTGACAAGTTAATAGGAACAAGTAGTATGCAAGCTATAATTAGCCCATTAATGAAACTGAAAAAAGATATTCACACCAAAGTCTTTGTTCACACTTAGACCAGTAAAGCATGACAATCGGTTTCTCAGATAATAACTATTCACTTCTTAACTGTCAGCTAGTGACATGAGAAATGAAAAAAGAGATTGATACTTTTGTTAAGTAATAGCGACTAACTGAAAATGTGACTAGTCACTAAGAATAAAATTACTATACAGGCTATAATTACCCTACTAGTGAACTTAAAAATAGATAGTAGTCACATAAAGTGACGTAAATTGACATTACATATATACTATGTTTTCAGCGGGGGGAAAATGTTAAATGAGCTTGCCATACAAAGGGATAAACTGGAGTAGCGTGAGTTATGCAAACGCAATTTCTGTTTACCTTTTGAATACGCGCTTGTGATTGGCTGTACAGGCTGTCACTCCAGCTGTGGGTGTGGCCAGCTCACTCTACTCTAAAGCACGCTGCACCCTGAGAGCGCTTCATAACACAGTCATTTCATTTAAAACCGCGCTAGGCATGGTACGAGCCGCACATCGCTGATTTGTACAGCGCGATCAGACACAGGGCTTCACTGTCAGTCAGCTCTGATCATGTGCGATTGTTAAGAGTTAGCAAACTACACAAAATCTTAACAGCACTTATCCTCTGTTTTAGGACAGTCTGCTGACTTCGGCATTGATTTTGTGATGGCAGAACCGCAGCAACAGCTGGTTGACATCGACCCGGATTTCGAGCCTCTCTCCCGGCCGCGCTCATGCACCTGGCCGCTGCACCGACCGGAGTTTAGCGAGCCGGGGAGCTCCAACACCTCCTCCCCGGCACCGTCCGTCAAGCAGGAGCAAGGCATCGTGGACTTTATCAACAGTCTAAGTTTATTAGAGGAGACTGAGGACTACCAAGAGGAGAAATCCGTCCTTTTGAACGATTTACACTGCCAGGACAACTGCATCCATCCCCAGCAACAGCATCCCCAGCAGCCGAATCCCCAGCTGACGCACCCGCAACAGGTGCCGCCGCTCCCCGCCCCTGCCAGCAGCTCCAGCCCTGCAGCGGCCCAGAGGAAGAGCAGCTCGTCTCGCAGGAACGCGTGGGGGAATATGTCATACGCTGACCTCATCACCAAGGCGATCGAGAGCTCCCCCGAGAAGCGGCTCACCCTGTCTCAGATCTACGAGTGGATGGTGAAGAGCGTGCCTTACTTCAAAGATAAGGGCGACAGCAACAGCTCAGCCGGCTGGAAGGTAATGTGCTCTCCAAGGCCAAGCACAAGTGTCATTAAAAGTAGCATTAGAGGTCATCTTATTGTACACGTTATATTTAAACACACTAAGATACTTTGCACACTGAAAGCATCCTTTAATGTGTCCATTAATGTAATTAGATTTTATTATAAGATTATCAGTTTGGAAAAAAAAAAAAGGCATGTGATACAAAATAAGTGGAAGGATGAATGTTTTGCTACATTTATATGTGTGCAGTTGTTAGCTAAAAGATCGATTCATATCTGATTTTCTACACACACACACAAAATTCTTAATATTTTCCAGTAAAATATCTGAACTTCCTTCCTTCCTTTTCCTCATTTATTTAATTGTATAATTCATTATAACAATTAAATTATTTGTTTATCATTTCAAGTATAAATGTAACAAAATCAAGAAACAAGATTTATTTAATTATAATTCTATTTCCTCCTAAATGACTTTTTACCTGACCTGGTTACCTCTGCCTGACTGGTAATATTTCTTGGTAACCTAATCTAGGTAATCTTTACAGAGGGTCCTGGGTGGTTCTGGCCTGACCAACCATGTTCCCATTCTAGCAACCACAGCTGTCTGTCCCACATTATATCTTAGAGCTAGTGATTTAATTCAATTAAATGCTTTTTACTTAACTGTTGATTTGAATGAAGCATGTTTAGGTAATGTTTTATTTATTTATTTATTTATTTATTTTTTTACCAATGTAGGCCCCTGAAAATGGTATAGCGTAACATATGCCAATAATGTAACAATTATGCTTCAAAAGCGCAGTTGTGGATTCCCTCTCAGCGTAAATGAATGACATGCGGTTTGTTATGGAATTTAAGGCTCGAAAGAGGAGGGACCGGAGCTCACAGTGTTCAGAAGACTGCATAACAACCCAGTATCAGCTGCGCATTTTGCTGATGCCAGTTCAGTTTAATCTTTGTTTAATATCCTTGTCGAAGAACTTGTGGTTTGGCTTTCTGTCGTCACCATGACGTAGAGAGAGGGTTAAATAACTTCTTTTTTTTTTTTTTTTTACTCGCCCTCATGTCATTTCAAACTTGCATGACTTTGTTTCTTCTGTGAAACTCAAATGTAGAAAATCAGTTTTGCATGCTGGTACTGAAGCTTTCATGCTTAAAAAAGGATGTAAACCCATTATTAAAAAGTGGTTTATACATCTTTGGACTATATATAATTCCTAGTCTGAACGTGTGGCATACAATAGCTTTGTGTGAAAAATAATGAAAAAAGCACTTTTTGTGAGAGAACTACTGTTAGCAGTGTGAGTGAACGCTGCTCATTTTCATCAGTTTTAGTCATGTGACCTATTTTTCAAGCGCTCATGCAGAGGTATGTTGTAAGTCTTGTGATTTGACAACACATTTCTAAAGCTCCTGAGGTGCTTGATGGCTAAAACCAACTATCAGGGCTGCCATGAGTGAGGTGGAGCAAACAGAGAGTGGTTTCAGTGTCGAAAGGGTTTTTGTCAACCTGTCATTTGTCTCTAGAGCACTTGTTCCTGTCTCTGATTCACCCCTCTATACAAGCCACTTTTGTTTCTTTTGCTTGCTCTGTGCGTAAATGGAAATACAAATCCTTACCGTCACCCATGTTAGTGCCTCCTCCCAACTCTGAGCTAAAAATACCGGCAAGATTACCTGTCATTACAGGGAGACACATTTACCTGAAAGGTGTGGTTCGCCCCCTCCTCACTCCCAACTATACGCCACGACAAAACATCGTCTGGACTCCTCCACCTGTGACATCATAGTTTCAGCATTCCAGTCACTCATGGGATATTTGTAGGGGTTGGACTGTTCTTTATCGTCATACTGTCTACATACCTAAGACTACAATAGTATTCTTCTTCCTGTGCCAGTAGATTCCAGTCCATGACTGTCACATTAACATAAGTAAAACTTGAGCAACTAAAAAAAGGGGTTTGCCATGATGCAGTTGAGTCAATGTCATATGATTATGAGTATAATACAGGGCTCTGCAATAAGCTTTTTATTAAGGATATATATATATATATATTATTATTATTTAAATATCCATTTTATTTTACGTGAGTGCAACAAATAATTTATTAGGTTTTAAATTTGCAGTAATACCTGGAAATTGTACATCTATGATGTAACTTCCTTACAGCTATAAATTCATAAACCCACTTTTGCTGGAAAATGATGTCATAAGGCGATTTCTTTATGATTTTCAACCTTTTATAACTGATGCTTCCAAGACACCACAAATTAGTCTTGCAACTGTGACAAAACCTCAGCTGTATTAGCCAGCTGGAGACATTTAACATGGTGATATATTTAAAACTGAATAATTTGCACCAAGAAAACCAAACGTTTAAGCTTGAAAGCCATATAAACTGTATGCAAATGTTAACATACAGTATGTTGCTTTCATTGTGAAACATTAACCATGCGCTATAGTGTTTTTGTCCCATGATAACCAGTTATTTTATTGATTGGTTGGTTTCTGCAGCGCAATACTGAATTGTTTCTTCCACTTTGGAATCTCATTGCTTTAAAATACTCTTCCACAGGCTGTTATTTTGTCTTATGGGTCACTTTAGTTTCATTGTGGTCAGATTGCTTATCACTGGAATCATGTTTGTTTTAGATTCACAATTATTGCAAAATCAAATTGATAATCGAGTGCAAACTTACCACTTTTGTTTAGTTCCCTTCTGTTTTTTTTTTTTGTGTTTCAAGCCTAGATGTAACTGCTATCCAAAAATCTCTGTGGTTCAGAGGTCAACATTTTAAGGTCATGCCAACAAGTTTGTAGAGCATGTAATGGGAGTCCAGGTTCATTCCCTTTTAAGTCAAAGTGAAATAATGAGAATAGTGTTTAGACTCATTTTATGAGGTACTGGCACCCAGCATGTTGTTTCATAACTCTCTTGTGTTTTAAATATTCACACTATTGTTTTATGTGTTTTAAGTAGTCAAGCACACACACACATACAGGTAGAATTCAGTGTGGGTCAGTTTAGTTATTCCCATGTGCCCTCATAAAACTACTGTAAAAATGGCATGTAGTTTCTGTTTCGAAGCCTTGGCAGTGTGCACCCAAAGCTAGAGATGTGTTACTATATCTGTGGTATAGTGATACAATCTTGTGTGGAGCCATACTATAGCTCATTTTAGGTGTATGGTTGAATAGTAACTAAACACACCCTTTATCATTCATATCATTTTAGTGCAATTTTTACTATTTTAGTTCCGTTCATTTTGTCATTAACGTACTAAGAGTTACTCATCCAAATGAATAAATGAACCCATGTGGTTTTCATTAAGTTTTTTTAGAAAAAAACAAGCTTTCTCACTTCCTCCTCTTTCTTATGCTTTTGAAAAATGTTTAACTCTGAGTCCTACTCACAGCACATGAACCCTGTTACCTCTACATGCTTTGAAGTTCACCATAGGCTTTCACCTCACCTACTAACACGCACACACACATGCACAAACATGCAAGCTATACATTTGTACGTTAGTGTTTTCAGGCTATTTCAAGGCACACACAATATTTGTTCAAGCTTATCTTGAGCAGATACCAATTTGTATCCTTTGTCGTTCGGTAAGTTTCGAGTGTAGGCGTACTGGCCACTGATTCTCCAAAACTAGTCACTTTTGATGTGTTTGCGGATTCAAAGTGTGCATTAGGTATCTTTTAAAATCGAAATTGTCGGATTTCACATTTATTGCGTTCAGTTGTAAGTTCTGGGGCAGTTTCTCGGAATGTATTTGATAGATAAATGCCAGGATGTACAGGTGAAGTGTGCAGAGGCTGAAGTTTGTGGTTGATACCTGCTCTGCATAACTTGAGTAGTGCGTAATTAGCATTGTGCAAGGTGCAGCAAAATTGAGGGACATTTTGCTTTTATACACACTCAAAGCGAAAGACAGAAAGGAAAGGGTTGAAAATGAAATGAAAGCAGTTGCAGCGCCGTTCCACCGTACCACAGCTAGATGAAAGACTTCATCACTGTGGCTCTGCGAGTTGGTGCAGACTTTGGCTATGTGGGTACCTGTGGCTTTTAATCTAGAGCTACATCAGTGTGCATGCATGGGACAGTAGCGTGACAAAAAGATACATGTGAAAACCCTCTGAATTCATCAGATATCAGGAAAAAAAGTCCCCAAACTGAAATGTCAAATGACGACAACCGGATGTCAAGCCAAAGGTGAAGTGCAGAAAAAGAATGTAATGTAGTCACTTTTGATTACAATTCATGTGAAAAGTTATTTTAGTGTTGGCACCAAAAATAAAAGTGATAATGATTTACTTTAATCTGTACTGTAATGTAAAGAGGTCTTTTAAAAAAAAGAAAGAAAAAGAAATGAGAAAAGCTAGTTTTATATTATTGCATTGGACTAAAACTTACTGACTTTGCTCACACAGGCTATAACAGCTTCCCAAAAAGGATAATTTTGGGGGATTTTTTCCCAATTTTGTTAAACTTCTGGTGTTCCTGGTCAAGAATGACTAGTACAATTACTACAAATAATTGCTGATAAATTTCCCATGATGCTATATTATTACCAAATTTTGCATTCATCTTTTTCTTGAGCTTTGGCAAATTGCTAAAACATGGTCAAAATTACTCACAATTAACTTTTTTTTGTTCACTCAGAAACTGAGGTGCGTAAGCTCAGATCAGCGAGGCCACTGAGTTCCAAAACGAAATACAAAACCTGGCTGATTTATATGAATGGGTGTCCAAAGGCCAGAACACATCTATAGCAGAAAACTGAACTTGAATTGAAAGGACTTTCTTTGAGTGTCACTGCGGTGTAGCATTCATTCAGATAAGAATGAACCATGGAAGCCTCGACTGTCCTTCACGATGAAGACATAGAAATAGGTATAAGATAGACAGGAATGTACCCTTTAGCTTGCCAGAGACATTCCTAAAAAAACTTGTTTGCTCTTGCTAAGAAAAGACATATGCATTTTAGCTGGAAAAATTCCCTGGACTCGTCAGAGCTGAAGTCATGCCAGCTTTAGCTAATTATTCCAGAAAGCAAGACAATAAGACATTTGTTTTATTTGTCAAAGCCACACCACAAGAAATCAGACCTCTCACTGTGCTTTTACTTACCACAAAAGACTAAACGGCTCTTTTTTTGCCCATTTTTCTTTTGCCCAAATATTGAGGCCATCTGTAAATATTTTTTATTGTTTGGATGATAATTCATTTATTCAAAGAATGGGTTCATGTATTTTGTATTTCCATTTTGTTTTCAAGACATTATGTTTTTAAAACATTCAAAACTTTGGACTCAGTGAGATTTAATGATTTTTGAAAGAGGAGCCTCACCAAGGCTACATTTGTTTGATTAAAAAAACACAGTAAAACAGTAATAATATGAACAATTATTGCTATTTCAAAAAACAGTTTTCTAATTTAATACGTTTTAAAATGTAATTTATTCATATGATGGCAAAGCCAAATTTTCAGAAACCATCACTCTAATCTTCAGTGTGACATGATCCTTCAGAAAAAACTATAATATGCTGATTTGGTATTTAATTAAATGTTTTTTTTTTATTAATTTAATTGTAACTAATTTTCATTATTATCAAGTTTTTGCTGTTTTTTTTTTTTGTTGGAAATCATTGATACATTTTGAAAGACTCTTTTCAACAACATAAAACATTTTAATTTAAAATATTTATTCGTTTAGATTTGCGTTTTATTCTATAGACGAATATATGACGAATATAACACTGGAAGGTGCAGAGACGCAGCATACCAGGTTTAGGCTGTTTAAGACAGTATCATTTTTCAAAGTGTGTCTTCAAAAGGTCAACTACATCCTTGTTGCAGATCTTGTCTGTCATGTAGAGGAACGTACCTCGTTGACGCCATGTCTGTAACGGTGGAGGTATCATGGGAGGTCTGCATTGTTGTTAAAGCACGACTACATCCTCCAAAGCATATATATGACCCGTGTTCCCATTTCTGTCTAAAAATTCTCTCACATGGGATTTCTCTCTGTAAGTCCCAGTGAGTTCAGAGGCATCTGGGGTCAAAGGGGTCACTTAAAGGCAGCGCAGGGTATTTTGTAGGCCCCACTGTACTCCAGCCTTACTGCACAATCACAGGAGGTGACAACAACTCCTCCAGCATTGTGGAGAGAGGGAAAGGAGAGAAGGAGGAGGAATGGAAGGGAAGGGAAAGGGGGTTACTAGGGAAAAGCGTCAAACATCCTCCATTCCTGAGCACTGTGCTCATTTCCATCTGCGCGTTCCTTAAAGCATTTCCTCTGTGTTCCGTCAGAAACACAGCAGCTTGTGTTTACGGAGGGGCATTGGTGCAGTGCAGTGTTTCCGATACTGTCATGTTAACATTAACATTTCCTCCCCTATCTTTATGTCTTTCAATATTTGGGAACTAAGACAACATCAGAAAGAATGTGAGATTGTGAGTTCAGCATTGATTGCTGACATTAAAACAATCAATGATTCAGCAGGACTTTATTAATCAAGTTTTGGTTGGATTGCGTTCGCGATTCATAGAAGAAATAAAGTCACAGATTTGAGGCAGAGTAAATGATGAACCTTTCCTTTCAAACTATCTAAACGTGTAAAGCATGGTTTTGTGTAACTCTAAGCTTCCCTGTCCCTCTGACGTCCTGCTCTTCTTAACAAGGGTCACTGACCTATGAATGTCTCTGTTGTCCAGTGCTGCTGCATCCGTGTTTCTCTGTTACAGAGACACTGTATCTTGAAAGCTGCTCTCTTTGAGAAAACACTGATGAATGACTTCCCCTGTTTTATTTTCTACCACTAATCATTCTCAGCATTGATTAGACTTCTGAGTCCATGTCCTTCCTGTGTGTGTAAATCATGCTCTGAGAATGCCTGCACTCGTTCTTCTCCTTTTCCTCTTCCTTTTGTTTCCATTTTTATAATTTGTGCATTATTAGTAGAAATCTATAATTTTTTTTATTATATAAAATGATGTTGATGATAAAACCATTTTTGTTTGTCTATGATAGCTGTTTCTTTTTCTTGTGGTGACACTTACATACATGGGGAAAAATTATTCAAAATCTAAATGAATGTCTTTTATGCATATTTTGAAAATCGTGTTTGTATTTTTATTTCGCATAATATCCCTGAATTCACATAGCTACAAATTAAATGTTTTATTATTATTATTATTATTTTTTTATTTTTTTTTTATTTGTAGTATCTTTTTTTTGTTGTTGCATTTTTACATTTTACATTTCACAGTTGACATTTTTGGCATCAGCAAAGATTTATGGCATTGTTCAATCAAGAGACCAATGAATAGCCTAAGTCCAGTGTTCAGTGTTATTAACTAAAATTAAATCTAAGACTATTAAATATAATTTTAACAAACTGAAATAGATTTAAATGAAAAACATGAAAATTAGAAAGTTGTATTATTATATTTAGAAGGTAAGTTGTATTATTTATTGAATAGCTTTTTTATTATGGAAAAATTATTTTCAAAATGTCATAAATCATAAAATATAATATATAGTTTATTTCATTTTTTATTCATGACATAATTTTATTCTTATATTAAGGCAGGTACATTTGCTTAATTATGTTGTGATTGGCAAAAATAATTTGGGTCCTGCCTACTCCTGCTATCAAAATCATATTTGTTTCCCCAAAGGGATCTCATTAAAACCATGGCTAAATCAAATATGACCCTTTTCTCTGGCCTTTGGAGTGATATCCTTTTCCTTTAATGTAAAACTTCAGCCGCTACTGGACCTTTGTCATGTTGAGTCCAGTGGCTCCGGTGGAACCTTTGGCTTAAGGTTATTTTTGCACTTTCCTGTAAAAACAGTGCACATGTCTCCCACAATGAGTGATGATGCGTTTCCTGCTGAGTGGCTGGAAAATAGCGACATTCCCTCCCTTGAAAAAGACACACACACTCTCTCTCTGCCTGGCCAGGAGACGGGGGGCACCAGAGTTTGACAACAAAAGTCGTCGTCAGCCTGTCTGGTTCATTCCAGAATACAGGCTTGACTGTGCTGTGCAATATGAAGCAGTTTTGCCAACCTATTAAAAGCACATGGAAATGAATGATGATGCTAACTCTCACTAAATCATATTTTATAAAACTCAAATATGAGTCTGGATAATAAGGAGGCCGCATCCTTTACTGGCTTTTAAAAACATGACGTACGTGTGTAGGCCCACACAGATTTATGCAGTTTATGCAATTCTTTGGAATGGATGAGAATACGGGGTGAGAGTCCTACACACAAATTAACCCATAGATTTGCTAAATGAAGACAGAAAAGATTTAGAATAAATAGATCTTTTTGAATGTGATGTTCTTTGGAGATTTCTGGAGGTATTAGAAAACAAGATTCAGTTGTCCTTTAGCATTTGATTAAATTATGAATGTTCATCTGTGATATTATTGGTTAATATTATTTTCCTCACCCACTTGGTCTTGGTTACATCAGCAGAAGAGGGAAATTGTTAAAGTGGCCAGGGATGTTAGTAGAAAGGATGCTTAGATTGATCTTTCACTTACCAGAATCATATAATAATCACTTTTTATAACATAGTTATTTAATATTATTTATGTTCTATTATAGTGTTTATTTTTATTTGGAGTTAGCTTTTATTTTTATATTTTATTTTGTATTAGTAATTTTTTTTGTGCTTTTTACATTTTTATATGTATTTATCACTTTTAATTTCAGTAGTTGATAACAACTATAATAAGTTGTTCAGTGGTCTCTTGACTGACCAATACCATAAACCTTTAATGCAAAAAATGGCAACTGTGAAAATGAAAATACAAAAAAAAAAATAATAATTCTATGAATTCCGGTACATTGCATTAAAATGTTAAATGAAAAAAAAGCATACAATTTGACAAAATATGCATAAACAATTTATCGAGAAATTAGTAATCATATCAAATCCTCAACTGATTTTTTAATAACACTAAATTAATTAAGTAAATTTAATAAATTAATTCAATTGTTATTTCAAGTTGTCATTTATCTTATTTTATTTTTTGGGCAGAAGAATGAGAGACAGAGCAAGAAATAACGGGAGGGACAGGAGGTGTGTTATTCTTTACACTGTCTCACAATAACACACCTGCCTCTGGGGACTAGTTGGGGGGGCTCTGCATCCTGTAAGACGCACACATACACGTGCAAAAACTCACTCATAACAAACACAAATGCACACACCCACAAAGGCACGTTTGCTTCGATACATACACACAAAGGCCAGGTGCTTGTCTTCAGAGGGTGTTCCCTCAGAAGGGGGTTCCTCCGTTCCGTTTCTTGCTTTCTTCCACTCTCAAGGGAGGTTGCTGCTCACTGGATACCAGTGGGCAGAAAGACCTCTGATGCTTGGCGCCTTACTGGAAGTCTGTATTTTTCTCAGTGGCTTGTGACATGAACCGTTACCACATGTGCAGTATGTCAACTGGCACCGGCGTGACTTATATAATACATCTCCCTTTGGCAGTGGCAGGACAAAACCTGCTTCAGATTTTCTCAAAAGCATTTTTCATCCACTGTGAGGGTTAAAGGAAGTGAGTGGACATTTGTTGATGTGGGAAAACCATGATAAAGAGATGAGTGAGTGTGTGTGTGTGTGTGTGTGTGTGTGAGAGAGAGTGTTTGCGCATGCTTTTTCTGTTTGCGGGAAAAAAAACAGTGAAAAGAGAATAGATAAGGCTTGCTCACATGACCTTGGCCTGGTTTTGTGTGTTCATTCTTCTTCCTCTGCAAAGATGTGATGTCACTTCCTGTATCCTTGATTTAGAGATTTTTCATTGAGCATACACTACACTACACTAGACTGGAATGATGCTGAAAATTCTGCTTTTAAAACAAAATTAAATTATATTTTTAAATCTATTCAAACAGTTTTACTGTTTTACTGTATTTTTAATTAAATGAATGCAGCCTCTGAGGCTTTTAAAAAACAAAAACTCTTATAGACCCCAAACTTAAACAATAGCATTTAAAAGAAAATGTACTTTAAATGGATAGCTCAGCCAAAATAAAAATTCTGTTATAAACAAACAAACAAAAAAACAAAAACTGTTAAACATACTGTATTTAAAAACTAAATGTTCTACAAAAGTCAGGTTTAGAATGACATGAGGATGAGTAAATGATGACGAGAATTTTTTGCATTTTAAATCAAAAATTCGTTCATCAGTTGACTGACTACATTAATTAAGCCTTGTGTGGTTTGGTACAGTGCAGGTGGTCTGCGTGTGTGTGACACTGGTATGTGAAGCATGTTGGCTCATTGTATTGCATTAAGTATGATCAACGTTAATCACTCCTTCATGGGCCCCAATAGACGTATATTCCAAGCTAGATTAGAGCTATAGCAAATCTAAGATTTTCTAACAAATATTTGAGGTTGTTTACCCCAAAATGGAAATTAATTTTCTTACCATCATGTTGAGCACAAAAACAATTATTTTCCAGAATGTCCATGAGCTCTTTCCATACAATTAATACAGATGGAGATCAGAGCCATTGAGCTGCAAAAATGACAGAAAAGTGGCATAAAAGTAGTGTGATTGGAAATAAGAGAGCATGCAAGCATATTCAAACTTGGTTCTTCGGGATGTCGCATACCAGTTATGACACGTTAGGAGAATATAGAGCATAACTCCATGTTTTATTGTGTTTTTTGTTCTTTTTGTAGCGTGATGATCCCCAGTCAATGTGTGTTTTTTTTTTTTTAAATTCTCAAACTACGTCTTAATTATGAAATGACATGAGGGTGAGTATGATGAGGACAACTGTTTCTTCAATCAAACAAGCACTTGATGTCAGACCTTCAGTACCAGTATGGTTCAAACCTCTTCTCTATGTTTTAAGGACAGTCTGCCAAACCTCTTTGTAGTCTCAGTTTTCCATTTGACCCTGAGCCAGATGCGAGAGAACGTAAAAGGAATTGAAAAGACTTAAAAAGGCAAAATGAACAGTCAAACTCATTTAGCGAGTGACAAAGTTCATGTCAGGTCACCCTGTTATTAAAGCGAAATAAAAAAAACGCGGCTGCATAAAGTTGCTCTGGTTTCACAGCCCCCAAAGCACACACACACACACATTCTTTCAAAGGCACATATAATTCATTTGAAATGTCACATCATGATCTATAATAGAAAATGAAAAGATGTTTTTTGTAAACCAATCAACCAATCATTTTACACAACAGAAGAGCTGAATCACCTTCTAAATGTGTCTGTGTGTGAGAAAAAGAGCGAGAGAGAGAGTGTTTCATTTCACGCTGTTCCCTTACATGCTTTTTAGTTGTCTCTGCCTTTCCTGCCCCTCCCTGGAGCGACCACATGAAATGGTAAAACGACAGATCTGTGTTCAACCCAAGTGTTTGCTCGTGCGTATGAGAGTTAGTTTGTAAAGGTGGGACTGGATTTATTGGGTGGGGTTTGGAAAGCAGTTAGAAAAGCATGATAAACCTCAGTGGGTGTCGAGATGACTGTGACCTCCTGCCCTCTTTGTCCCTGTGCACATGTGTGTGAACATGTTTGAGTGAAACCGCACAAGGCAAGAAAAATCACGAATGAGATCTCTAACATTGCAGGTGTTTTCCTAGGCAGCAATGAGATTAAAAGGAGAGCAAAGAGAGAATTTTGACAATTCAGATTTTAGAAATCTGAAATGTAACTTCAGAAATCTCACACATATGCAATCAAAGTTCAAAGATTCAAACACTGCTAATCAAGCACATCTAGATTTACTGGTGAGGCTGGTGGTTTACCTTAGTTTTGCTAGTTAGTCTAGTTAAGAAGACCGGCATTCAAAATGGGCAAATGAGTTTTATTGTTCAAAACTATTAATACTTTCAGCAGAGATGCATTGAATTGATCAAACGTATAGTACAGGCAGTAAAAGATTACTTGTTGTAAAAGATTTTAATTTAAAATTAATGCGTTTGAAATTTCTATTCATCAATGAATCCTGAAAAAAAAATGTATCATGGTTTTCCCAAAATATTAAGCACCAAATCTGTATATAAGAATGATTCTAATAAATTTTCACATAAATCTAAAATTTGCAATAATGTTGCAATAGCCAATGAGCTTGCTGCTTTACATTTAAATGGTTGGTTAGCATTCACTAGAGCAGCTCACAGTGCCTCTGAAACTGTCCACCTCCCCAGCTCCACCTGTATAGATCTGCTATACGCATTCTTATACATGCTATTTGTGCAGCAGCAGTATGTCTTAAATACTCCTGTATTGGTGTGCTGTATGGATTGGCAGTAGCAAGTTCCTGTACTTGCTTGCAGCAGCAGTGATTAATCTACAACAGTAATAACCAACAACAGCAGCGTAGCAGATTCCACCAAAGACCAAGCGCATTAACATCGCCATATCCATTACCATGCTAAAATGTTCAGAGAGTTGTCATGATGATAGAACTCATAACTCAAAGTCAGTAAAAGAGCAACCTCTGAGCAATAAAAAGTTGCTTTGGGCAAGAAGAAAAGGTTCAAACTGCTAAACAGCTTAGTTTTATTTGAAACTACAGTTAATAATTTTTCGCAGTCGGGCTACTTAGTATTGTTGCTTATATCTCCGAAAATGTAATTTACTCATTAGAGTGACTGACTGATAAACAATACTGCAATCAGTCGGATTACACAAAGAAGCAGTTCCTCTTATCAAAGGTAATTTCCTGTTTGGCACTGAGTCTCATAGCTACATTATAGGGCAGGCCTTTGTATCATTTATTAGGGCATTTTACTCCCCAAAGGTCTCGTTGGCGGCCCCTGTGTGGGTCTGGTCTGTGCCCGTTCGGAGCCCTGTGGTATTTCAGAGCGGGAGGGCAGACGGGGCTCCTATCAGCTTTACGCAGCTTTTCCTGAACGGATGGGCTAAGAAGGGTGACGTGCCCTCTCTATAACTGCACTTATGGGACGTCAAGATTTTTTCTTTGTCCTTTTTTACTTTGTCCCTCTTTCTCAAACTCTGTTTCACTCGCTCAAATAACCCAGCTACCCAGTATGCACACTAATCCACACATTCACACTCACTTCTGCATGTTTTTTTAAATACTAACAAAAAGAAAACAGACTTTGAACAAGCAAGATCAGGGCTCTTTGCAGTTCATGTGTTTTATCCTTAACGTTAGGCATGGATTGTGTTATACAGTTCTTAGCACGAAAAGAAACCATGTGTATGTTTATGCATATCTCATTGTGTTCGTCATCTTTTCCTGTCCCTCCTCTTTGCGACCACATGAAATGAAGGTAAAGTGCAGCCTGCGTGGTTAATGTAGCTAAAGATTTCTTTAGAAGTGCAGGTGCTTTTGTCATTCTATTGAGAATCTCCTTTAAGGTTACTGTGCTACTGTTTTTTTGTAGCCGTCACTGGAAGATGTGAAATCTGTGTTTTGGGTCTATTATATTTAATTCAGTTTATATTTATACTAAAATATTTTTTTAATTAATTATCACTTTTAAAGATCACAATAATTATAATTATTTAATATAATATAATTAAATGGGGTTTTTTTTGTATAACTAAAACATACAGTAAGTGCAAATACTGATACATAGTGTAGCTAAATTTTGAAGAAATTAAGCAAAACTCACCACCTGTAAGGTGTGGTAAGCGGTTGTCTACAGTATGCGGTTGCTAAGGTGTTCTAATTGGTTTTTAATACTTTTTCATGTGGTTTCTAGAGGGCTCTGGGTAGTTGATGGTCAAAGAGGTCCTCACACCCTACCACAAAAACTAAGGTATCTTTTAAAACTGTAGCATGAACTATCCAGGGCATGTTACTCACCATAGTTTATTATAACATAACATATACAGATTTCTGAAAAGTAAAGGAAAAGTTTGCCAATTTTTTTTTTATTCCTATTCTGCTGAATGAAAAGGAAAAATACTAACTTTTTATGCTCCATGTACTAAATGTATTTATGTATATATAAAAAAAAACTAAAATAACAGTTAACCTTGAGTTTTTCATTCATAACAGTTTCCCTGATACACAAATTTATTTATTTTCTTCTTTTTTACTTCAGTGCTAAATATTTACAATGAAGGAGAGAGAGATAAAGCGGATGTGCGCAGGAGGAAGTGGTTAGCCCATTGAAGTCTCTTGTCACAGCTTATCTCTGAGGACCTCTTGCCGTTCTTTGTTGAACTTGTACATTCCACTTGTTATTATCTCCTCTCACTGAAATCTCACCCACTGACACTTTTGTCTCAATCAGAACTCGGGAAAGCACTTTTTGACACATATTTTAGTTATAATGTATCCTTTTATTTTGATTAGTTACAGGACATATTGAGCCTCTGTGCACACATGAAGCCTGGCAGGTTCGAGTCCAGCTTGCAATTTCCTTCTCCAATTTCCTTACTCGAATCTTTGAGATCCCTTTCAAACTGTACGCTTACTGCTTTGTGTGCATATTGCAGGGAGCGATGTGTGGTATTATGTTTATGTGTGAACATCAGGCACTTGTCTGTCAGTTCACACCTGGTCTTTGGAAGCGCTGCTTGTTTACTCGGACTGGTGTTCGTTGTCAAGACGTCACGGCTGACTGGCTGCAGTCAAACAGCTGTGCGGGAGTTATCCAATCCACTGGCGCCAACGTTTGAATGTGTTCTCAGTAGAGCATTTTACACCGTGTCTACACTGCAGGCCTTCCCGTTATTACCTTAACAAAGCAAGTTCATAATGTGTTGTGAGCGATTTTGCTCTTTTGTAGTGCAGATAGTGTTTAAACCCAAATACTGATTAAAAAGTCTCCATATCTGACACTTGCAACTTCGTATCTCATAATTGTGTTACTATATTTCATAATTATTGCTCTTATGTCTCACAGTGGTATTTAATTTATCACAAAGTTATTTGTGACTTTATATCTCATTATTGTGAATTAAGGTCTTACGATGTGATCATACATCTCATAGTTGTAATTTTAAATTTCATAATTGAAATGTCTCGCAAATGTGACTGTCTCATAGTTATGACTATGTCTCACGGTTTTCAGTATACAGGTATTTCACACAAAGCGACTTAATATCCTACAGCTGCAAATAGTATCTCATAAATGTGACTACATCTCATAATTGTGGCTATATCTCATGGTTGTGACAGCATATCACAATGTGTCTTAATGAAATCTCAGTAACTTGTATAGTTTTCTAATTAAGGTGATCAGTTTAAAATCTTTGTCTTTGTTCACAAAACATGTGAGTTGGTTTGGATAAGTTGTGAAGGTGATGGCTGATTAATAAAGCCTGCTTGTTATTGAGTGGCAGTCAGTCTGTGTGTGTGTGTGTGTGTGTGGTGTCTGGGGTGTCAGACAGGATGCAGATGGGGTTTCTCGGACTTGTTTATAAATCCCTCAGGAGATCTGACGCATACACGTGCACACACACGCACACTCAAATACATAGTGACCCCTTCAGTATGCCCTATTGCCGCCTATCACTGCAGAAATAGCTCTGAGGATTATAATAGAAATGTGTTTTTCACACATGCACACACACACCCGTTATAGCATCACACACTTGTTTGCCACTGCACCTGGTACTACAAGCACATTCGCTTCTGTTTACCAATGTGTCATACCTGACCTGCTAGAACTGTGATATTAATTTCATAGATTCATTCATTATAAATAATTTATGAAATATAATTTTATTAAATATATTTTAGTTCAATTTAGTTGATAACAAATAATTATAAACTCTTGTGTTTAATTAATTAATTTTTTTATTCATTTTATTAATTTATTTATTTTTTTAAATATCTACAACGCAATGTCATTTCAGTGGCATTTGCCCATGCGAATGTTTCCTTATGATGGCTCCATCTCATTTATTTCATTTATAGCTTATGGAACCGATTCAGTCTGACTGACAAACCTTTATGTGAGAGCCTGAAATTAGAGGAGTTTCAATTTGCACAAACTCTTAGCACACTTCCCACCCATCTGTGTAGAAATTGGTGCATGGGTCCACAGTTTTTCGTCTCACATTCCAGTTGACTCAGATCTTACCCAAAGGGGATTTTAATGCACACTTTTCTTTAGTGTCGCAGATCAGTTGGGGATATCCCAGATCTGAGACCAAAGGTCATCATGTAACCTTGAAATACCTTGAATACCTGTGATAAGACAAGGGTAGAGAGAGGTGAAGGCCCCACACTATGCATAGATGTCCCATGTGCTGATCTCAGAGCAGAATTACTAGGTTAATTCAACTCTTAATTTGTTCACATCATTCCAAAATAACAGTAATCCGTGTAACTTTTGGACTGTTTTTCAAATCTTTGAAGCCATAGAGCGGCATTGTGTGAGCAACAAAATGAAATTTAATTTGTTATTGAAACTCAACCTTCAAATCTAATTTGCATTTGTGTGCATTCAAACAGTATCCAGAATTGACATCTGTGACACAGTTGAATTGATGCAGTGATGTGTCTGTTTATGAATATTTGTAGAACTCTAGAGCCTTTTTCTGTTTTCTGGGGGAGTAGATTTCGTGCAGCCCTGGCTATTACTCACTTCCTGGACTGTACATCTATAAAGCTGACCTCAGATCGGCAGTCAAAGACTAACTGTTAGCTCGAATCTATTTTTGAGCGTATTGAGTAAATAAACAACCACACCTGACCATAAAACTATCCAGGCATTAATGTAATTTTGTTCTTTTTGGACGTGTGATTACCAGTTTGATTAGAACTGTGACACCTTCTCCGTCGCATTCCTGTAGTGACTCATATCCTGCCGCCCGGTCTGGTGTGCATGTGCAAAGTGTGTGCACTTGTGCTCTGAATGTGACTGTGTGCGTGTGATCTGCTAATATGACTAGATGAATTTATGCATGAGTACACTGGAACACTTACAACATCCTTTCTTTCTTTTCTTTCGCCTCTATTTCTTTCTTTCTTTCTTTTTTCTGTGTGTCTGTGTGTCTTTCTGTCTTGCATACTTTTATAGAAGTTGAAATATAGAGTTTCAAGAGGTTTTTTTTTTCTCTATTGACTTATGTTTTGGGTACAGAAAAGTTGTAATCCAAAAAAAAAAAAAGTAAATGTGTGTTTAGTGAATTTATTGATTTGAGAAAATGTGATTTTGATTTTGAATTTGAGAAAAATGCATTTTAATTTGAAGAGTTCATTTGCAAAAACATACTCTATAAAACAAAAACATGCATAACTCAAAAATCTTTTTTTTTTCATTGTGCATGCATACCAATTAATTTCAATCAATCTGCAGTTATAAAAAAAATCAGCTAACATAATAAAACACAATAAAAACATAACAATTAAAACAAAACATGTTTTTTGAAAACAAAAATCTGTTTTTGCAAATAAACTCTTCATTTATAATCTATTATAAATATATGTAGAATCTTTGAAGTTTAACTTTAAACTTTAAAGTGAATTGTTAAAGTTAAAGTTAAAGTTTTATATTATACTGTAGTATTTAAAAACCATTTAACAATTCATTATATTTGAATTTATGCTATATTTGAATTTAGTTTGAATATATATATATATACTGTATGTGTATATATCTTTCTTTGTTTCTGTCTTTCTTTGTGTCTCTGTGTCTCTCTCTCTCTCTGAGTGTCAGAATGGAGTGAGGCTGTGCTGTGGGGGTTCTGTTACAGTGCAGACAGACGCCAGACAGCCCATACGTTATTACTCTCTCTGTGTCTGTTTGCAAGGGTCTATCAGCAGTACTGGAGAGGCTGTTCTCCTCTACACACGCACAGACACACACAGCGAACTCATCGACCCCCGTCCCTCTCAGCAGGAAAACATTCCCGCTGCCCCGCCTCTACCTCAACACCCTCCTCCTCCTCCTCCTCCTCCCTTATGACTCAATGCCTGCTACCTCCCTCTGTCTCCAGCACTTTACTTTCCATACTGGTACCCCTCTTTCTCATTTTTATCTCTATTCCTCCACTTCTTCCTTTTCCTCTCACTCAGCATCCTTTCCTCCACTCTGTTTTCCCTCATTATTCTTATCCTTGTAGGGCCAGTTAAACGGGTCAGACAGAAGTCCCTGAACTTGTGTTTCCAGACCCCCTGCACACTTATTCAAATCCATGCAGCCACTTTCTTCACTGATTCTGTGATGTAGAAGCCACATTTCCCTTGACTTGACCTCTAAGGTCATGACCTTCAACATCAAAGGTTGAAGGTAACCTCCTGCTGACCTTCTGGGGCTTGAGCCTCTGCTTTTCCTCTTTCTACCACTTTACTTCCTGCTACACAGGAAACAGACTGTTCATCCCTCTAGTAAAGTGATTTTTTTTGTCACTTCTTGTAGGACATTTATTTATCTGTAGTAATATATCCAGTAATGTAGTATGCATGACTACTTCGCTTGGACCAATACAGTCAAACTGCTTCAGTTGTTCAGTGTTGATTGTTGCACAAAACAAATTAAGAGTCCTTTGTCCTTGTCTATTGTTGACTTTTTCTTGTCAATGACAGTTCAGGAATAAATTACGTCACTTTTCTCCAAAGGAATCACAATAAGAGTTAAGCTTGCAAAGATTTAGAGATTTTTAAATTGTACTGTGGTAGTCTCGCTTCTATTTCTTGGTAAATTAAAGTCTGGTCAGGGTGTGAATGGAAAAACCGAAGCAGACAAAATATCATTAGCACAGGATGTGTGTACATATGTTGAGTTCAGTGTGTGCTTCTGAAAAGGACATGACTAATACAGTTCTTCTTTTGCCAGCTAACTGGCTATTCCTCTACTTCATATTGTTATATATTTGTTTATCAAAATGTGGTTTATCTCATGTTTCAGTACTACCGCGTGTAGTACAGTACAAAAGCAAGATATTATGTGTTAAAATCTTTTTATTGGGTAGAAGCAAGATATTATGATATTGATTGGATGATTGCAGGTCATTTCCACTTCTTGTGAATGGATTCCAGTGAGACACCTACAGATTTTCATGTTCTCATCCTGTTCTCTCTTTCTGCCAGAACTCAATCAGACACAATCTGTCCTTGCACAGTCGTTTCGTGCGCGTCCAGAATGAAGGAACAGGGAAGAGCTCATGGTGGATGCTGAACCCTGAGGGGGGAAAGAGTGGCAAGTCTCCACGCCGGAGAGCCACTTCCATGGACAACAACAGCAAGTTCACGAAGAGCCGTGGACGAGCAGCCAAGAAAAAGGTCAGTTGAGGAGAAAACACTCTCTGCTCACTCAGTAGGTGCAGATTAACTGTGTGTCAAAATATGAGTGCGGTGGTTTTAACTGCCGAAACATCACTCAACATAAGGCTTTTGAAATCAGTTATAGAGTTCATATTAACAAATAAATTAAAAAATCTTGTCTTTGATTTTCCTTTCTGTATCAGATATAAGTGGCACATTGCAACACATATAAATTGTTCACATTTTAATTAATAAAGCTATCAACACTGACAAACGGAATTGATGGTACATTACGACATGCCTTTAGTCTCATTTCTATTTCCGATGCAATTCAAGCTACTTTATTTTGGATGACCATCTGAAGCAGAATACATTTTTACAAAAATAATGTAACATTTATTTAACAATTAAAACATTTATACACAATTTTATTCTCTATTCTAAAACAACCCCAAAAAAAATTCTCCAGTGAAATTCAGTTTAAAAATAATGCATGGCCTCAAATCTTCTGAAAATTTGATTGATTTGTGTTCAGTTTGATCAATTGGATCAGAAAATCCATAGTTGTGCCACTTCCAGTGTAGGTATGGTATAAGAATGACTTGCAGTAATATATATCTGAACAGTACTGTGTTACAATTGGTTTTCATGGCTGTTCTTTTGCATCTGTAGATGACGATGCAGGGTGGACTGGACGGTGGTTCTAACAGTCCTGGTTCTCAGTACCCAAAATGGCTCGGCAGTCCCAACTCTCACAGCAATGACGACTTTGAACCCTGGACCACCTTTCGTACCCGCGCCAGCTCTGATGCCAGTACGCTCAGCGGCCGTCGCTCACCCTTCCTACCTGAGGAGGACGAGGCCGGTGAGGTTCCCATCGGGTACCCAAGCACCAAACTGGGCGGCCCCCTCCCCAGCCTGTCCGAAGTGGCGGGTCACCATGGTTCTGAGAACGTTATGATGGACAATCTCTTAGACAACCTCAACCTCATCTCACCCAAAAATAACACCCAGGGCAGCCAAGACGCCCAAACTGCGTTGTCTTCGCCCATGATGCAGGGTAGCCCTGGGTACCCATCTTACAACTCCCCCAGTATGGGTCCTCAGCCCCAAGTCCAGCAGGACTACCGGAGGTGCCTGTATGGACAGGCCGGAGTGGGCGGACAGAGTCCAATTGCCATACCGACTTTATCGGACAGTCAACCAGGAGGATACGGACCCTTCGTGAGTCAGTACAACTGTGCCGCAGGACTGCTCAAAGAGCTGCTGACTGCAGAAGCCGATCCGAGAGGAGACATGATGCAGACTTTAGAGTCAGTGGGGTCTGGAGAAGGGCGACGGGTGCTACCTAGCTATGCTAGTCAGGGACAAATGGGACAGGGTGGCAAAATGATCACGCATCCTCACTTGCATGGGCACCCACGCTCGCTTCATCAATTGCCATCACCGGGAATGGCCATGAACGGCTGTGGCTTGCTGCCCCACGGGCATCCTGTTCGTCTCGGTAACATGAAGCTACAACCACACCTGCCTCATCATGCTCAACTGGGAAGAGGCGGAGAAGCCAGAATGCCAAATTACACCAATGGCAATGGTTTCCACAGGCACGGACCGGGTCCTCATCACCATCACAGCCACCCGGAGCGGCTGCCCAGTGACTTAGATGACATGTCGATCGAGCAGCTGGAGTGTGATGTAGAAACCGTCCTTCACGACACGCTCATGGACGGCGATGCTCTGGACTTCAACTTCGACCCCATGAGCAGTCAACAGAGTTTCCCACATGGAGTCAAGACCAATACGCATAGCTGGGTATCAGGATAAACACCTCATCTACTCAAATACATATAGATTGGTGAGGCAGGCTGTTTTTGATTTATAATATGAATTCATCATAACAAATGTGTGTGAATATATATGTAAATATGTCATAGACATATAGCAGGTCAATCAGCAGTTGACTAAAGCAGACTGAATGCTGTAGGTCACAACAAAAGGTTGCACAAACAAGAGAGATTTCAAACTTACATTTCCTTCCCATCTGCAAGGACTCAATTATTAAAAGTCTAAAATAAAACAATTACGAGTGAATACAAAACAAAAGTTAAATAAATAGATCATTGAAGCCCATCTCCACACAGTTGTGACTTTATTTGCTGTAATTCTATCTTTTTTTCACAATTGCACCTTTTTTTCCTCCCTATATATCTTGCAATTCCAATTTAGTTTTCTTTCAGTTCTTAGTTTATCTCAATCACAATCGTCACTATTTCTCATTGTCAATATATATCACACAATTCCAATTCATAATTTTTTATTCATAATTAATTTAATTATTTCTTTTATATCTTGCAATTCCAATTTGTATTTCTCCCAAATCTGAATTTATTTCTCACCATTGTGACTTTTTCGCGTAGTTGTGACTACAGTAGTTAGCCATCCAACATGCATATTAACCACTGCATGTACCACCACTTACTTTATTTCTTGTAGTTGTGACTATGTATCTCTCAATTCCAATCTTATTTCTCCCAATTCTAAATTTATAAAAAAATGTGACTTGATTTCTTGTAGTTGGGAATATAGATCTGCCAATTCCAGTTTTATTTCTCCAGTATATTTCACATTTCTGAACACACTCTATTCTCCCAATTCTGAATTTATATTTCAGCATTGCGACTATAGTTCTTGTAGTTGTGGCAACAGTATGTAGTCAGCCGAAAAGTTGCTGCATGTACCTCTGCCTACTTTATTTCTCATAGTTGTGACTATGTATCTAGCGATTCCTATTTTATTTCTCTCAATTATGACTTGATTTCTCACAACCAAAACTTTGTATATTTTATTTAAAATAGACAAAATTACTGACATGACTGATTTTAGTAAATTATTACGGTTTTCTCGGCTCTCTCTCTCTCTCTCTCTCTGAAGTGTGTGCATGCACCTCGTGAACTGTTTACCTCAGTCAGGACTTCTGCAACCAATCAGCAGAGGCCAGTGAATGGTCATTATTTACTGATTTTCAGTACATTGTTCCAGTAGACTCCATGATTGTCGGGAATCATCATAATCTGCTTTTTGCTTGTGGTTAGTCCGAGTGTAAATATTGAAACAGACTAATCAAAAATAGTCACGTCAAACACTCACAGACATTTGAGATTGTTTTGTATATTTTTGTCTATTTGGTCTTTCAGTTTGGCACTGTAGGTCACTAAAACGAATTCAGGGCAGATGTGTGTGTCATAAACTGGAGTGCTGTATGATGTCTGGTATAATGTACATTACAGTTATCTTTGTCATTTCAGGGTGCTGAATGAATGTGTTTTGTACAGAGATGTATATTTTTGTTGTACTGATGGGATGGTAAATGAAATGTTTATATTTGTATATTTGTAAGCTTCTTACAGGTCATTTTAAATGCTCTTCAATAACCCATCTCAGCGTTTAAATGTCTAAAAAATACTTTATTGCGGCCTTGTTTGCTGTATATATAACACAGATTTCTCAAACTGCTGGATGAAATTCTTTCATTGTATATAATGATGCGTACTTTGTGCCTTCCCCTCTTACATCCCGAAATTTCTCACCAATTCCTGATTTAAAATTCATGTATTTTTTTAATGAATTTAAAAAATGTCCTGTGATAACAGCAAAACGTCTTGATATTGAAAGCCCATTGACTTTTTTTTAAATTACATGGGAAAGTTGGTTCAAGTATAACTCCAAGAAAACTTCATGATATTCATGATTCATTCATATTTGTAAAATAATAATGATGATGATAATAATAATGATAATAATAATAATTTTACTTTGGATAATGTTTTGAAAGCATTTTGTAATATTTCCCTTACATTTTCTTTTTAAACAATGTCAAAATGGAACAAATTTAAAACGATCTATTCTGGGATTCCAGAATCTTCAGAAAAGGTCACTGGAGGCCACATTTACTTAAGACTAATTTGGCATCTGGGCATCAGGCTAAAGGCCTCTTAAGATGTTTTTAAATTTATGTATTTGACATAAATTCTATGATAATTTTGTGTAATTTAAGTTTTTTCTCTGCGTTTTTGTCTTAATGTTGTACATGCGCGCACACACACATTCATTGTAACTGCACATCTACAGAATATTTAATGCATTGATATTTCTAACCAGTGAGATTTTTCTATTCGAACAGTGATGTGTACCATGGAGGTTTGTAAAGTATAAAAAATATTTGAAACATAAGCATATATTTTTAACAGATATAAAACAACAATCTGCTTTTTGTAGTAATTTCAGACTGCCTCTTAATATTCAAAGTATGCTTTTGTTTGTCTGTGTCTGTTATCTAATATCTGTATATAATTTTATGTATCATTAAGTGTCGTTGACTTTGTGAGTTTTTTTATTATTATTCTGGTCTAAATTGGATCTTTTGACATGTGAATAGCATTGGTTTTGTCTTATTTAATAATCAGAAATGTAATTTGTTTTGACTCTAATTTCTCAATGGATGAATTTTTCTCATGTGTTAGTGAAGGGTTTTTTTTTGCTGATTTTAATGTCTAACGTGACTTAATTGAGATTGGAAACGTATTCCCACTGTAGCCAGTTGTACATTAGAAACATACACTTGTCGTACAGTCTTTGTCAGAACCACATGCTTTTTTAGACTAGTTCATGGAGGAAGTGCCTATTAATATTGTAATGTAAACAGCGATGAAGAATTGATTTTAATTTAACAAAAAGAAAATTGCAGCCATATGTTATTCTATATGAAGCCATAATTGTATATAAAGGTATAAATATATGAACTAAGAGTCTGTATTTATTTATTTATTTTCTTTATTTTTTGAGCACTGGGAGCTATCTGTTTAAATTTGTGTGTTGTTTGTGTATCACTGTGTTGTGAGTTTGTGTGGGTGAGAGTGTGTAGAGTGTGTCTAATATTAATTTATAAAACTGGAAAAAATGGGTAATCTGATGCTGTTAGGGGACCAGAAAAACATATATAAGTGCATATCAACACAAACAAGTAAATTATGTTTTGCTTCATTTCTGTTTGTCACACTCAGGAATCAACAGTCAGTCTGCAGTTACTTTTATGAAAAGCAGACTAACACAAGTATGCAAACTGATGCCCAAAAACATGAATTGATTTTCGATTAATATATTTAAAGTTTGAATGATTTGTTCACAAATCACATTGATCCCTTTCTCAGGTTAAAACAAGTGGGAGATTGTCATTAGTACATTTCGGACTTTTAGTCACAAAAACCTATCATATTGCTTTAAGACTTCAAATAAATACCTTAAAGGGTTAATTACTCACCCTCATGTTGTTCCAAACCCATAAGACCTTCGTTCATCTTTGGAACACAAATTAAGATATTTTTGATGATATCAGACAGATATCTGTCCCTCCATAGACAGCAATACAAATTAATGATCCCAGATCCAGAAACGTAGTAAAAACATTGATAAAACAGTCCAAGTGACAACAGAGGATCAACTTCAGTTTTACGATGCTAGGAGAGTACTTTTTGTGCAAATAAAATAAAAATAACATCATTTACTCTTTCCCGTGACTTACGTCTTCTGCCATTTTAGAGAGTATCTTAATGCTCCGTATACACAAGCTTTAATGTATTTGACGTAATCAGCCTTGTTTACATCCGGGTGAAAGCACGCGCATGTGCATACAGTAATCTGCAGCTGTTTGTGCATCTTTTTTTTTTTAGTTTGTGTTACAAGAAAGAAATACGGAGCCCTGCACATGACATAAAATGGCAAGAAAAAAGAATAAATCGGATTTACTAAAACGTGCACGCGATTACTATTTATTTTTGGTGTCGGGTTAAGTCGTTGTCTGACATCTCTGGTTAGGTAAAAGGGCAGCATGTCGTCCCCTCTCTTGCCGGGTCAGGTCGGTTGTAGCCTGGGTCTCTGTGGTGGGTCAGGTTTGCGGAAGAATGTGACTAGACACATATGCTCCCCATATGTTCCTCTTGATGGATCTGCAGAGAGGGATTAGGAAGAAAGAGAAGAAGAGAGGCCACATTAGGACACTAGAACAATCTAGGACATGAGTTCACTTTGCGGGACACACCAAGCAATGAACTCATAGACCCTTTCTCACTGTCAGATAGGAATCTCTGTAACTTCTTCTAAGCTGTAGGGGTTTGTTTTTGAAGCTGTGCACGCAAAACACATTTTTATGTCATCTTCTTGTCAATGTGTGTGTTCCGATACAAAAAGGGTTTCTTTTTAAAAGCACCACTGTTTTTGAAGTTTTTTTGGTGCCAACAATCAGGTTTCTTCATTTATTTTTTGGATATAAACCACACTGACCTCTTTTAGGCCTTTGAAGATGCATCTAAATGGTCACATGGCCATTTTATGAGAATTCCACTGGGATTAGTTAATTCAATATATTCTTTATTTTGCAGTAAAAGAGAAATCCATACAGTTGTCCACTTTATGTGTGCTTGTAATAACGTAAAATGAAATTAAATGTTTTAAATCAATATAAATAAGTCATATTGTGTTATATTTTAAAGTGAGTTGCAAGTTGCAACTTTTACATCTATTTGTAGCACAGGCTGTATTCAGTTTATATGCATCCACCCGCATAAACACACCTGTAATTTCTACATATGCATATGGACAATTTCTTTAAGACACAGAGACTTTTCATGCAAACATTTCTTCTTCCCCTGTTTTAAAGTATGTCCATGGTGAGGCTCAGGCCACAGTTTTTCAAGAAGGAAGTGAAACTGTGCGTCTCTCCTCAGCCAGAAACCACCAAGCAAACTTTCAGCTGCCAAAATAGAACCCCATCGAGACTTCAGCTGAAGTTCATCAAGTTCAGGACAAGTGTGTCAGCATGCAGCACACTCTTGCACTGGGTCAGGTAGACCTACGGTATAGAAAGATCTATTAAGCTGTCATTCATTCAAAAAGAAGAAAAAAGAACGAAAGGATGTTATTAGAACCTTAAAAGCCTAATTTGAAAGTTCTTGCACTTCAGTGCTTATAGAAAATCGGATTCTTCTTTTGGAAGTTTTTTCCTATAAATTCACTTCCTGTGTCATGGTTAAAAGCAAAAGTTGAGGTTGAAATAATGACTTCCATGGCACCATGAGAGTGGTCCATCTGACTTTCTGAGATCTACATTTTTACCATGATTTACATTGGACATTTAGTGTAACAATAGTTCATGTACTAAAAAAAAACAAAAAAAAACAGAATAATTTAACATCATTAAATGACTCTGGATCACAGTGCAGCCCTCAGAAACAAATTAATTGTAATGTTGAAGCTTTACCAGTATCCTGGTAAACTAGGTTTTAGCCATTTGTCAGTAAGTATTTTTTATCTTTTAAAATACAATAAAGTATGTTGTTTCATTTGGATGATGATGAAACATTATTTCAGCCATATTTTGACATTTACAAAAAATTTAAATATTAAAGTAGACACTTAATTTCACATTCTGAAATATTAAGACATATTCTGTGTTCGTGTGTGTATGAATGAGGGATAATGAACACTTTATTGTATATTGTACATGTACAGTATATTGTCATTGTATATCATTTTTAAAATAGATTGTTGACTATCCTCATATTATGAATTTAAATTAAACCATGACTGCATACATTATGTCTCCCATCATCTGTGACATCAGGTGACACATAAACTTTTAAGTCTGGCATTTCATTGTTGTTCCGAGTTGAAATTTAAACAAACCAAAAATCGAAATGTGAAATATCAGAAAAGCACATTAAATCTCCCAGTTCTGGCTTTCATTAGCGCTGCCTCTCTCATTTTACTGTTTGTCTTTCACTTCTTCTCTTTTACGCACACTCATTCTCGCTCTCTCTTTTCTCAGTTTGGATTTTACTTACACTGATGAGCGATCCAGTCTGTTTTTGGGTCTGGTTCTCCTCAGAGCAACTGCTTGAAGCCCTCTGGCGCTGCTAGAAAGTCTTGTTAAGCTGTGAAAGTGGAAGAAAACTCGCAGGGAGTGCTGACAGCTTTGATACATGGAAAATATAAAGAGAGCTGAGAGCAGTTTAGTTGTGAGAGGCGCAAATATGATTATTACCCTGTATCTTAGATCCATCTCTGCTGCAAGTTCATTATGTTTGCTTGGCTGTGCAGTGGATATGATGGTAATATTGCGATTGAGGCTGCCCTTCATCCCCTTTTGGTTAATTTGTTATGGGACGCAAGTAGTCAATCCATTAATTTGTTTAATTGGCAGCTTTAGCAACTTGTCTTACACTAATTTAGGGAATGTCTTCCCATAGGATGATGTCTTTTGTTATATTTGAAGTATATACATATACTGTAATAAAAGCAAACATCATACTTTGGCTATAACTTCATAGGCCTACCAGTAATTTTGAGTTTAAAGATGTTTACTTTCCTGTGGACCACAGCATCTCTTGCTGACTCGGTTTGTTTTGCAGACATTTGGTCTTTGCTGCTGATGTCATGGAAAGTACATGTACAATGACTAAAGGCTAAAGTCTGCTTTTAAATGTGAGGAGTAACCATGGCGATTGGAGACCGCGTGGAGGATGATAGCAGAGGAAGATTAGATGAAGGGAACAGCAGCTGACATCCTGTTGTTTGGAGAATGCAGATACAGTTTGAAGAGAATAATTCAGCACGCGTTAATTTTCGTGACCACGTGGACCAGCACCATAGTGTCCGTGACGTCACCCATAGGTTTCTGAAGAGCGTTTTTGAAGCTGAAAGTAGGCGGAGCCGACCGTCGCCATGTTGGAATCGCGTCACCTTCGGATTATTGAAAATGGGCAAAGAGGCGGGAGCTGTTTGATAAAACCACGCCCACCTAGTGCGGTAATCCACCTGTCACTCAAGTTGCCGCGCCCTTAATTATGCAGAACTTTAAGGCTTAATATAATTTAAAAGGATGAGTTATAAAAAAATTCACCCCCTCACAGTTGTCATGAAGGGCAACATTAGCTATACAGACCAAAATAATTTTTTGAACCAGGCTGTAAACGTTTGTTTTTTTCTGCGGTAAAGTTAGGCATTTAACATGGGGAGTCTATGGGATTGACTCCCTTTTGCAGCCAGCCTCCAGCAGCCAGTCGATGAATTGCAGTTTTAGTCACTTCCGTGTTGGCTTCACCATAGAGAGCTTGAGGTTGTCGCTTGAACAGCCCAGAACGTCGCGTGAGTATATAACCGCAATAGAAACGATAGTCCGATAGAGGAGACCAGTCAAGTCCCAGCTCGGCGACAGCTTTTGAGAGGACGCGGAGAAGTTCGGCGTCCATCCCGGGCTTT
>JAUMHE010000059.1:10694669-10793815 GCA_032359235.1 Enteromius mattozi
CGAAGGTTTACCTTCCAACAAGACAATGACCCTAAGCACACAGCTAAAATAATGAAGGAGTGGCTTCACAACAACTCAGTGACTGTTCTTGAATGGCCCAGCCAGAGCCCTGACTTAAACCCAATTGAACATTTCTGGAGAGACCTAAAAATGGCTGTCCACCAACGTTTACCATCCAACCTGACAGAACTGGAGAGGATCTGCAAAGAGGAATGGCAGAGGATCCCCAAATTCAGGTGTGAGAAACTTGTTGCATCTTTCCCAAAAAGACTCACGCACCTCCGCACACGCACAACTCCGTACCTACCCAAACCAGTCTAAATAATCCAAATATAAACACTTATTAGGTGTACCGTAGTGATTCAGGACATTTTTGTTTTTTTTTCTTCTATACCAAAACTATACCGAAGGTACATAGCAAAGTTTTTCAAGTTTACGTAAATCTAATATTCAAATGTTTTTTTTTTCCAGCTTTATTTCAGTTATCAAAAACCGTTTGAGTAGTTTAATAACACAATGGGTGCAACTCTTTTTTTTAATTTTTTTTTTACATTACCAGCAACTGTTTAATCTGTTTATTTAATATTTCTTTGTCAAGGTTCAGTTGTACCGCTGGGAGGGTAAGTTTCATAGATAACGTGGACAGAGCGCAGTTTCCCACACTTTCTAGTGTAAACTATGCCGACAGGTTGAACAAATATGCCATGGGCTTTTCTGATTGCTTCACTGTCTTAATAGGCTGACGGGATTCTGCTGTCTGTCCCATAGGAGCTCTCATGTAGAACTTTTAATCATCGTATGTTGCCATGGTAACAACATAACACACAAGCACTCCCACACCCTGCAGCTCCAGCTCGGGTTTAAGGAACATGAAAACCTGTAGGGTGGAATCACTGAGAGAAACAATAGATGATATACAAAAAACTCCATCTCTCACAGATATAAGTAAAGCCAAATACAATCAGCAACTGAATGCATGCTAGAACGTTTTCTGTTTGTTATGCTACGGGGTTACAAAAGAAAAGCTTCTGTTGTGATTGATGATAATGGGATTAATGATGATCTGTGATGCTTGCTAAGGCAAGAAGCATCACTAATACTGTTGCTCATACTTACGGATAGGGAGAAAACCACTAACCGTAAGTATTAAAATATGATGCATAACTCAAATATACAAAAGAATGATACATCAGATATTGCGGATTGTTTTGGAGATGCGTGTTATTACTTTTCAAGCTGTACTGTTTTCACATGTCAGATGATCAATCAGGTGGAAAACCATGAATTGTATTTTAGTTTTAACACTGTTAAAAACTACTGTTTAATAATAATAACAACAACAGCTTTGTCATCATAGGAATAATTACATTTTAAAATATATTGAAATAAAACATTTGTAAAAATATTTTACAATATTACTGTTATTACTGCATGTCTGATCAAATAAATGCAGCATAAGCAAGCATAAGATACAAAAAAATGTTTAGACATTGTGATGTGCGTCCCAAGGAGTCATCAGCGTCGCCCAGGAAACAAAGGACACACACCTGCATGTCCTCATCTCTGGCTGATCGGCCCCAGCTGAAGCCCGTCAGGCAAAAGCTATATAAGCAGTGTGAGCACTACCAAAAACTGAGAAACTTCTCCATGAGACAGAGCGTTAACGTGTTCTCTCCTTACCTTCCCAGAAAGCAGCTGAGGACCGATCAGCCCCACAGGAGCACTTCACAGACCCACTGCAGCATGAGGAAAAGAGCATGACACTCAAATCTAATTGAACCCAAACCTTTGAATAATGGCTTATATATTAGTGCTGTCAAACAATTTAAAAAATATGAATCGCATCCAAAATAAACATTTTGTTTACCTAATATATCTGTGTACCGTGTATATTCATTATTTATATACATTTATATTCTTATATTTTATATAAATATATTTAATATATAAATATAACATGTTTTTCTTAAATATATGCATACATGTGTTTGTATTTATATACACATAATAAATATACGCGGTGCACACACATATATTATGTAAACAAAAACTTTTAATTTGGATGCGATTAATCATTTGACTGCGCTAATTTAAACTATGTTTAAACCCTGAAAATATTATATCATTGCAACTCTCTACCATTACTATGTCGATGTGTGTGTATGCAAGTATGCTCAAGTAAATTGGTTGACTTATAAACCATTAGAAAAATAAATGCAACACTTTAAACATGCATAGTTTCTCTGTGAATCAGGGATTCACAGCCATGTAAAACCTCACACAGCAACAGAGAATGAGTTACCCACAGGGAAGTTAGAATTATTGAATAAGATCAACAAGTTATAATTAGGGGTGTGGACCCGCTGGCTGTAATGCTGAAAAAGATGCAACTCACACACATAGATACTCTATGTAACATGTACATTGTATCTTCTGCTCTACAGAGGGATTAGGCACCAGCTGTGAGACACCACCTAATTACCTTACTTGAGCTGAGGATTACACCCAGATGACAAGGTACTAGCAGTGGTAAGAGATCTCGCCCCTCGCAGGCAGGCCCGGACAGGCCCGCTTCAGACCTGGGACAAAGTAACGAGTATCTTAAATCCATCTCATGGGATTTGTAAGGTGTTTGGTGTTGACAAGCAAAGCGAGGGGGGTGGTGCTGGTCCTTAAAATATATGCAGTGGGTCTATTGCCAAAGGTTTACATTAATATTACATGCAAAAGATTTACATTGCGTTATAATATAATATAATAGCCTATAATTTAATATTATAAATAAAAAAAATTAAAATATATATTTTAATTTGATACCTCATGCATTAACTAATGATAAATATGTTAACCCAAATATAAGCTATATATTGTACATGTCCCTAATTTTTTTTCATTAAAAATAATATTTTCATATATTAATCATATATAATGTCTTGGTTAATTTTAATTTAATTTTAAAATATAACCTTTGTTATGCATCTGTTAATGCTAATTTCTACTTTTAACTGAACTAATCATGACTTAATTATGCAGATGTATTATGAACAAATCAACAATGAAAATATAATATAATATAATAATGCAAAATGCATTTTAATTTACATTGAATTTTACCACATACTAAGAAATGTATATATGAAAATAAAAATAGTTTGAACTTTTCACCCAAATTATTACACTGATAATGAAATTTGTAATGGAAATTGTATTGAATTAGATTTATAAATGCAAAATAGCAGCATCTTCACTAATGGTCTCAGACATTGGACCTCATCATAAGAATATTATAATACCAGGAAAAGAATATTCGACACTAAAAGGTTTCTATGTATGAGTACTTGTTGCATTCACTTGGAAAGTAGGTGGGTGGATGTAGCACTTCAGATGCTGGCTGTGATATGATGATTTCTCATGTCTGTCTGTCTCCGGCACTCCACTTTTTTTTTCTTTCTGAGAACAAAACGTATCTGTATAAAAAGCACTGCAGGACGGTGAGTGAATTAAGCTGAGCCTGCTCTCCGAAGCCTAATGGAAAGGCCAATAATTGCTCTGTCTGTTAAAAGATACAAAGTGGGAAACATGGGGATAAGAGTGTGCCATTGAAAGTGTGAACGGGAATAAAAGGACTAATCATGAGGGGGATTTTCACGGCCCTAAAATGCTGCGCTAGTTAAAGGTCAATCTTTATTAGTGGGCTAGTTTTAGCTCATACAGACCCAGAGCCCGCTCCCTCTCTTCAGATTGCAATTTGGTCTTTATGAAAAGCAAGAGATATTATTTGAATCAAGGGCCATCTGAAAAAAAGCAGACAGCCGATGTAATGAAGCTGTTGCACAATGGTTAATATTTCTGTGTGGAAGATAATGCCATCATGCGGTGTTGTAATAGTTAAAGTTACTCAGAGAAATTACCGAAATGGCTTTGATGTGGTGTTCAGACTCTATGGAAGATGAACATTATGAATGTTATTTTCAGCTGTCTTTCTCTCCTGCACTCAGAGTATTTTCTGAAAGTTATGACTCAAAAAACGAATGCGCAAAGGCAAACTTTTGGGCCTTGTGTTCTCAGGAAAGACAGCTGACATTTGCATGAAATGAGGGCATGAAAGGATCCTCTGCGTGTCTCTCCGGCCTGTCTGTTGTGGTGTGTTTTGTCTGATCATATTCCGTTGACTGCTGTCTATCCCTTCACTCTTCAGGAAATTGTGTTGAATCTGTGACGCAAGGCCAACTCTCACAAGCTCATTTTGATTTGATTATGGCTCACCTAATCAAATTTAGGCTTTAATGCTTTTCTCAATTTAATCTTGGCTATCAAAGATGCTCCTCAATTCCTCACTACTGCTACCAGGTTGTGAAACCATGGGCAACGTGCCTTCAAGATGCCCGAGAAAAGAGGTCAAAGTGCCAAATCCGATTCATCTTGTCACCTAAACGATAAGACAAATCCTGTTTTTTAGAAGATGTGTGTGTAACAGTGAATGGGAAGTTTTCTGTGCAGCTGTTATGCATTTATGGCATTGCATATTGAATGCTTTTCTCAGTAAACCGTTGACCTGTGACTCCAATTAAACACTCTTTGTTCTCAAGAGTTATGCGGCCATTTTGTGTTGCTCTATCTATTCTCGTTAAAATATGTATGTATATTTATGCAAATGCATAACAAAAATTTCCTTTATGATGAGGTATGTGATGGTGCACAAATCAACTGCACGACAAAATAAAGACACCAGGTTAAAGCGCTGCTTTCTTAAATTAGTTCTTGGAAAATTAAATATTTCTGAATCATGTACACAGAATACTGAGATCATAAAATGTTTGATAATTTTATTGTATTTAATAATCAGGCTAATTTAATTACATTACATTATTCAGAGATTTCTGGTGCTGTATTCATGTTCGAAGGATTTCATCACCATCATCCAGGCTAAATGTTTTAATTCTGTAAGAATATTTGATCTTACATTGTATTTTAACTGAAATCTCTGTCAAGCTCCAATCTAGATAGATTGATAGATAGAGTTGGTTAGGCTCATTGGAAATATGTGCCTCCTCGTACATTTCTGCAAAACTGAAAAAACGTACCTATACATACGAATCACTGCAGTTTCCAGTTGAAATTAACACTAGAGGCAGTAAAACTCCCACAACTTTTATTCTTTTTCACACAAAAGTATGATTTACAGGTACATTTTTGATTAATAAAGACTAATATTCACACATTTAGTTGCAGAATGTTATTTTTTGACTTCTATGTTATGACTTCTCTTGCATGATTTGAAAACTGATTCTTTTGGACATTGTCGTCGTCGACGTTGACGTGATATAGCATTGCACTAATGCGGCGAGAAGCACCAGTTCGCATCCCGTGTAAAAAGGTTCAATATACTCAAATCAGCATAAGAAAGTAAAAATACGTACCTGTACCAACCTAATACAAACGTGCCACGGTTACGTATTAATTGTGTGTTTTAGCGCCACTCTCTGGACATTTCACTTTTAAACGTGCAGTAAGGTACATAATTACGGGGTTGCAGAAATGTATGTGGAGAAACGTATTTCCAATGAGCCTGGGTTGCAACCTGATAATACATTAATGATGCCAATGAGTCCATTTTGTTTTAGAGATCCAAATATGAAAAAGGCTGATATTCACTGTTGTAAAGAACATGGGCATAAAAAGTTATCTGTATAATTTTTTTTAAAAAGTCATCAAGCTGCAACTGCACTATAGCCACAACCACATTCACCTAATCACTGTGTGATGTTCACCGGCCTAATTGCCCATAATAATGCAGTGACTCGAGTCGTGAGTTGTTGACTTTATTTCGCTGGGGTTGATGGGAGGCACTGCAGACAGCCCCACAGCATGAAGCAGGCATGCGGTGTTTGGTAATGGAGCAGAACGGAGCTGTATAAAGCAGAAAGCTCCCTTATAAACTTTCTGGAGAGACGCTTTTAGCTGAAGCGCCGCAACTTAAATGCGATTAAGGCTGATGAAAATATGATTTCAGGCAGGGGTCTCGCCACTGAAGAGTGTCTCTTTCAGTTGCTGAAAATAAACTGACCCATAATCAGATTTCAGCTGTAATTAACATTACGCAGCGGTTGAAACTGCCGAATCTTATTTTGTACACATTTAAAATGCACTCTTTTTTTCTATACGGTAAATATCAGAGGGTTTCTATTCAACTAAACTGACTTACTGAACCAGCCTAAAAGAATACATTATTAAAAGAGTAAACCACCAGCTGTCTTTGGCTTTTCGGTTTGTTTTACTTGGTGTGGGTCTGGGTGTGTAAGAGAATACCTGAAACACATCATGTGCACCAACTGCTTCACATAAATAGGGAAGATTGACGACTATAACGAGCCAAACTAAAGAGCCGGTCTCTCTAAATCTGTCATTTTTCAGGAAAACAGACCTACGTGATTCTTTGATTTTTGTGCAATGCTAATGTTGGCCTACAGTAAGCGGGCCATCATTGCAAAAAAATAAAAGACAAATTGCCCAGCGAGCAGTGCTACTTTTCAATCAATTAAATTATAGACATGAAATATTAATTTGAGTTTAAATTGTTTCAGACTTTTACGTGGTAATTAACTTTGCGCTTCCACTACTTACAATATAGGCCTACAAAATGATCTGTAATGACAAAGTGGCTATTTAAATCATAGTATGCGAGTGCAAAGCGATTTTAACAGCTGCTTTTAGATTAGAAATGCTAAACGACTGACCATTGATGCCTTGTCTTGTCACAATTCATACTGGACATACAAATAAGAGTGAATGTGTGCATATTTTAAAATAATATGTGCAAGTAGGTTAATTCAAAATATTAACTCCCAACAAGAATTTCCTAGTAAAAAAGTAATATATTTGAAATATATTTATTTCATACTAAGTAATTCAAATCTCTTAACATATTTACTGACAGATAACTTGAGACCTACTGATATAAAAAAATAATTAAACTTTATTTGGAGTATTGCTTGTGCATAATGCATATTTCATATTAATAAGCCTAAAATGTGGATTTAATTTAACGCTTTAATGAGGATTGTGTAATATTGCCCTTTAAATGCAAAATATTTAAAGTGTACCTAAAGTATACTTGCAATAGTTCCACTTTAGCACAATCATATACTAAGTATGACAGCACTACTTTCACACAATTAAAGTGCATTAAGTACAAAATTAGTTGTTCCAATTTAGCAGATTTTAAGTATACGAAAAGCACAATTGCATGGAATTGTATTAAGTATATAAATATGAAAATTTATTTGGAGTATACTGAGCATGAAATAAATGTATTTCAAATACATTTAAGTATATTTATTTTTTTACTAGGGTTAGACCTAGGATTTCATTTACCTTCATATTATAATGTTGGGGCATTACTCTTAGGGTTACACCTCAGGAATATTAATGTTTACGTCTTAATGAAGTTCACTACAATTGATTACAGAGAGGCAAGATGTGCCAGTTGCTTAAAACAATCTGACCATTCAATTGTATAGAGCAATGTTATAAAATAAGACAACGCTGTGGAAAAAAATAGTCTAAAATGGGTAACAGGACTGTCTCGCAGAGTTTTCATGGCGACATTGTCTTGTAAATGTCATTTTTTTAAACCCATAGGGAGCTTAGCTAATAATAAAAACCAAATTTACTGACAGCTTCTAAAAGCTACTCATTATTTTGGCAAAGCTTGTTTCCATCTTGACATTTTAAGCTAAATCCATCTGAAGGTCTAACAAATATAGATTTAAATAGATAAGCGGGCAGCTTAATTGCAACCAAAGCCTAAATCTTTTTTCTGTAACGTGGCAGTTAATTGAGAAACAAATTTTGAACATATGCAACCTGTTTTTTCCACCTAAAAAAATGCAGACTGTGCATAATATTCACAGACACTTTATTGCTAGAACTTCATGTCAAAAAAGGAAAAAAAGTGTAAATTTCGGTTAGGTTGGTTGGAGCGTCTGGGTTTGAAATGTGTGAAGTGGCTTTATAACAGCACAAATTGTGTAATTTACATAGCTGTTAAAAAGTCCAATGCGGCCAGCAGGCACATGTCTGACATATTCTTTTCAGCTTGTCAGCGTGTTTCAGAAGAGATGGAACAAAGGGAGGTTCCCTTTGACTATGTGAATTCCCCTTTATAATTCTCAAGCTGGTTTGACAGATCATGGCCTGTCTGAAGAGCAGGTTCCAGAGTGGTTTTCTCTGATCTTAGACCCTGCTTTTGAGGGAATCCAAAATGTGGTCAATTTGGGTTACATTTTATGGCTAATTGAACAAACCCCACTAATAAAACTCACTGAAGAAACTGGCTGCCATCTTGTCAAAATAAGTCATATGGCTCTCATTTGTCTTCACATACACCGCAAGTGCACTACATCAGCAGTATCCCATCCATCTCAGGGTGAGGTCTACAGCACAAAATGCAAAACCAAATACTGTGAGTACCACTGAAGCATCATTTTTTGAAGCTTAGCAAGTGACTTGTCTGTCCTACTTTCTAGCTTTTCTGTGTAAATAGCAAGCAAATTAAGTCTGGCAGGCTTTTCGGCCAATTAAAGAGTGTAGCGTGACTGGAGATAGAGCTGACAGAGATGAAAGAGCTCTTGTCTACTTTCAGCATTCACAGCACTGTTCATTGCCAAACATGGCAACATTTTAAAGAGCCCATGAATTCAAAATTGGACTTCTGTTGATTTTAGTCCATATGTTATTTAAAACCATTTATATACACCAGGTTAAAAAATGTAAACAAGTGGAAAAATTAAACTTTTACATACAACCTTTACAAGCATAACATTTGTTTGCATATTAACGCTATGAACGCATAGACTGTAAAAAATTCCTTCCACTATTGAAAACTGAAGCAAATGCAGCTATTTTATTTTGACTTTCCAGGATGTGTGAGGCACACCTGAGTGATGAAAGGTTCATATTTTGGGTTTGGGGGTCTCAAACACAAGTTCAACATGTATGCAAGGTCAAAAAACACTTTCATTCTCCTATAATATCAGAGTCAACTCTTTCTTTTGAGAGACAATAACTTTATATGCAGTTCACAGATTAGACTCTCGGTACCAGGTGAGTGAATGGCCGCCCACCGCTCCAGGTGTGTGTTCACTGCTGTGTGTGTGCACTTGGATGAGTGAAATGCAGATCACAAATTCCACTATACTTGGCCCTTCCTACATTCAATTTTGGCAGTCTGACTAAATAAATAGTCAAAGAGCTGAAAATGCGGCTGAAATTTAAGTTAAGTAGGTTAAGTTGAGCACATTCCATTCTTTGCGTTCTGGGATAGGCATACAGTATTTCAGGTTTTATGCTGAAAGATTAAAAAGCTATGCATATCCAAGACAAACAACTTCAATTGTGGGCCTAAAAAAACAATTATTAAACAAAAAACTTATTTTGGACAGATTGTACATCGAAATTTTAGCGAATTAGCCTACTGTGTAAAGTATAATACTATGTACTGTGGAAATAGTAAATGGTAGTCTGATATTACATGACGGTCAGGCACTATAAGAAATCCCAAAGCGCCACCTATTGGGCTTCAACAGAGAATCATGCCTCAATTTGTGTTAAATTAATGCTAAAGTGCTCCCTCTAGTGGACTGAGTCTGCATACACTGTTTAGCTGTCATTTAGCAGATGGGGGTTTTTGGACAAAAACATAAGGGGTTTTTTAGTCAACATGCACTCAGCATTTTATTTTCCGTGAGTAATAGGCCACGATACACGAGAACGTCTCTATTTTTAGAGAATGCCGTAGCCTCATCCCACACGGAGTGCCCAAAAATACATTTTAGGTAAACACCAGGTAAGGGCCCAGCTGGAGAGCGGTGTATTTAATGAGTTGTATTTGATGCATCTGAGGTTTTATTACTGCTTGCGGCTGTTGACTCGGCAGAGAAGTAAAGTGCCAAGAGCAAAGAGATAATGGCTGGATGACTTTAAACTAAATCACAAAATCATGATAGGACAGAATGAATCATCTTATGCCTGTTTGCTTAAAGCAAACACAGTTTTATCTTTTTGCTGCTACCTTTATCAGTGTCTCACACTTTAGCTGAACTAAACTTGTTTATGCCAGGATCTTGTTTTATAAATATCCACGGCAACAGCAGTAGCACCGGTATGAGCACAGGGGTGATTTCAGGCAAGTTAAAGAAAGATGGACCTGGATGTGCATCAAAACTCATGAATTGTACTAGAGAGCCATTTCCTGGGATGGAACATACTTCAAGCAATAAAACTGTCTAGCTGCATGTTTACCTCCATAAAAGGCTTAATGTTTTCAAATGAAAGTTTTCATTTATCCTTGTGATACCTGTACTGACGGGGAGGAAGAAAAATGAGGCTCTTATTCGCCCGTCTTCTTTGAAGTGGTGGGCTTGAATTGAATAAGACATGTTGATATTTCAATGCTGGAATTTATAAATACAATACAATATTTTACATGATATATTACAACTTTTTCCTCTAAGGATTATTTAAGGCTATTGATTTTTATGGGAATCTTTAAATTCTTTATGCGATATTTAAATGGTTTTTGGCTGTAGTGTTTTTGTAATGTTCTTTTAGTATAATGTATTAAACACTGTTCAAAGTAAAAAGAAAACAAATAATCCTCAGATATTGTAAATAAAATCAATATTATTGTAGTAAGTTTTACAGGAAAATACTATTTCAGTCTTTCACATTTACTGTAATTTACTGTAATTCACATTTACTGTAATTTTCTGAGTGAAAATAGTTTTTTTCTTTTTAATTTTCAGTGTATATATTATACAGTAAATAGTCATTAATATATTGACAGGGGTATTATGTTTTATTATTTAAAAATATAAAATAAATATTACATACTCTAAATTAAAATTTCTCAAATTCTGGGTTGCTCAAATAAACCCAAAAATGACTCTTCTGAAAAACATTGTGAAATGCAATTAACCATGTAATAATAATAATATGCAAGCCTTACTCAAGCTTTGATGCCAGCAACAAAATTTAAAGGACATGTTTTTTTCACCATATTTAATCCTATTTATTATTATTATTATTATTATTACACGGATAATTGCATTTAACAGTGTTTTTCAGTCAAAATCTTCACTTTTTCAGCCAGGGTATTTTTGTGCAATAAAGAATTTTGGTATGGAGCTGAGTAACCCTTTCATATCAATGGTAAAACCTGGAACCTGAAGCAGAACCAAATCTAGACCACTGGCTACCATTCTGTTCAGCAGTGAACCACTAGGGGGCATCAGTAAACTTCTGCAAGAAGTTTTTAAATTAATGTAAATTAAAAAAGTAACAAACCACTACAGTGCAACATATAACATCTAAAACGACATCAAATTACTTACTCTAGAGAAAAAAATCAGGAACTTCACAAGCAAGAGCACAATGACGGACTTCTTTAATCTAATAAAAGAGATGGCAAAATGACAAGGTTGCCATCTGCTAATTGTATAGGTCTCTGTTCATGGCCAAGCCAAACAAGCAGCTACCTTGATGGGATTTTTTTCCTGTCTCCTTGTAATTACATGCTTTGATCTGAAGACAAGGAGAACAACTATTGAACAAACCCTCTAAAATTCAAAAACATCTAGAACTAATATATACATGTTTTTTTTTCCTGTTCTGCATTGCTTTCTTTGCAGAAACGTCAGCCATAACCCGAACTGCACTATTGAGGATCAGATGGTGGAACAAGCTCCTGCTGGCACAGCCATTATCTGGATGTCGCTGACTGTCCGGGTCACGCTGTTTGAAAAAGAACACAGTGAGAAAAGCAGCAGGGCAAGACACACAGACAAAGTCTCTGTCACTGCAATTTACAACCTCAACACATTACAATGTCTTAATAATGAACCCCAGTTCTCACATTAACCTACATCTAAGCTGAAGTGTGCACTTTTGTTAAAATGCTTTCTTTTACCCAATCATATTAAAAGGCAAACATAAATAATCCGTTTGTAGATTTTAAGCGTAAACCATTTTTCTGTGGTGCTATAAAAACTTTTCTGTTTGCTTGAGCAGCCAGGCAACAGTGATTGATCATTTGTGAATGGTTTGTTTATTTTGCATTTGTCACCTGACAAATGAACGAAAGACTAGACTTATGTTTCTCATAATTTATCTTGGCTGCATTTTAATGATTTCCAAAGATTGCTTATGTCATTTGCGTGTTTGTGGGTTTTGACTATTGAGAACATAATTTAATGACTTAATTTAAGATTAGTTTGTTTTGCTGGATGAAATTCAAAGATCAAGCTTAGGGGTGGAGCTGTCCGTTTTGGCCAGCTAGAAGTGTTTGGGGAAACCCGTTTGAAAATGGTAATTATTTTTTTTACAATAGACATTACACACTTCACTGGAAAAACAACAAAATATGACAATTGACATGTTGTGATATGGAAACCGCTATCTTTAATGTTATCTTTAAAAGAATAAGGAAGCAAGCAGAAGTTGTCTAAGCTAAAAAGAGAAAAACAGGGTGTTAAAGTGTGAAAGTCAATTTGAGCGTTGTGCTAAGTTTTTTTGTCCTTTTCTCCTTTATAGAGTGCTGTGTTAGCATTTGTGATGTGTTCATGGCTTAGACTACAGGAAGGTGAATAACAGCCATCTGTCGTCCTCTTTCTGTGATTCATTCTTTCGCTCTATGTTGCCCTACCCACATTTCCAGTTTTCCGCTTTTGATCATGCACAAACAAGGAATCACTCTTTGTTCTTGAAGATTCCTCCTTTTGGACTGTATGTGGAATTTGATCACATTGTTATCAGATTGGGTGTGTACACTGGCCAAATAAATGCATTTCCACATTTTAGCCCATACAAACTAAAACATTAGGAAGTCACAACTGCTTTGATATAAAATGCAATAGCTGTTACATGCTGTGTTTTATTTGGCTTTCCCAAACCTGCTTCCATAAGTTGAGGCTGTTCCATTTGGAATGAGTAAGAATTGCGTATATGGCCTCCTGAGGTGGTTTGAATGATCACATTGCTATCGAATGTGACTTGCATGGGCTTTTACACTTGTTTTTTTCATTATCGGTTAGCTAGCTGATCAGTAAAAACGCATGCAGTGTAAATACCTTCTTGGCTCAATTCAGTAAAGAAGGCAATGACAATGACAATCACTGTGAAGTGACTTTCGTTGTCAGCCTCGGTGATGAATTTCTCAAAGGGAGACTGTTCTGTCATCAAGTATTCAAAGTAATGAGGCAAATGTGTGAGTAACTGTGAGATCTCATTAACTTCTTTTGTGAGATTCTTCATCATTAGCAGGTAACAGTTCTGGTGTCTCTGTGGATCACATTTGTCAGTTTAGGCAACTTGGTGCAACTACACCATACAAAGCCAGACTATTTAACATGGTTCTTATGATATTTTGACAGCTCATAACAATCTTGTGCACAGCTTGGGAGAGAGACTGAATGTATAATTATGGTGGTCGGGTTTTGATGAGCGTCTTTGTTCCCTCAGGTCACAAACTGCCATCGAAGTCAGGTGCTCAACACATCAGCAAGATTTCAGTTCACACCTACAAAATCCATATGATGTCATTTACGAGGACAGTAAATGTCAGCCTGGCACTAAATTACTGTCATATACATCTGTGACGTACAGGTGAATTCCAATGAGCTGAATGCACGTCTGGCACCTACCTTCTCACACTTCTAACAGACATCTGGCTTACTGGGTTCACTGAATATTGAGCTGAAATCAGTTCAGCCAGGCGGAAAGCAATATGGCTTCTGCAAATTGATTTGGTGCTTAATTAATCATAAGAAGCTAATGGAGTCAGGACACAAATATCATAAATTAAAGTCATATCTTTATATGTAGTAGCTGGTAAATGCATTTTATTGACTGTTTCTTACTTAACACCCCATGACTAATGGCTAAAGCCAGTCGTGTGATGGATGTACTTATTATTCAAAAATTTGAATTATATACAAATTATATAATTAACCTTTATTTTATTAGTATTGTCATTTTAATGTTAATTTTATTATGTTTTTCTTAATATTTAATTAATTATATTTGTTAATAATAATGACTAAAAACAATAAAAGGACACAGCTGTTACAAAAATGTACATTTTAGTAGGCAAACAAGTAACATTAAACACGTTTTAAAGATAGTAAAATGAAAGTAGGTACAAGGAGTAGTTTAAAAAACAAATAGAATTTTATTTTGGAAAAAAGTAATGTGGCACAACCATATAACTTGTACACAAAAACCTTTTTCTCTGTGTTGGTGCTATTAAAGGGATAGTTCCACCCAAAAAAATTAAATACTGTTATTAATTACTGAGGCTTCACAGATTTCCTCAAAAATGTCTTAATTTGTGTTCTGAAGATGAACAAAGGTCTTACAGGTTTGGAACGACATGAGAGTGAATAATTACTGACAGAATTTTCATTTTTGGGTGAACTATCCCTTTAAGACTACCAATGAGAACAGCTTCACAAAGTGTGTTTCTGAGTAAACTAATTCTGTAATATGTGGAAAAAACGTCAAGTATACCAACATATGGTCGTAAATGCTTTAATAATGTCAAGATGCAATAGAGGTTTACTTTCTGTGTGTTTCTTTTTTTCCCTGTACTCTCATGGTCCATTGAGAAGCTAAATGATCCATCTGTCTAACAGGTTTATGCAGACCTGGTTTGCACAAACAGTTAGAAAAGAGATCAGAGGATTGTCTGGAGTGCTCAAATTGTGTTCTCTCTAACATTTGATTGAGAGATTTCTGCTCAAATGCAAGTTCTGGCTCAACTGTGTAAACTTTGATAGAAGAAGAAGTTGTAAGTAACCAATCGAGTAGCTAAATATGTAATCACTAGACAGGTAACCATTGGACATGCACTTGCTGCCCAGATCTTTAACCACTAGGCTGTATCACAGCATGCATATCAAAGATTAAGGTCTTTCAGTCTGGTTATTTCATGGGCAATAGGCACTTTCCATGAATTCTGCATGACTGCTTACGGCTACATCACTTTACACAAGGGAAAGAAGAAGAGATGGGCTCTCTCAATTTGCATTTCTCATCAGGGTCAGAACCGCTTTAACATGCAGCGAATCTCTGATGTTGCTTTTGGTTTATAATAAAATGCATGAAACAGCAGTGAAGATATTGAATACTAAAACATCATTACAGCCACATTAGCCAATGCCACCAGAGACACACTGCTGACGAGAAATAACACTGCAAGATGGAAATTATAATAATGGATCAAGAAGAGCTGCTGACAGTGTACCCTTTCCTCTGTCTGATCCTGAAGGTCGTTGCTGCCCTCAGACCCGTTTTGATATGCAACATCAGTTTTTATGTGCCGTTTAGGCAGTGTGACAGCATGCATGTGATCGATGTCTAGGCTACCTTTTAAAACTCAGCAGTTTGCATAAATGTCTCTTAGATTAAAGTGTTTCTTTTTCCAGATGCATAGGATGTTCACTAGAAAGCTTTAAAATACTTTTACAATGATTGATGCAATAAACCATGGGAAAAGAAAAAGGTAAAATATTGTATTTGGTTACAATCCAAATGTACAAAAACCATTTATGTGAGCAGCAATGCTGTATTCTTCATAAAATAGTTCATAAAGCTTGACTCTAGAAAGCCCTAATCTTAAAGGGATAGTTCTGCCAAAAAAGAAAATTCTGTCATTACTTTCTCATCCTGATGTTGTTCCAAACCCACAAGACTTTTGTTTATCTTCAGAACTCAAATTAAGATATTTTTGATGAAATCTGAGAGCTTTTTGACGCTGCATAGACAACAACGGAACTGACACGTTAAACACCCAGAAACGTAATGCACACACATATTGTCGTGAACACGCATTCTGACATGGAAGAGACAAAATTGTTGAATAAAGTTGTTATTTTTGTTTTCTTCGCACACAAAAAGTATTCTCATAGCTTCATAAAATTAAGGTTGAACCACTGATGTCAAATTACCTATTTAAACAATGTCCTACTATGTTTCTGGGCCTTTAACATATCAGTTGTGATGCAGAAAGCTCTGGGGTTTCATCTTATTTTGTGTTCTGAAGATGAACGAAGGTCTTGTTGGTTTGAAAAATATGAGGGTTCATTTTTGGTTTGCCCACGTCAAAATTACAAACTTTATATAGCTAGCCTAAATTATGCATTTAATGTGAACTATCATTTGCATTGTTGCGTTTTCATTATGTTTCAATATAGTCAATTAAAATGTTATTTTTAGTATTTATCGTTCATTTGCGAAATTACTATCCCATCTACTCATGGTGTAAAAGAAGTATTTGTCTTTAAAGAGATTTGATGTTCTTCAGCATGCCTGCCGGATATGCCGTTTTGCGTTTCTATAAATATTTTCCTTTCCCCCACGGAGAACAGAAATGAAATTACTTTGACTTTGACGAGGGACTTTGAGAGAGCTCGCGGCAGCCAGGCGGAGTCTTGCGTCGTCTTGGGAAACGCAGCATATTGTCAGACCAACCCCTGGGCGGAGGATCTGGAGATTGGTGCCTCCGCTTGCTCTTTCCCACTCGGTTTTAACGCGCTCGGTTTAGTCCAGGGCAGAGACGTGCAGTAAGTGGACTCTAGACGGCGGAGTTAAAGACTTCAGAGACGCACAACCCAGGAACGAATAGAAGCGAACAGACAGTATACGCTGCGTTTTGTCTAGTTTTTGAAATCAAGTGGAATCGGATACAGTGAACGACACAGACATGTAAGATCTCTATCGCATGCTTGTATCAGTTTGTGACTCACTGTTGGACTTTCCACATGACAGTTCGCCATACATGTTCCCTTTTTGTTTACATTCCATTTGGCTATTTATAGATGACTGACAATGTGTTAACTTTTTCATTTTACCAACATCAAGATTTTAGATAGAAAATGTTGATGAATGCATGTGGGAAAATGTGTAATATGTGTAATTTTCATGTCTTATCGTGCAGCATTTTACATAATGCATGCAATAGTTTTTGCTATATGAAAAGGCTGTAGAAATCTTCATAAAATGATGATATAGAAAATCAGCCAAATGTAGAAATCTTTATAATATGATGTTTCAAATCAGAGTAGTAACCAGGAAAAGTCATGGAAAATCTGTTGTTGATCAAAATAAAGCTTAAGTCCTTAAAGCTACTACATTTTACTATGCATTTTATGTAAACAATAGTTCATATTTTTGCTTTTTTAGTGTGTATACTAAAAATATACATATAGTCTATTAAATTTTGGTCAGTTTATTCAACATTAATTTGTGAAATTTTGTTGACCTTTTTTTTCTTCAGATAGAAAATTACATGAGAAAGTGAACACCTTTCAGTTTATGCAATTGGAAGAGCTTGTCACTTCAGATTTATGGCTGGAAACAGATGTCCCACGGTTTTACTAACGCTCCCACACTTTTTACTATTTCCTCAGGTGTAACCGAGCAGGAAGATGCTGGGAGGATCTAGGCGGGTGGGCTTAGGATCTCTGCATGCCCGCTCAACCTGAAATCAGTGTCTTTTGCATCTATATGAAAGTTTGAGCCGAGCGTGATGGCATCTAGTCTTACATGTGCCGGTGTGGTATGGGCCCTGTTGTCCTTCCTGTGTGCAGCCACCTCTTGCATAGGCTTCTTCATGCCATACTGGCTGCTTGGGTTGCAGATGGGTAAACCGGTGTCGTTTGGAACCTTTCGCCGCTGTTCCTACCCCGTAAGGGATGAGGCCCGTGGTGGGACGGTTATGTTGGAGCAGTGTGGGCGCTATGCCTCCTTTCAGGGCATCCCGAGTCTGGAGTGGAGGATCTGCACGGTGGTGACGGGGACAGGCTGTGGACTGCTGCTCCTGGTGGCTCTCACGGCAATCATGGGATGCTGTGTTACCGATCTAATCTCTCGCACCATCGGAAGAGTGGCAGGAGGGATACAGTTTGTGGGAGGTGAGTTCAATTACAAGGAGCTTGATTGGAGATTCAGTGGATGGGTTAATGGTGAAATGGATGGATGAATGGATGTATAGATGGCAGAATGAGTGGATAGAGAGATGAAAAGCATGACAGCTAGATGAATGATTGAATGGGCAACTGTTATAGTTTTAAGTAGTGATAGATTGATACAGGCCTTGCTGATATTTCAGCATTATCATTATAATTATATGTTAATTATAATGAAATGAATATATTATGTTAGAAAAACAATATAATATTGGCTTATTTTATATGTAATATCATTTATTTTATTATAAGAATAACCTAATATAGGCTTTATAATGGCCACCCTACTTTCTAAAGTAGTTAGTTGGTATTGGCATTGGTCAGCTACTCATTTCCGGTTCATATGTTTGTTGGATGAACAGGTGGGTTGTCAGAAGGAAGGATGAATGTGCTTGTAAATGCATTGCATAGTAAACACTGCAACTTCTCACACACACTTTCTTTTGCGTCTTTCCCAGACGCAAGTACTTAGCAGCTTCTAAGCGGGAACACATGACGACAACCGCATCGTCTTAGTGGAACCTGGTGTGCTTGTTTTGACATTCTGTTGCTACGATTCATGTCATCCTGTGAGCATGGGAGCCTGTTGATTTAGGCGAACACACCAAATTTACACCCTGGTGAAAATCAGCTTGAGTTTGCTTGGTAACTAAACAAACAGTGAAAAGCAAACAAGAATTTCCTTTCATGTCCTTAGCACTGGTCAGATGGTTTTTCGATGATTGAGCTACAGTTGTGCTACAGTGAGCTACACAGAATGTCTATGATTTCATGTATCAATTTTGAATGGGAAGTAGCCATATAATAAAAATTTGGTGCAATTACAAACTAAAAATAATATAATTTAAAAGATAGTCCACCCCAACGTGAAATTTCTGTCATCATTTACTCACTCTTATGTCGCTCTGATTTTTTTTCCTCTGTGGAGCACATCTTATAATGTCTTAGTGTTCTTTTTTTATCCATACTTGAATGTCAACGGGGTCCAAAAAATCACTGGTATCCATTCACCTTCATTTCATGGACAGAAAAGTTCTTTGAAATGTATACAGGTTGGAACGATATCAGGGTGAGTAAAAATGACATAATCGTACCAGATGCTCCTACTACTGTGACTTTTCTGATTAGTTTGTGATTTACTTTCTATATTGCTACACATTCTTTTTATATCAGATGCCATACCAGCAGTACTTGAACCACCGACTGTTATTTTACCCAGATGGCAAGCTGAAGTCACCCGAAAGGTCTAAATCCATCATGAAGGCACACCAGGCAGTGAAACGAGAAATTTAAGCTTTAGTTACGGCATTCACCAAAGGTCAAAGTAAATGAGGAGAAGCGTTGTGAAAAATAATATACCGTAATCACACACATTCCTCTCCAGACAGCATTCGATTTCTCCCAGGACCCCAAAAAAATTTTGCTCAGTAATTTATACAGAGGAATGAGGGGGAAAACGGGCTTGTTCAAACGTCTGCGAAGCACAAATTTACCAGACCTCCTCGGGGAAAACTAGTCCTGGCCAAATAAGCTTTTAATGGTCAAGCAAAAGGACATGCATTGCAAAATCCATGCTTGTTCTCACACACAGAAGTTAAAAAAGAGAGAGAGCAGGATGTAACGGAATAAATTAGCTCTTGTTACTGTCCTTTTACGAGATCTTTATATTTGTGAGGCAGTAACAGTTGCTTATGAAGCGATTGGCTTTGTAATGAGCAGTATATGAGGGGAGGAGGGCCCCCACGGGCCCTTATGACTTACATCACCCTTTCTTCTTTTGTCCTGCCTCAGAGCAGTGACTTTGCTCCATTTCAGAGAGATGGGGAATAATAGAGGTTGATTATACATGACCTCTCTATGAGGGACCGTAGGCAACACTTCTCTCTTTCATATCTCTTTCATGTTTCATCCTCTTTTGTGCTCTCTTTACTTTTCCACACACACTTTGATACCCACACCTGCTTTCTTTGTGATGTTTTATTCAAGGGCAACTAAATATTTCCTGTTTGCAGTTTTTCCTTGTCCTAGAATGCTATGATTTTGCTTTGTTTTTATCACTTGATACTGTAAAGGCGATAGAGACTCGCTTAAGGACTTACTAATTCTGGGATGGATGCCAGATGCCACATTGGTGTATCACTTCTTCAGTTTACTCTTTTCAGATGGGAATATTATTTGTTAATAGGTCAGACTTAGGATGTATATTATTGTCTGCGCGTTCTGAATGAACGTTGTGGTTCCTGTATCCTGTTGGATTTCCTCTCACATCTATGTCTTGCTTCACAGCACCCGTTGCATGTTTGCATACGTCACGCACGCTCTCCTAAAAAAGACAGTTGGCTCAGCCATGTGTTTCATACAGTGAATTTAACGTAGGATTTATGGGATCCTGCTTGCTACTGTCAGAATCCCGACCAATGAGAACCCAAGACCTTGAAATGAGTCTTTTTCGCTTGAGAGATCTGCCGATATGACTCAGTGGGATCTGGGTGTTTTCTCAATTACTCTTTAATGTCTTCTTATCACATTAGTAAAATACTGAGGACATCCTTTCAGAACAACTTCATCTCCTGGGAGATATTTCTCACTTTGCTGTAATGACATTGCTTGATGAGTTTATTACAGTTTGCGAATGCAAAAATCAACTGTTTGGAGTTTTCTGTCCCTTTATGTATTGCCTTATGCCCTATCAAAAGTCTGTTCTCTGATACTCTTTCTTATCTTATTCCTTTTTCTCTTTACTTTTGAGTATTCGCTGCCCTGTATGCATTTCGAAGAAGAAGATGAAAAAGAATGCATTCATTGAACCATAACTATGCCCACTAGAGTCTGCATCACTTTTTTTTTTTTTTTTGCATTTTCCGCAGTGGTTGCGAGCAAGACTCTACAGAGTTATTCTGTGGAAAGGATTTCTATGATAAAAGAGATGAGATACTACACTTTTACACTATTAGTACACTTATCAAATCTACCAAAATATTGTAAAATTAAAATATAAGTGATGCGAACTTATATTTATGTGTCTTATAAGACTTTCTGTGGAATCCTAGAAATCTTGTTTGGGCTCAACTGACAATATAAGTATAAACCATCACTTTGTATCGACTACCGTTCAAAAGTTTGGGATTAGTAAATTAATACTTTTATCCAGTGAGGTTATTTTTAATGTTGCAAATGATTTCTGTTTCAATTAAAAACTTTCGATTCATCAAAGAAACCTAAAAAACGTATCGTAGTTTCCACAGAAAATATTCGGTAGCACAGATGTTTCCAACATTGAACATAAAAAGAAATGTTTCTTGAGCCCCAAATCAGAATATTACACGACAATCACGTGACACTGAAGAGTGGAGTAATGACACTGAAAATTCATGTTTGCCTACAAAAAATCCAATTACATTTTAATTTTTATTAAACTAGAATATGATTATTTTAAATTGTAATATTTCACTGTTTTGTATTGTATTTTTGGTCAAATATAAGACTTTAAAAACATTATAAAAATCAGACAGATCTTAAAGTTTTTTGTATTCATGGTTATATGTATACTCTCACTTGTGAATTACTTGCCTTCAGTTGTTCAAGTGATGTAATAAGACCAGTTCACATTCAGTCAGTGCTCAGAATATCACAATTGTTCTGTTTTTTTGTGGGCCCTTCATTCCAGAGATCACGTTGTCATATTAACAGTGGGGAAATCTTATACAACCTCACCCTAAGGAAAATACAAAATAGTCAGGTGGCAACAACTGTGTGTGTTGTGTGCTTTGAGATGTGATGGTTCAGTAATCCATCCAGCAGCAGTTGTCTTACTGTAAGCTTTCTCTTCTTGAGCTGTAAACTTTCAACGAATACCAACAGAAGGTCAATGCAGCTTAGAACAAATGTGTATGCAGTTTGAATACAAAAACTGGAACAATTTAGGACTTTACTTGTATCTTTAAGCCATTAGGCCACCTATGTGTCACAATAATGATTAACTTTACCAGAGTTGTCCTTGACATTATGTCTGGTCACAGTGGACTGCACAATATGCAAAACTGTCGAGCTGTGAAAGTCTGACTCCTGTTTTCCCTCTGTTAGCTCAGATGTTAAATTCATCATGTTTGTGTGCTGTGTAAATCACTCTCGTTTAAATCTAAATTGACAATATTGAATTAGTCACGCTGGAAAGTTTCTAATTGCAGAAATGGACGGGTGTTGAGAACTGCTGATTTGTGTACATTTGTGCGGTGAACGGAAGCGTGTGTGCGCTTTAGCAACGTGTATTTGTGGTCGTGTGGGAACAGACAAAGCTGAGGGTGTATACGCTGGTTTTAGCTGACCCATGCTGACCCCTGGGTGCTTGGAAAGAGTCGGATGGAGAGATGAGAGGGCGTAGGGTGGTGTGAATGAGAAAAACAGGCAGGATCCAGCTGATGGAGACAGCTGCAGCAGCAGGAAGAGACTTACTGGCTCCAGTACTGGTGCACATCTCTCACTATGTCTCACTCTCAGTTTCTTTACTGTCCTCCCGTCTGTCTGAAAAATTCTGTTGACCCCTTGGAATGTTTGGAATGTTGCTTGAAAATAGGAGAAAAAGAGTATGAGAGTGACGCATAGTTAACTGAATAGCCTGAATAGAAGTAAAGCAAATCTGTTCCTGTCCTTCACAGAAATCAGTGACTACGGTGGGGCAACACCCAATGGTGTTGAGTTTACAAGACATTATCTGTCAGTTACGGTGGCCGAGAGAGCTCAACGCGCTGCAACTTAAGAAAACACATGCAAATAGAGAAAACTCCAGGACATTACGAAAACATTTCATCAAGTTGACAACAGAAGTGCTGCGAATCCTCACAAAACATGGAAATGAAGAAATTTTATTGCAGTAATTAGAATTAAGGGAAAATGTACTTAATTGTCAATGATCTAAATGAATGTAAATTATTAATTTTCTAATGTGAAAAATATATTTTACTATTTTTTACTTTGAAATGAAATTACTTTCTAACAGATTTTGTTCAGACTAGTGCATCCAAAACTTTAATCTTATAGTAAATTAATAATATGCTTGAATGATGTAGTGTGCATCCATGCATGTTAAAATTATCCACTACCTATTTTATGAAAGAAGAGATAATGTGATTATTGCCTTTCAACCAAGAAAATAGCATAATGAAATACAGAAACTCCTACAACAGTTTAAATGTATTAAATTAAACATTAAGCTAAATGTGTTTTAAAATAATGAATAGACCTAGATACTTGCATAACAAATTAATATCAAAGCGCAATTTCATGACTCAATACTGGTATGTGTTTTCTCATCACATACAGTGTATATTTTTAATACGTAATGCAGCCATAGGGGTATATTACACTTTGGGAAATAAAAATGGGTCATTAAACAAGATGTGCAATAACAGCTCTCGCTTTAGGAGCCATTTAGGAGACTTGCCATTCTCTATTCTCTCTTGTTATTTGACCCACACACATAATTTAAGGCATATTTAGAAGAGATGCTATCCTCAAAGCAGACTTTTAGATTCCAGAGAAAACAATGTGAGAGCAGCAGGGCACCATCAGCTGGCCAATCTCAACTTTTATAAAGAAACCCTCACGGTTTACAAGAAATGTTTCCACCGTGACTCCTTCAGGAAATTACTCCAGAAACCTTTCCAACAATATCGGCCCCTTTGACAAAACTGTACACAACAGCCGTGAGGATATGTAGGTCACAGCTATGACTGGTGTTTGCATGTGTTTACATTCTTTTAAGAAAAGCAGCGTGCTGCATGACTTAGTTTTCAGCTCGACAAAATCTTTGAATTGCTTAGCACTAGTCTGGAACGATGGAGCGATTTGCTCAGTTATTGTAGATGAAGGAAAAAACTGAATGCAAAAGATTTTGGGGTCAGGATAAAAGGAATATTTTGTAACACGAAAATGTCAGTTGTATCTACTTCAAAAACTAAACATTTAAATATTAATACAAATTATGAATAGTATCAGTATTCAGTAGTTTCTTGTCATCCCAAAATTTCATAAAATATAGACAAATGCCACAAATGAGGCTGTGCTTCAGTCTTTGGTTGGGATGATGAGATTCAGAATCAGTTTGCTATGGTGTGTTGAATATAAAGAGGTTTGTGTTCCCAGTGTTTTGAGTGTCGTTGTGGGTGTGTGTGGCCTGATAAACCAGAATCAGGCGAACACGTGCTGGAAGGAGATCTTTCTTACATGAATTATTCATTGAAACTTAACTGGCTAAAGAAATCAGTCTTCAAATCCAGTATGATATTTTAGCTTTGAGGCACGTATCTTGAAACCAGCTCACATAATTGAGAAAGGCAGTGATTCACAAGAGAGCGGGGATGTTCAAATCCTCAGATGCTCAGAATAGCATATGTGAGCGTGTGGGTGTGTGCAGCGCATGAAAGAGCGTCCGGATACTTTTTCATATTTGCCTGTATACCATGTCCTCAGTCTGCTTATGCATCTCTTGAACAGTATCTAGCGCTCCTTTCGCTGTCATCATCCAACAAAACTATCAGCACATTGAGACATTGGTCTTTCACTGTTGTTAAAGGGACAGTTGACCCAATGTTTACTCTTCTTCATGTTGTTTGAAACCTTCCACAGAAAACCAAAGAATGCATTTTGAAGGATTTTTATCTTCCAGTCTGTTTCATTTAATGGAAACTGCAGGTTTCATACTTGGTGTGAAGTGGGATAAGTAGTAATACATACCACTTCAAACAAATATTGACTGAAATCTAAGTCATTATTCACTGATAATCATTCCCTCCAGTGAACTGTTATCCACTTTGACTGGATCAGTGAGTTAGCTTAGATCAGTCTGATTCATGAACAGATGGTTCAGTTTTGTAAAATGGATAAACCAATTCATCAAACCCCAATCTTACATACATGTGTTTTTTGAAGAATAAATAAATGGTATTACTCAAGATTTGTGGCTTTGTATGTCATTATGTTAAAACGATGTTAGACCCCAACACTGAGACACTTCCACAGAAGAAAGAATACAGATCGTACTGGTTTGGAAAGACATGGGGGTAACTAAATGTTTTGGGTGAACTATCGCTTTAATTTCTTATCGCAATGGTTTTTCTTATCCAGAAGGGCATGAGCTAGACGTTATTAACTTTTTGCAAATACGCACACGCACACTTGAACAAAGCCAACTTTCCATGGATAAATGAACAAAGGAGCCTCTGTGTTCAAGAACTTTGAGAAGTTCCATGGCGAACTTGGCTCAGTCCACTTCCAGCTCTGCGTGGTCCCTCTCCGGCCCGGCTCCCTCCCTCAGATTGGAATGCAGGTCTGCATTCTCCTCAGGGCAATCATGCTGGAATGTTCCAGGCTTCCAGATGGTCCTCTAAGGTCCACGACTGTGGCAGCAGAGACATTCTTTGGCTACAGTAAAAGAGGAAATAAATGGTTTTCTCTCCTAGCTCAGAGACCGATCCAACAGTGTGGCAGAGGGAGATTTTTTAAGGATAAAGCAGAAGGGAAGAAAGGTTTGGATTCACACAGATGGCACAGGCACATTTGAAGGAAGCTCAGTAGAAAAGAGTCTTCATCTCTTCAAGTCTCTTGCGACCAGAAGGTGCTATCTCTGAGGCACCATTAGAGCTTTGAGGATATTTTCAGTCTGTTTACAGCTTTCTTGAGTGTGTATTTTTTTTGTGCAGAAGCCTGTAAATGTTTTTAGCTTGTTGCACTTGCTGTCAAAGCCAAAATGAAAATTCTGTTGCTTACTTAACTTCATATCTTACTTTCTTGTTTAGAACAGAGATCAAAGAATGTGCTGCTCTGGAAAAAAGGACACAGAAGCACCAAAATATATCATAAATATATCAAACGTTTTTGTTATCACTTTTTAACTATATATTGCAAGATTTCCAAAGCCATATGCTTTGTGTGATGAACAAATTTGAAAAAAAAAAAAAATAAGACTTGATCTCCTACCAAAGTGGCATGTTAATCTTGAGTAAGTTGCCAAATCTTGCAAAATTCAAAATTAAATTTCAGGTTTAAAGAAATTAATTATTGAATAGATCAAATGTGACAGTATATATTCATAAAAAAATGAATAATATTAAAACTTTATAATATTTCACATTATTAAAACATAAAGAAAACTCATCTGTTACAAACTTGACTAATATAATTTTAAATAGCAAACGTATTGTGTTCTCCTAAACAGCATTCCTAATTCATTTACTGCATCACACACTGACATGGTGAAGTTTTCCGCAGTGTGATTTAAAAAGGAACAGGCTTTTGGAATAATCATGCATTTATGTTCATAAAAACAATCCCAGCTGTTGTTGGCTGTTACAATGGTAAATTAATTCCTGAGCTTAGTTTAGGACACACCATTGGCCTTTTTCCCTCTGTGTCTTTTTCTCTCACCATTTCATTTTCTCCTCACTCTCTGGCTGATTGAAATAAGAATTATGGTCCGTGTAAGTCTGTGGTGGTCTGTAACGGCGTGTGGTGACAGTGGGGCTTTACATCATGTGCACGAGGCTGATAGCAGCGGCTGGCCGGCCGCTTGAGCTGAGCTCAGGGCTGTCAATCACGTCTAGGGATTGAATGCCAAAGTTTATGACGGAACAGTGCAGACACTTCGGTCTATGCAGCTGCTCACCCCAACTGCTTTATTAAAGGGATATTTCACCCAAAAATGAAAATTGTCTTCATTTATTAACCATCGTTTATTCCCAAACCCATAACTTGTTTTCTGTGGCACACCAAAATTAAATGTTTAGCAGAGCTTTAATAGCTAGAACCAGTTGCAGAAAGTAGTTTTGTAATGCCTTGTTATTTTACTCTTAAATGGATAATAATATTCCCTGAAAACTAAAAATTCTGTCATTTATTACTCACTCTTCTGTAATTCCAAACACGTAAAAACTTTGTTCATCTTTAGAACACAAATTAAGATTTATTTGATGAAATCCAAGAGCTTTCTGATCTGAGCTTTATTTCATGAAAAATATCTTAATTTTGTGTTCCAAAGGAAGATGATGGTCTTATGGGTTTGGAATGACTTGAGGGTGAGTAATTAATGACAGAATTTTCATTTTTGTGTGAATATCCCTTTAATGTTCCTTGTTGACCTAGTTCAAAGGTTAAACCTTAAGACAGTCCTTCAACAGGAGTAAAGGGGTCGTCTGGAGACCATTCATCCTTTATTACTTTCTCACACGTCACTGTCATGGAATTTTAGTCAGGCTCTGTCTGTCTTTGGGTCGAAGGATTTTGAGAAGATCAAGTAAGAAGATGGTTTTGAGAGGGACACATGCCTCTGTGTTCAAACAAAAATCTAGTCAGGTAAGCTTTGTTTTGTTAGTGGTGCAAGGAGACTCTAAATTAGCACTTTAGGTTTCTCTTCAAATTTACTTTACCATTTTACTTTACAGGTCCCTTTTGTGTCCACGCTTTTCTGGCATCTTTTCATGCAGACTTTAACAAACAGCAGCCAACTCCTCACAAAAGCTGTCAAAAAAAGCCAGTCGGCCGTGGAAAATTCCATCTATAACAGCAGGTCTTTCTCTGTTTTCACACTGTTGGGTTTTGATAAGACAGGACTGCAATTCCTGGCAATGAGTCTTGATTGGGCTGCACATAAACATCCACCTGCCCACCCACATATAGACACAACAGGATGTCAGAAATTTTTGAAATAGACGTAATTGCTATGAAGAGTTCCAGATTGTAAGTATGTGAGTTTTGGAACACTCGTCTATGTTCTGACCAGTTGACTTGGCAACCCAGAAGTCAACAATGACACGACGAGCCCTGGCAGCAGAAACCCTTCATCCCTGGCAGGCCACTTCACAGATAGCGCTCTGGTAATTGAGATGTAATTTGCCCAGTGCAGTTATATATAGATTGTAAAGTGCTTGGTGGAGAAAGTCAGATGAGGAGAAGACAAGCTTCTTTATGTGCTAGAACTTCCTCCTTTAGTGGTTAAAATACATTGTACGCCTGCAGCACTTATTTTCTTTATTATAGATAGATCTGTCATGCATTACAGTGATTTTACTCCCATAACTGGGGTAAAATCTATGCATGCCCCAATTGCAAGATGCCCCATTGATAAATTATTAGCCATATTAGATCAATTATTACACAAATTAATAGCCAATATAATTGTGTTCTGCTAACACACTGATGCAGTCACTTGCACTCTTTATGACAGAAGTCTTCATGTTGTTGCAGGTTCGATAAACCTCCCATGCATGATTTAAAAGCTATTGATTTTCCATTTTGTAAGTCTGCTTAAATAATACAGTTAGAAAGTAAATGCAAAAAAAAAAAAACATCTCACTTAAGTTTTCCTTCAACTTCAGGAAGTGATATTAGATTTGCATCACTGCGAAAGACAGGCTGCTTTGGTAATGCAATACTTACATTGATTTTTTTAGGCTAGAAGTAGGAGACGGATAGGAGTCAGAGGGGTGGAGAATAATCAGAAAAACAATGTTCTTCAGTGTAAAACAAGGGCCATTGGTTTAAGGTGACATTCTTAGATGTTCTTTTTTTGTAGCTTATGATTGACTTTAGTCTATTCAACCCACTGAAACAGTAACACATTTAGATACAATTTTGGACAGTTATAGTAATATTGTGAAGTATTTTTACAATAAAAAATAACTGATTTCTACTGTAATGTATTATTAAAAATGTAATTTATTCTTTTGATGTCAAAGCTTGACTTTTCAACCATTATTCTGCTATTCTTTAATGTCACATGATCTTTCAGAAATTATTCTTATATGCTGATTTGATTCTTAAGAAACATTTCTTGTTATTAACAATATTGAAAACAGTCATGCTGCAATTTTTTTAAAGACTGTAATACTTTTTTAGGATTCTTTGATGAAAGTTCAACACAACTGCATGTATTTGAAATGGAAATATTTTGGAACAATATGAATGTCTTTATTGTCACTTTTGAATTTAGCATATCTTTGCCTTTTATATTTAATTAGTAAAAAAAACCACATACTGCCACCAGATTTTTGAACGCTCATTTTATTAGTCCAAATTGGAGCTCAGATGTACTTGTTGGTCTGTCTACTAAATGCCTGTGCTAAATGAACAACTTTGAACAACTTGCTTTACAAGCAGTGTTTAACTTTCCCTCTTTGCCAGTTGCTTGAGAGCCTATTTTACAGCAACTTTACAGCACGTTGTAGCTTACTATAAGAAAAAAAGAGAGTCGAGGTCACCTTCACAAGCTGAATAAAAGGACACAGTATTGATCATGATGGGACGCAGATCAATAGGAAGATAATCACTCTTGACCCCAGTGCCTCTGTGATCTGTAGGAGGGCATGCATTCTTCTTTGTGTTGATAAAATGCTTAGAGACGTAGTAAAAAGCGATTTTGTTTGTTTGATTTATTTTGTGTGTTCTTGAGCAGAGAAGGCAGCACAGTCTCGAGGGACAACACAAAGTCATAGTTTGTTCTTTGAACTCCTGGTGCAGCTGTCACAGGATAATGTGACAGCATAGTATGGCAGCGTAGGACGACCTGTGATGGACGATTTTTCTTGCACACACACACACCAATTCTTCACATGAGCAGTGGACTGTAAACTAGAGATTTAATTTCCTAGTTGGCAGTCCTTCCATGATTTGCAACCAAGGTTTTCTGTCAGTATAAGCGTGTGCATTTTGTAACTTTAGTGGTGCTAACTAATCCCCAATTTGTGCTAAAGAATGATATTTTAAATATTGCTGCCTGAAAAGTATGTATATATATTTTTATTATAAATTTATTTTATTTTATTTTAACCAGCCAGAACACGCTGCAACATGCTGAAAACCAGCCATAGCACCCTAGAATAGCAGCTTCATATAATGTAAAGGTCTAGTTAATAATTTATTATGAAGATCATTATCCTTCAGAATAACTTGTGACACTGCTTGTTGAACTCCCCTACCTCCAGATATCTCATTTTAATATTGTCTATTTCCCTTAAGTATTCATTTTCTTTTCCTCTTTCACTCTGTTTGTCTCATCAACCTCTGGCGTATCTTTGAAGCCCGTGTTCTCATCTTCTTTAATGTTTCTGATGGAAACCTCTGGGTGTGTTTTTTTCTCTGTAGCTATGTGTATTATCATTTTCTGCAAAAATATTACTGTTTTATAAGCTGGAGGCCAAAAGACACCCAATTCAGCCTCTATTGCTATGTGTATTTTCTTCTTCTTCCTTTATTATTATTATTATGGCAGAGTATCAAACCTTGAATATTACACAGGAGAAACAGAAAGCGAAATTGTATCGGGGTATCTTGATATCCATCCCACTGCAATCCATTTCCTATGAGCTTAACTGGGATTTTCTTTCTCACGTTCGAGCCAGTGATGACTCTACTTGTGATGCATGTCTCTTAGGCAGTGACCTTGAATTCTGCTTTTCTCTCCTTTTAGTAGGTAACCGATTCTGATGAAGTGTAAATTACTCCTCAGCTTTCTAATGCGTGACCTCACTTCCCACCTTTACACGTTTTCCATAACTTTCTTTGATGTCATTCGTTCCTGTCTGTTTTTTACTCAGTTTCCCGCTCCACTGCTCTTCCGTGATCAAAGCGCATTTTCTATTTTAAATCACATCTTGAAAGGATGAAAAATATTAAAAGGGTACAGACTTCTTAAACATGGCAGAAACCTTACATGTGAGATATTAAAATTCAATTTTAACAAAGCATAAGGCAGGAAGCATTTAAAGTATGCTGAATTTGATTTGAATAAAATGTTGAATTCTGTGGAAGTTGTGTAAAAATTGTTAAAGGGATAGTTCACCCAGAAATAAAGATCCTGTCATTAGGTAATTGAGTATTTAATGAGAATAATTAACATTGAGTAATTAATGAGAGAGTTATCAATTTTGGGTGAACTATCGCTTTAAAAAATTTCCCACCAAAAAATGTCAACTCTGTGGCAAATTCAAAATATTTGTTTGTTTGAGCAGCACAACCTGCCCAACAACAGCAACACTGGCTCAACCAATGGCATGAGTTTGGGGTGGAGCTTATTTATGTATTTATTTGCTGTTTGGTAATTGATGCTTGTTAGTGTTATAATGCGTTTATTAGCTCATTCATTTTTTTGCATTTTGTAAAAATCCAAGGGGTCTAAACTAGCTCAAAATATCTTTTATGTTTCACAGACGAATAATACAGGTTAGTAGCGACATGAAGGTGAGTAAATAATGCCAGAATTTATTTTTGGATGAACTAGACTTTAAACATACAAGCTTTATGGGCGGTGAATGAAGTTATTAACAGCTCTTACTTGAAATTCGCCTCACAAACTCTCTCAGTCACTTGATATTTGATGACACACTTCTAGAGCTGCTTCTAGAACAATGGAACACTGTTCTTTTTCCCAGAACCTCTCGAGTGTCATTTTAGCATCTGGTATGGATAGAAGTTGTGGGTCTTTTGGGAAGGTTCCTCCCATTGGCTCTTTTTCTAAGTTCTCTCCTGCTGATTCCTGAATGACGTCGTCTCCTCTATGTGGGAATGTACTGTGTTGTAACTGCATCCAGATGTTTCCATTGTTGACTTCAACAAAACTCAATAAACCTCTCCTGCTCTCTAGGGTTAAAAAGAAAAGCAATACTCAACATCTGCTGGAACGTTATGTTGAAGCTAGTGAAATCATTAGGGTGATGAAAGAAAGGCTCTAGAAGTACTTAGGATGATAACCCGTTTTTTGTTTTTTGTCTCAAAACGCCCAGTCAGGGTGTGGGTTAGGACAACAATGCCTCAGTTTTCCCTATTTAATCCTCAATCCTTAATCCTATTCAAGAGCTTGTAGGTGGACTGGGAAATTCCTTAAGAAAATATTTGGTCAAATAATCAAAATGTATACTTTAGTATATTTATTTAAGAATAACAAAATTCATTTCCTTTGGGGTTTAAAGAGATCAGTTGGTTTAAAGTCACATTAACCTAAAGTAAATTGAGGTTAGGTGGATGATGACACAATTTTCAGTTTAAAGCAAGTAGGCAAATCTCTGGAAGGAGCAACTCAAATGAACTGACCAAACATGAAACGAAAACTGATTCTGTAATATTTAACAGGAAGATGGTGTGGAATAAAAATGTTGCATCGTTCTCAAGGAGCCTTAATTTCAGGTTCAAGTTGGCTTTGATGGTCTGTGTGGGCACGCTCTTCTACCATATGCTGCCATAATGGAGCCATCTGTGATCAGATCTTCCAACCAAGATGTCACACACTAATGTTAATGACAGGGGGAATGCATGAACATGGAGACCAATGTTGGTCATACAAAGCCTTCAGGGTACCATTTTCATAAGCGTCTCATCTAGATGAGTGACATTAAAGCCAAGAACCGTCTCTGTTTTGGGACTGTTTCTTTTGCAGGCCACCAAATCATATTCTCAGTGATTTCACTGGCAAAAGCTATTTTTTTTTATCTGCTCAACATGTGAAAATGTTAATTATGTCATCATTTACCCACGCTCATGTCATTCCAAACCTGTATTAATTGTGTATGTCTGTGCAACACAAATGTTTTTTGTTCGTATAATGAAATTGTACTCATTAAATACGCAAAAGAGTTGAAAAATATCTTCTTTTGTGTTCCTTAGTAGGCTTCACTGATTGACATGGCACCCAGTCTGGAGCCTCATCGTCCCTCAGAAATGCTTGCTCATGAGAACATGAGTGGACTTTGTCTAAACTCGCAGACCTCACATTGACCTGTTGGTCAAGGTCTTTCATCTTTGACCTGACACTCCCTTCTGAGAGAGGCAACAGTAGCATTGCTAATCATCATGGTATTTTTGCAGCTGCTCAGTTAGAAAACTTCAGTCTGTATTAAATCAATTAATTTAAGTAAAATGTGTGTCTGTAAGATGGCTAAATTTAGAACTACTGTAAACTTGTTATTAGTTTTATACGTTGACCAGTTTTTATAAATAAAATAAAATATAAAATAAAAGACACATTTAATTTATGAAGCGCATTCACACAAATATGTAACATACAACTCTAAAAAACATAACTGAAAAGAAAAAAACATAGGAATAAATTGTATGTATTATGTAAGAAAATATGAAATTCTGGGAACGTCGATTTATAGTTTTTCCCTGTAAAGGAACTTACTGTTAACCATTTAACAGGTTTTTACCATAGCATTTTAACAGTTTTTTTTTTGTTAAAATCAAAGTAATTTTTTACAGTATCGATGTCAGCTGAAGTTGATATTGGTTGTTTTTAGGTTGCATAACTAAAATCAGTCAATGTCAAATTGGCGTCAGATACTGACATCGACCCAATTTTTGTTCTCAACCAAAATGCAGCGTCCAGTGTCAACCTGATGTTATACGGACATCCTGTGCCTGCCGGGTAGTTTGTTATTAGAATATTAATTTATAATAATTTGGTTTGTTGTAGAAATGAAACATCTTAAATGAATAAAGCTGAAAAAAATAACAAAAAAGTTGCCTTTGCAACTAGGTCAAAATAAGTTTTAAGTTTAAGTACTAAAACGACTAAAAATGAAATTAAACTAAAGCTAAAAAGAAATCTAGTAAAAATTTCAAAAACACATTAAATAACTAAACTTAGAACTGAAATTAAAGAGAAAACTGAATATAAAAATGAAAGCTAATTCAAATTTTAATAAATACTTTAATAGTATTTATGTAATAATACTAAAATAACTTTCATGATTTCCAAGCCCCTCCAGAGGGCACTTCATCCACAACATCACCATCATCTCAGAAACTTCCCATAACACCCCATGCCTAAGACTGTTTGCAAACACCTGGTTAGGAACTGATTACACACACACCTGGTTCCTATCAGGAGGACCTTTTAAGTCACACACACATTCACCTCATTGCGAAGTCTTGTATTCCCCCTGGTTACATTTCTGAGCGTTTCCTTTCCGTGTCTTGGTTTCCTGTGTGCTGATCTTATTTCTGATTGTTTGCTGCCTGCCCCGAATTTGCCTGGTATATCGTTTATGATTCTGGATTGTCTGTATTGTTCCTGATGCTGTTATTGACCCTGCCTGCCTGACTCTGAATAAATGCTGTATTTGGATCTGCACGCCTCTGACTCCATTGTTACAATAACACTGGTTCAGGCCTTTAACCCAAAGTATGAGCAATAATAAATGCGATGCTTGCGTTAGCTAGTAAATATTGCTGTATCACCAATTGAGCAGAGATATTTATCAGTACGGAAGTGGGTTGTCTATTCCAGTATATGGTCCAGAGTATCTGAGCACTTAACAAATGATCAGGCTGAGAAACTCATTTTTAAGCCAGCGTAACACAATTCTTCATCCTCCCCAACCTTGGAGATGGATATTTTTCTGAGATGCATAGAGGGAGTGTAAGTGGGTGGGCAGAAGAGAGCAGCAGTGCAGGCGTGGAGCCAGACATCTAGGTCATAAAGAGCTCTAAGATAAAAAATCTCAAAGCCTGTAAGCCCCCCAGCACCGTATGAATGCCTCCCTTCCATGAAAATGATGGTTGTGTCAGGACAGCACACTCCAGTTCTGAGCAATGATGGCTTTCCGCGATAGAATGAGAACCAGCTGAGTTTTGTTCTCAATCAGAAGCCATCGCAGCCTGCCAGGGCTTTTTAATAAAGAGGGGCAGATTTATGTCGACATCAAAGGGAGATGCTAGATGTCTGACATTTTTCGCCTACCCGGTGCCAAACTGTATGGAAGGGTAGAACATGATCGATGATAGCAGTATTATCAAACATTTGAAGACTGTATGCTTCTGAAGAAACTTCACACAAACTTCAGAAGTACAACTTTTAAGATCCCAAGTTTTGAATCATGCCCAGCATGTGGCATAATTGAAGAAAATCAGTATATTTTTTTGAGAAATATTGCCTTTGTAAAGCACAACAGCTGTTTTCTTAAGTAAATATAAGTAAGCCCAAAGGGTTATGATAAATTACACATGCATAAATTACACAGGCAACATTAATTATTATTAATAATATTCTTATTAATTAATTAATAATATATATATATATATTGTTGTTGGTATAATGTATTTATTTAATGAATATAATATTAATATATATAAAGTGTATATAATTGTAATACATTTGTGTAATATTTTTGTATATTGTTATATTTATATATTAATTTTCTTGTATGATCATTTATATATTTATTATTTATTTAAATTAGAGGTAAGCATATATAATTGTAATAATATTATGTACAATATTTTGCATAATAATGTAATATTTATTTATTTATTTAAAAAAAAATTATGGATCTTCAAGCCTTGAAATGGACCTTTAATAGAATTTTAACTATTTTTGCACAAAGGGGTCGAACTGGTTAGCATGACCACAGAGTTTTAAAAAAGTGTGTATATATAGTATAATTGTCTATTTATATAAAGATTTTAATGACAATAATAATTGTTATTATTATTATATTTTAAAGGTTCTCATAATCATGAATTTCTTTAAGTTCTGTAGATGTCTGTGGCCTAATCTCAGAAAGGGTCATGGAAAATGAATGTGGCGTTAGAAAATGCCACCAAACTACAAATTTGCAGACCCTAATTTCCATATTTCTTTGATGTGATATCCTCTCTTCTCACTTAAGACTTTGTATAGACAGAAAGAATGAGATGACTGATTGCAGTGGAGCCGAAAGTGGAATGTTTTGAGACTGTTGTCGGCTGTCAGGCTAAGAGATACGTCTTATCGTTGTGTGCTGCAGTGTTTACTGAATCCATAAGTGACTGGTCCCCACACGTTCCCGACAGCAGATCTTTTGGATTGTAAGCGAAATGTGAAGTTTAAGTCATTCCTTTTAGATTATGCAAGCTCTTGAAGGCTGCAACTGCACTGCTGTCCCTTCCTCCACAGAGTGGTTTCTGTTTTTTTCTGCCGAAAAACACTTCAGATACAGTATGAAGGAGTTATCTGTGCACTCACTGAAGAGAGCTTGCGTAAGTAGCAATCATAGGTGTTGCTCTTTGTGATAAGACAGTCGTCTTAGCTGTCCTGTCTCCACTGAAGACTGTGTCTTGGCGCTCTGATTTCCTGTGGTGTTGTCAGGCTGTGTGAGCTCTGTAGAGTGTTGACAGTGGACCATCTGCTGTGTTACACAATAACTACAGTTCTGTGTTTCACCTCCAGAAAACAACCTATCCCATTGTTTTCCCCTATCAAGGGTTGCAGTCCCTCGTCCTTTTTAACAAGCCTTATTATTATAGATTAGTTTTTACTGTCAATTATCTGTTTATTTTATGCTTACAGTTTTTTTCTAATACTGTACATTTTAACATTCTTTATCAGTTACTAAATATAAACGTTAAAAGTTGTGTTTTTCCAAACAAAAAAATTGATCCATTGTGAGATATTTAGAAATTCAGAAGTATAAAAATTATTACAATTATTATTAGTATTATTAATATTATGCTAATTATTCTTATTCTTATTTATTGTTTTCTAAAAATTCGTAATCAATTATTCAATTAAAATCTTGAGTTTTTTATATAATAAAATAAATATATATTTTTTATATTTTTAATATATAAATGTGTGTGTATATATATATATATATGTATATTTATATATAATATTAATTTTATATAATAAAAATACACCCATGGTGAGATATTTTGAGATGTTAAGGATTAAAGGATAAAGTTTAGGATTTTATTAGAAATTAGAAATGTATCATAAAAAATAAAATTTGTATTATTATTAAAAGTTGAATTAGGGCTACACAATTAATCGAATTGCGAATGCCACAATTATATTCATTCAAAGCGGCAATGAATGGTTCAAAATCCACTTATGTTATTCTCTGTGCTTAAGATGTTTTCTTTTCTTTCGAAGTGTCTTAAGGGTTTTTGCATTGTATTAATTTTAGTTTTAGTATAGAATTATAATACTACATGCATGTTATTACTTTATTTAAAGAAGAAAACAGTCAGGTTACATTTGAGGCTTAATGCTATAGAAAAGTTATACTTTTTTTAGTTGTTTTTAGCTTGTTTATTTTCATGTAAAAATATGACATATGGTTGCTTCAAGCAATGGTATAAACATCATTCAATGTAAATCGTGATTATTGTAATTAGTAATCGCAATTACAGTTTCAAAGGAATAATCGACAGCTTATTCTCAATGGTTTTTTTTTTCATGATAAACATTATCTAATGATAATCCTCTTGAAATAAACCCTCTTATTTCATTGTAAGGTTCTGGAATCGAAAGTACTGGCAAAGCATGTGACATGAGAGTGAGAAAATTGAAGTTGATCACTGTTTTTGTAGCCTGATTGACAATTCAAACCCTACCATTCTTCATGCGGGGAGAAAATTGTGTTTAGATGAGGGTTTAAAAAAAGGATTATGGGTTTCGGGTTAGAGCTTGATCTCTATATGTGAGCAACATGAGAATCCTTAGAGATGAAATGCTCAGAAGTAGCACCTCCTCCTATGCCGGATTGTATTCTCCTATGCCTGTCTCACACACACACACTTTTCTCTGTTTCAAATTGATGCAGCACACAAATATGTAGCAGCTGCACACAATGCCTTTTTCGTCCTGTTACTGAAACTGATATGGAGCAAACACACACATCTCATGAGATCATTATCTAATGAGTCAAACTTTCCACTGTTTTCTACACTTTGTTCCTTTCATTCATTTTTTTAAGTCAAAGCAAGTCAGAGTTCCTTTTGGGTTCCTTACATTCTTAGCTCTAGTGCGGCTATTTTTTTCATATCTGGTAATATACATAACTCACATGCACAACAGTCAGCTTTTATAGTGCATGCAATTTCATGCACAAGGCACATTTTTAATACATAGTCTAGTTCAGTCTAGTTGTGTAGTACATATAGTTCAGCCTCGAGTTATACCTAGTACATACTTGTTTTGTGCACTGTAACTAATATTTGCTGTTTAGTGGATACTTGTGTTATAATGCATAATTGTGTATTAAATTTATTTTGTAGTTAATGCTACCTAGTGCATGCTAATTTTGTTGTGCACTAGGACAACTAAATGCTACATTTAGTGCATACGTTTTTTATGAATAGTGTTTTGCCGTATAGTTGGATAATAGATTTTCTGTTGTGAATGCTTCCTACTGCATACTAGTTTTGTTGCGCACTTGGCCTTATATTTTCTACATTTGGTGCATACTTAGTTTGTAATTCAGTTAAGTTCAGTCTAGTTGTGTAGTATATTTTTGTAGCGAATTCTACCTACTGCATAGTATTTTGTTATGTAATCTATATAGTCTATGCTACATATAGTGCATACTTGGTCTGCAATGCATAGTGTGTAATTCATTCTAGTAATGTAGTACATTTTTGTAGTCGATTATACCTAGTCCATACTGGTTTTTAGTGCATACTGTCTTGTTGAAAACTAGTTTTCTAGAGCACACTTTGACTAGCATGCAATTTCATTAGTATATGCTGACTATGCACTACGCATGTATGGTCGTACAGTTTGAGAACTTTCCAGATGCTAGTGATAGTGTGACTTAAAAACGCACTGCTGCATTCTACCAGAAGCATGCTGCAAGCCACAGACACTTTTTTCAGAGTGTGAGTGTGCAGCACTCTGTCCCTCTTGTTCACTTTATCACTGTCAATTTTTCCTCACCTTTTCAGTGACGAAAGGCCCACCTCGTTTCACAGCACTGCAATGGTCCATTTTTCGTCTTGGTCAAGGAGAAATGCTGTATTCGCAACTTTACAAACCTCACCATACATGCTCGACCACACGTCAGGGTGAAAGGAGTATGACTGCAATCCGCAGAAGTTAATTTCTTCTCAAGTCTGCATTCTTTTTACACTCTCACATACACATAATAACTAGCCCAATATCAACTTATCGATTACTCATTCATAACTTCTCTGATTGCCTCTGAGAAACAAAAGTAGAAGCACTAAAAGCTTATTTCCCTTCCCTCTGTATTCCTTTGCAGTTTTGAATTCTAAAGTAGAATGTCATTTTTGTAAGTGCCTGACTCAACGTAATGGATTTTCAGGCCTGCATAAATGGATGGAGGAAACAGGAGGCATTTGAAGAATTTTAAAGACAAAGACCAGTTTTGAAAGTTCTGACGAGGAGCAAGTCCTACAGAGATGGGATACTAATGCCGGAATGTAAACTTTTTGTGTCAAACAATGTCTGTGACATCAAAGTCGAAGTACAAATGAAAGCAAATCATTCCAAAAATAGACTGTTACTGGGCTTTAGCTTGTGTGACAGTGTTCTTTGTGTTCAGTTCTCTGTCCTCTCATTATCTCAGACAACAACTAGTTGGCACAGACAGCCTGAGAAGATCACACACCCATCATTTGTAACCAGACACAAAGAGAGACAAATATGACATTGCATGCATAGATATGCACACAGCATGGTTTCACTAGCTGCTAAATATGTTTCATTACACTGTAAGTCTCTTATGCTCACCAAGGCTGCACTTATTTCATTTAAAATACAATAACAACCATGATATTGTAAACTATTGCCACAAATTAAAAGAACAATTTTTTAATATATATATATATATTTTCAAGTGTAAATGTTTTGAGACACTATAAATGTTTTTACCGCCATTTTAATGTGTACTTTCAGATTTTTAACTCTTATTACTACTTATTCCAAAATATGTTTTTCCTAACAATAAACATATTTATTCCAAACTATTATAAATATATAAATAAAAATTAGAATATAGAAATATATACAAGTCATAGATACAAAATACTTAATGAAAAAGAGCCTGACACTGACAACAGGGTTGATGAAGGCACATACAGGTCTTTTTTTTTATTAGGAAATATTCTGGAAAGAATTTAGAGCTCACTGGAGAGGAGGAGCCATATTGAAACTTGTATATGTTTCTCGTGGGAATCACATGCCTGTTTATTTTTGCTGAATTGGTAAGAACATAAAAGGGAAAATATGAAAGAATTCCCTAGAAGCTTGTTTATAAATAAGCTACTTGCTGCATTTATTATCATATTTTCATAGCTGTTTGGATCTTGAGCCCAGATGAAAACAAGATTTGTGCTTTATCGTCTCTGCGGAGGTGTGTGTTTGCGTTTGCGTGTGATAGAGTATCTGTGTCAAATGGGGGAAAAAATGAGCTAATGATCCTGCATTGTTTGCAGTAAAACAAATAATAGCTTTTCAGACCAATGACAAAATGCATGAAGCGCTGTTTTTCATGGCATCTATTTTTCAAAAGATTTGCTCTCCTACCTCACACAGCGGGAAACTATGTGAGCCCTTAGTCATGTTATGAAGTTCTTCTTGTTTACTTGTAGGTCTGTTTGTATTCACAGTGTGTTTTCTCTGTCTGCAGGGCTGCTGATCGGATCGGGATGTGCCCTGTACCCTTTAGGGTGGGACAGTGAAGAGGTCAAACAGACTTGCGGCAACAGCTCAGACCAGTTCGATCTTGGTACGTTGGTAAATAGACAAGTTCAGATTTTTATGTTCACCTTTTAAAAGTTTGGGGTCAGTAAGATTTGTTTAGGGAAGAAAAAGAGTACTTTTATTCCAAAAGGACACATTAAATTGATCAGAAGTAACAGTAAAGAAATATTACAAAGAATTTACAAAGAAATAAATGCTGTTATTTTGGGCTTTTTATTCATCAAAATAATCCTCCTAAGAATTCCCCACAAACAGCAACACGACATTGATTGATTGAATAATTAATAAAATAGCAATATATACGTGTGTGTGTGTAATGGATAATTTTAGTGCTGTTAAACAATTAATCGCGAATAATCGCATCCAAAATAAATGTTTTGATGTGTACTGTGTATATTTATAATGTATATATAAATACACACACACAGTAATTATTCTGAAAATATTTACATGTGTGTGTGTGTATATGTGTATATATATATATATATATATATATATTTAGATATTTATATTTTATATTAAATACAAATATATTTTTTATATATAAACAACATATTTGTACATAGAGTATATTCGCAGCAATAGCCAAAAATGCATTGTATGAGTCAAAATTATCGATTATACTTTTATGCCAAACATCTTTATGATATTAAGTAAAGATAATGTTCCATGAAGATATTTTGTACATTTCCTACCATAAATATATCAAAACTTAAGTTATGATTAGTAATATGCATTGTCAAGAACTTAATTTGGACAATTTTAAAGGTGATTTTCTCATTATTGAGATTCTTTTTGCACCCAGATAATAAAATTGTTGTATCTCAGCCAAATATTGTATTATCCTAACAAACCATACACCAATGGAAATCTTATTTATTTCACTTTCATATGATATATTAATCTCAAATTCGAAAAATGTACCCTTTATGATGGTCTCAATGTTCTGAAGTATATACATGCATGTGTTTTTATTTATATATACATATTAAATATACACAGTATGTACACAAATACTTTTATTTTGCATGCGATTAATCATTTGACTAATAATTATTGATTAATAAATAATAAAAAAGAAACAAACTTCCTGTTTGAGTAAACATTTTGTTTATTTTTTAAAATATGTTGAAGACTGGAAATAATGTATGCTTTAGTTAATTCATTGGCGTCACCTGTATGGCAACTATACAATATACAATAGCATTAAAAAGTCATATTTAACAATATAGTATAGTGTGCCTCACATTATATGTTGTGAACATAATCAATATTGAGTATTACATGTTGAGGCTGATGTTTGTTTCAGGTTCTTGTGAGATCGGATGGGCATATTACTGCACCGGTGCTGGAGCTGTGGCGGCCATGCTGCTGTGCACGTGGATGGCATGTTTCGCAGGGAAGAAACAGAAACACTACCCTTACTAAACATGTGGAAGACAAAACAACAGTAGAGGAAACTATAAACACAGCATATATGGGCATGACTTTCATTCTTCACTTCAGAGAGCTTCTAGTGCACTTCCCGAACGCTTATCATATACAAGGAGACATGACTGAATGATGACCTTTCCATCGCAGTTCCCACTTGAGACTGATCTTTGACCTGCATTGGGGTCTTTTGCATTTAAAGTGGTGCCAGTATCATTAAAAAGGAATATATGTCAGACGACCTATTGACTTTTGAATTTTTGTGTTCGGAAGGAACCTACTGTGTTACTATCACTTATATGTTGCTTTTTTATCGTGTTTGTGGAAGTACAGTATTCTCTGTGGTTTCAGTTGTTGTGTTTTGGTATATTGTGTTATTATAATAACCTATTCTATATTATGCATTTCATTAATGTCCTGTTATTGCCTTGCATATCTCCGCTGCAATAATATACATCACGATATATAGGTCTGATGTGACCTTTGTTTGGTATTTACAACTTTTATATAACATACGCATAAATGTTCTATTTCACTGCATTTGTGAATAAATGCTGTCATTTAAAAAAGTCTGAATTGTTGGGCATATGAACATTTATATTTAAAGGATTGCATTTTACAGGGGTTTTGTTAGTGTATTTGTTTTTCGTAATGCCTTTTATTTAACTGCTCTGACAGAAACTCATTAAACTTCATTTCTGATCTGCATGATCTGTGTATTTTTAACCTGCGTGTATCTTTCTCTTTTTAAATGATGGATTGCCTGGTGTTAATTTCCGACAGGGTGATGCAGTGCTGAAGTATTCGCCGCTGGAATGCGAAACTGCAGGGATCCACGCTGTGGGAAGATGTAAAGGCTGATCAGAAGTTATTGACGATCCGCTGTTCCCATTTAGCACTATCAGCAAACCGTCACACACACGCTCTGCAGTCAGCTGTTGTTTTAGAAATGCAAATCCCTGCTGAAAGATGAACTGTTACTGATAATCACAGCATTTCATCAAACCTCACCCTGGTTTAACACTTGACTGAGCGGAGGAGAGTTCATAGTGTTTCCCCTTGATTATGCTAAACCTGTCAATGAGAAGGACAGGCCAATAGTGGAAAGCTGCAGTAAACGTAAGGCAACGGAAAATCAATGTCACACGTGGACTTTTAACAAATATATCGATTTGCCAGGTTTTTAAGCGAAGACAAGCAGAATATGTCAGACTTCAGGGAAAACAAGCTGTCTGTATGTATTAAGATCATCTCACCTCTGCTCTGTGTTTCTCTTTTACTTCAATCATTTTAATGGATGATTTACTGTCTCTACACTTGTACTGTCTCGAGTCAGGAAGATGAGTCTTTAGATAAAAAGGTCTGATGTCTTTGAGATATTCACATATTCACATTATCAATGGCAGCTACCAAAATCCATTACATCCATCTATTTCACACAGAATGGCTTTAATCTTACTCAAAATCTGAACACTGTATTCTTTAAGCATAGTAGGTGATGCTATAAATGTTCATCTTGAACTTGAATTCTGTTGCAAATGAAGGTGTAAGCTAAACACTGGTTATTCATATCATAAAGGATTGTGCAATGTAGTTATTTGCAGAGTAAAATATGGAGAGGCAGAGGGAGTCATCATCTTATGAGTCTTATGTTGACACCACACCAGCAATAATATTTTCCATCACAGAAATTGCATGTTTGTATGGTTATAGTTTACATTAAGGGCAGGGATTGGTTGATTCTATATTTGGCTTGATGTTTCGATAGAGGCATATGGTTGCCATAAGTGCCGTATGTGAAGTCTACTTCACAGGAGAAAATGCAGGTCACGTTTAACTTTTTTCTTCAGGACTGAATAACATTTATTATATTAAAAAGATTTAAAAAGATAAATAATAGCTAAGTAGATCCATTGTGAACCAATTAGAAAACAATGCTTCTCAGGGTCTATGTTCAAACGGAATAACCAAAATGTTGGTCATGCTTTGTTATCCAACTAGTTTCATTTGTTCCCTCATGCCTCTGGTTCAGTCCAGACACACAAGTAAAACTTAGTTGCCCTTCTTTATTTAAATAAGGTTATAGTTAAATGGAAGAAATGACCACGCACGTGTGTGACAGACCTCACAAAATGATGCAGTCAGCAGAATATCTCATGAATTAAATATTGCATTAATTAAAGTGGAACCCCCCCAGGGAAGCAATTTGAGATCACAGTTGGAGTCATAGCCTACCGGCTATAAGCTTCTTATTTACTCATTATCACACACTGAAATGCAGGCACATTTCACACTCATACTGTTCAAACGGGTTTCTAATATTCTGCATAGAGCTGGTTTAGGGCATCAAGACTGTGGAGTCTTCTGCCATCTAGTGGGTGAATGTAATTTGCTTTGCACTTGCCTTTTAAGAGAACATATGAACAGGAAAATGTCAAATCTTCTGAACTGCATTCTGTACATTTGCAGGTGTTTGGAATAAATATATTCAATGACATGTGATGACTTGTCATTGATTTATGCCCTGTGATGAAATTTTCGTTTCATCTTTTCAACAGACTAATATATATATATATATATATTTTTTTTTTTTTTTTTTTTTTTTCACACGGACAAAATCAAATATAAACTATTCTGTTCATACATACCTTTTCCCTCACTTTAAATAAATAAATAAATTTAATTATATATATATATATAACATTTTTTTTTAAGTGAGGAAAATGGTATATATATAACATAGTTAATTTTATCAAGAATAAAATTAAACTTTTTTTTCTACAGAGACCAGGGCTATCTAAAATTAAATCAAATATTAATGTCATTAGACTGGAATTTAGGGCAGTTGGGTTCGACAACAGTTTTGAAACTGAGCAGTTATGAGAGGAATTTTATTTTGGTTCAAAACTGGCTGCTCGAAGCTTTCTGTAAAAGGGGTGGGACCCGCGCAATCCTAATCACGTGATCAGAAGCAGCCAATACGATTCGTAGGCTAGCGTGACGCACAGACGGTTTTCGCCAATCCGACAGCTCGCCGCGCTGAACTCAAATTTGTTTGAAAAACAGCGTGCCGTGTGCTTGAATGTGAGGATAATTTTACTTCAAATTCAGTTATTAAGCTGAGATATTTATTCTTGTCTTACCTGACTGGTTGAAGAAGCAGTAGATAACGTAAGTAGATGTTTTTTTGCCAACTGGTATCAATTTGTTGTGAGTATTGTCATGATTTGGATCGTTTTGAAGCGTGGGATAATAATAATGGGAACTCCTTTCTGATTCTTTTAGTACTGATAGAATTAATTTTGAATTAATTTGTTAGACATGTTATGAGTTCTTTTTTGTATGTCTGTGTGCAACCGCGACATAACGTTATCTATTTAATAAGTATATGAATATGAAATTCCTAAAATTATGCATTGTATAATGTTGATGTAGTTTGCCAGGCAAGCGTGTTCCCTAACAAAAACAAAAGCTGTCAAAAGGTGCTGTTTTGTTGCGATACAGTTTCTTGTTTTGCTTGTTTAGTGTTAAAACAATGTGATGTTCTACAGGAGGAAATCATCATCTTTGAAGAGCTGTCTTTTTATAAATACACAGAATGGAGTCAGTGGTGAGAAAGGTAATCATTTATAAACCAAAACAGCTCTTTTATAGATTGCAAACATTTATTTCTCACATTTAGATGTGACAGATGTGTGCTTGAAATGTAGTTTGCTTAATTCTCCTCCTTTATTCTTTCTATTCAGAGCAACAAAGAAAACACCAAACCAGTATGTGGCCCAAAAAAACAAGTCACCAGCAGTATTGTATCAAAACAGAAAGTGATTTGTAGATCTGCACCCCTTCAGTCAAAGGAGGAGGATAACTCTGGAACAGGAGAGAAGGATGTTAGGCCGAAGACCAAAATTAATGCTGATCCTACTAAGCGTAACACACTAAGTCAGGCCTTCCGTACAGAGCAGACTGTAAGACACAGGAAGCTTGTGGAAGAAGTTCAAAAACCACCCTCTACTGTCTCCGCCATCCAGAAGTCCAAACCTGGTACATATAAGGGTCGTGTAATACAGTCTAAAATCGACTGTTTCAGAAAACCCAGTGCTGATGTAAAGACCACTGAAAAGAAGGTGATTTCAAAACCGGATGTGACCAGACCTAAACCTGAACTGCTAAAAGCAAGGTCCAAGTCTGTTACTTCCCTGCTAGCGTCCACTAAACCCAGAGTAAACTCTGCTTTGTCATCTAGACCGAAATCTGTCTCTGATGTCCAACTGAATGTCAATGAAAAACCAGTCCAGAAGTCTGTTTCCTATAAACGGATGCCTCAAAAGGTTCAAGGCACGGTCTCCCAAGCAGGTGCTAGTGCTCTTCCTAGGTCAGCCCCTATAGCTACAGGGCGACTTGCCATCAGCAAACCCATTGCTTCGAAGAAGAAAGAGATGACGGTGCAGATGGAGAAACCCAAAACAGCCATCACTGAACAGAAAGTCCGCAGACCGGTCACAAGTACAGTCAGCCAATACAAAGTACAAATAGAGACGGCTGAAGAGAGAAGGTGAGTTAAATACATTACCATTAAATAGTTTGGGGTCAGTAAAATGTATTTATTTGATTTTATTTATATATTTTATTATGTATGTATAGTTTTTATTTCATATTATAATCCACCAGCCAGGGTGGATTATATTGGTCAGACATTTACCATGTTAAAAAAAAAAATTATTCATGAAAGACTACTGATAAGAGTTAATATAATTCATACAATTTACAATGAATAAATATTTTCTTGAGCATCCATCCAGCATATAAGAATGATTTCTGAAGTTAAATCATGTGACCCTGAAGACTTGAGTAATGCTGCTGAATAATCAGCTTTGACAACACAAGAATAAATTACATTTTATACTATATTCAAATGTAATATTTGTTTTTTTCTGTTTTACTGCATTTTTCCTCAAATAAAGGCAGTCTTTTTTTTTTTTCAAAAACAAATTCTTACACCAAATTTTTTAACAATAGTGTTTTAGAAACTTAATTCAAGTATAACCTGCTTAACTTTAACCGGACAAGTGTGACAACGTGCTGATAGAAGAAAATATATTGATGTGATTGTCTAATGTTCATTTCTACTCTACTTTCAGAGCAAAGCTCGCAGAGTGGCTGGCATCTAAAGGAAAGGCTGTGAAAAGGCCTCCGATTTCGGAAAAGTCAACCAAACCAAAACCTGCTCCGCAGCCTAAAACTGGACCCAAAGCCACAACTGTTGTCCAGACTGAGGCTGTAAAACCAACCACTGCATTGAAGGCCGACAACCAAACAAATGATATCAAAGTCCCTGAAAATAAAACTGTTTGTTCTAGGAGATCAAGTAATATTATGAATACCACACTTGACTTGTTGGACAACAGTGAGATGGATTTGCCAGTTGATCCAGAGATAAGGATGGAGTCGGTAAGAATCTTAAGAGAGGCTTATTTGTGAAACCAATAGATAGAGATATTGTCTTTTTTTAAATCATAATTTCTGCTTTGCTTACATGTAATATGCAGTTGGTGTTGAACTTGTGTGATAAATTGGAGGCAATGGAGACACCCTCATCATGTGAAGATGGTGAGTCCCATCCATATTCTTTATGCAGGAATTAACACTAATATTACCAGAATAAACAAATTTATTCTCTTTTTGAGTCATGACGTGATTGTAATAAATTGCTTGTATGTTTTTGCCCATCCTTGACAGGTGTAAATGTTGACAAATCTGACATGGTAGCAGAGAAAATAATTAAAATGCAAGTGGAGGAGCAAGAAACGGATGAAGTGTTTGAAATTCTGAAAGAGGAGGAACTGGAAGATGAAGACGACTCAGAAAGCGACCTTACAGAAGACACTAAGAAACCTCTTATAAAGAATGAGGAAGATGATCTGGAACTTAAAGAGAAGAAGCCATTTGTAAGTGAAGATGATGACAGTGATGAGGAGATTAAGAGCACCACTCCAGAGATGGCAGGGGCATCCATGGTAAAATACAATGTGAAAACGACTCCATATCTTCAAAGGTGAGTTTGGGGTAAAAAAAAACCACATACATTTGTAAGAAGTTTGAGTGTTTATCTGATTTTCTCGTCCTATAGTGTAAAAAAGATAATCGATTGTGAAACAGCACCAGGCAGTGGCTCTCGGCGCAAAAGCACTATCAAAGACCTCAAGTTTCTGACACCTGTTCGACGTTCAACACGAATCCAGCGTAAGTCCTCTCGTCTGCCGGGTATGCTGAATGACCACGATACTTGCGTCTCCTCATTGGCTGAGCTGGTGCAGATGGAAGATGCAGATGCAAATGCTTACATCTACAGAAAAAACCCAGCACTACTGGAAGAACTGCCTGATCAGCCTGAAGACTTTGCAAAAGTATGCAGTTAAGCGGTATAAGCTGATATTGACGTCACTTTCTTTGGACATTTATGAGCATATGTAACACCTTCATTAAGAGCAATGTATTCTATGTGACACTAAAATAGTTTATTTTAATATTTAAGTGTTTGTTGCATTGGGCTGCTAAATGATCTCTTAACTGCAATGGCTTTTAACAGCTTATGGACAATAATTTGATTTTATAGGCACTATTATAAAGTTTTCTTCTATGCTAACAAGGCTAATGCAGTGGGTGTGTATAAAGAGCTTTTTCTGTTTTGTAATGTTTTAATAACACTGCTTTGTTCATTTTGTGAACGAAGTAAAAAAAATTGACATGGATGTAAAAATGTTTTTTGTTGTTGCTTCGTTTTGAAAAAATGAACAAACCAAAGAATGTTTTGCCTTTCTCTCACTGTAATTTCTCTTGAACATTTTTAAGATGTCATCAATTGCCCTGTTGCTACTGTTTAGTTTTTCTTTTAAATGTGTAATTTTCTGAACCTAACGTAAAGTCTTTTAATTATTTTCTATATTTTACTTATTTTCTACAGAGGATTTTGTTAATCCCTTACTAGTGACCATGTCTTTTTAAAGGCAAGATGAGCATTCACTGTATTTTAACTATGATTGTGATAACTGAAGTGACTGCATGACACCTTTAATAAAGAATATATCAGTGCAATATAAATATAAGTTTCATTGAGCCATTGTAACAGAATTTTTTTTTATTTTTATGTGATCTGCCTAGTTAAGGCCTATTGAAACATTTCTGTATGGGAAAGAAATGCAATGACGGTGAATGAGACAGTTTAACCTTTTCTTTTCTTTTATATTTAAAAAATACTGTAAATATTTAAATTAATGTTAGCAAATGGTACATCTACCATTTTTAGCCGAACTACTACTTTAATATTGTTCGTGGAATTGTTTTCCTAATATATCCACGGTTCCTCCCAAACTGCCGCCAATTTCTTCCTGTAAGCGCATGCTGATTGGCTGGAAATTTGAACTCGCTGTGCGCGAGCAAAGCATTGTGGGACGGAGACGAACTCCAACGCGCTTCTCCTCCAGGCCACACAAAGCACTAGAGTGCCGATCAATTTACCACTTTATTAGTCTCTAAAACTATATTTTTTAAACTTTCTGAGCAGAATATCGTCACGGTGAGTCCAATGAACTTGATTCGCTTTTAAAGATTCGACTCAGAGTGAACGCACGATGCCTAATTTCTGCGCGGCGCTAAACTGCTCCAGGAACAGCACTCATTCGGTGCTGGCGTTCTTCAGGTTTCCACGGGACCCAGAGAGGTAAATTACACACGTTCACCTCACCTAGCTTACTCTTTGTCATCTAGACGATAGACGACTTCGTGTTTAAGCTTCATTTAAACCTTCATCTATTTCCCAGTACAGACTTTGTATGCAGAGCTCTACTGAGCCAGTTAGCTCGCTTGGCAGATCAAATGCGAAGTTGAACATAGCAATATATAGTGTTTACATACTGCACAAAGTATTGTTTAATAACCGGGGGTTGTTTATCAGGCAGTCCCGTTTTACTTTGCAATTATATTGTTTAAATGAGGTAAGAAAATGTGTTTAGTAGCCCAACTGGCTGTTAAAACGCAGTTCTGATTGAATGCACTGAAAGTATGGCAGATATGAACTATATTGATCCTATTATGGATGTTGTGTATTAGCAGCTAGACACAATCAATATTTTATATTACTGTAAAAGCAAAACAATACAGAGATTATGCACTAATTTACAGTATATCCACATCATGGTGCAATGTGCTATGGCAGATGCTAAAAGCCCTCCATTCATAAGATATTTATTCCATAGGTGTAAGAAATGGGTGGAAAACTGCAGTCGCTCAGACCTTAAAGACAAAACACCGGACCATCTGAACAAATACCACAGACTGTGTGCCAGACATTTTGAACCTAACTTGATAACCAAAACCGTAAGTAGTTATTAATCTTTTTGTGTAGTTCATGTGTAATCATTGTATTTTTGATGTATGTTATCTTCGTATGAATTATACTTTAAATAATAAGAAATTGTATACTCATCCATAGGGAAAGGATGCATTTTAAGTGCTGTTTCTTGTCCTGCAGTGTGACATAGTTTTCAGAGAAATATATAAATATTAAAAAACTGCAAGTACAGTAAATAAAAATTGTGTAAGACTTTTAAGTATAGCAGTTTGACATCATAACTTCTCATGACTAAATAATATGAGCTCTAACATATTGTATTGCACATTATTGTGATTATTATTCAGAGCCCTTTCAGGACTGTACTGAAGGATAATGCGATACCAACCATATTTGACAATCCTTCCTTCAAACGGGCGAATAATGAGGTAAGAGTTTCTCAGTATTAATCAATGCGTTGTACTGTATTAAGCCTGTCCCTTAACATTTTTAAGTAAATATCAATTATGTGTAAAGAATGTGAACGTTTTAGTAATGAATTTGGTATGTTTCTGACAGACAGAAAATAAGGATGCCCCTGAAGCGAAGAACAGTAAATGTGAGTGTCTTTTTCCCTTTGTTTTATGATTAAGAATTATTTAGATATTACAATATGATTTTTTTTCATATATTTACATACCCAGTTTTTTTTTTTATGCATTTTTATTTGGTAATGCTGTAATAAAGCTTGTTGACACATTCTTTTTATTTACACAAATTCCACTTAACTAATAATTACTGAATTTATGCAAATACATTTTTATTTTTTTTTCGTATTTCCAGTGGACTCCCAAAGTGAGCCAACGACAGATAATAGCGAGGCAACAACCAAAGAGTCTAGTGAGAGCAAAAATGGCGATGGGGTTGACAACAGCCCTCAGGTCATTGATGAAGAAACGCTGAATAAAGAATATCTTAAGTCTTTGTTTGATGTTGTTGTGATGATGGGAACACAGAACATTCCTCTGCATGGGCACTCCGACAAAGAACCCAGAAGCAAAAGCTTCACTCCCAGCAACTTCCAGGCACTTTTGGAGTACCGCATTAACGCAGGTGATGAATTCCTCAGAAAGAAGTTTGAGGGGTCATCCGTAAACCTCGAGTATTGCTCCTCTACTCAATTGCAGCAGATGCTGGAAGTGATTGAAAACTGTGTTCGTGAAGAGTTGTTGGCTGAAGTTAAAGAAGGACGCTTCTTCTCATTGGTTGTGGACAGCCTGGTTGAGATAGGCGGAGAGAGCCACCTCCCATTGTTCATACGTTTTGTGGACAAGACCAACTGCCTCCGGGAAGAATTTATTGGGTTTCTGCCTTTTGAAGGGGATGTGGAGGGTATCACCAAAAGGCTTATTGCTGAAGTGACAGAGAAATGTGGCCTGGACATGCAGTACTGCAGAGGACAGGCATATTTGTGTTCTGGGGTGTCCGCTATGAAGGTCAAAGCAGTGGTGGCCAGAATAGCAGAGTTACATCCGCTAGCAGTTCTCACCCCTTGCTCCAGTTGCTCTCTAAACATCTGCCTGGCAAACACAATGACCTTCACAGGAGTGCATCTTGTCATGTCTACCCTGAAAAAGCTGGAAGCATTTTTCAGTAAGTCACCATTGTTGCAAAATCAGCTGGAAAGTGCTATTTCGATCTACTACCAGGGAAACGAAGAAAAGGCCAATGTCCTCAAAGAGGCCTGTTACTCGAAATGGACCGAGCAGCATGATGCATTTGAAGTAGCTGTCGATCTCCTGGAGTCTCTCCTGCTTTGCATGGATAGCATTCATGATAATGAAGATCACAAATGGAGCGATGAAGTGGCACACAATGCCTTTGTCATATCCGAGGCATTGGCCGATTTTGAATTTGTAATGACGTTAGTGGTACTGAAGAACACACTTTCCTTCTCCAGAGCCTTTGGCAAGAATCTGCAAGGCCAAACAAACGAGGTCTTCTTTGCATCTAGCAGTCTGACTGCAGTTCTGCATTCACTGAATGAAGTGTATGAGAATATCGAGGTCTACCATGAGTTCTGGTTTGAGGAGGCTGTTAACCTGGCTGCAGCTCTCGAAATCCCAGTTAAAGTACCCAGGCTGTACTACAGAAAACGACCAACGTCTGGTGAGGAAATCCAACCTGAGACCTACTATAAAGAGCAAGTCACTCTTCCAGTGGTCAGCCATGTGATTAAGGAGCTGTCTGATCTGTTCTCTGAAAATCATCTGAAGGCCCTGAAGTCCTTGTCACTTGTCCCTGCCATCATGGGACAATTGAAGTTCAACACTGCAGAGGAGACCAGTGTAGACATATATAAAGATGACTTGCTGAACCCAGACACCTTTCCTGCCGAGTTACACTGCTGGAAGATCAAATGGAAGCATGGCACTAAAGATGTTGTACTGCCATCAACCATCTACGAGACGCTTCAGCTGTCCGATGTGAAGTTCTTCCCCAATGTGTGCGCTCTCCTGAAAGTCCTGTACAATCTGCCAGTCTTTGCTCTGACAAATGACCAATGCAGCACTGCGAAACAACGACTGACAGCGTACCTGGAAGATACACCTGTGCATCACAGAAACAAGAGCATGGCTCTGTTCTACATTAACTGTGCTATTAAGCATGATTTGGACAGCATGGTGGAGAAATACTTGAAAATGTATCCAGATAGTGAGCCGTCAGAGAATCATGATTGATTACAGGCAGCAGCACCAGTCTTACATATTGCAGTATGATATATCAGCAGTTTGTAATTTTGCAGTTATAATTTTGTTACTTTTGCTTTTTATGTACAGTCATACAAGATTAGCAGGACTTGAGCCTTTTCTTATTGTTCAACTGTTTCATTTAACATGGTGTATATAAAAGTGTACCTCCAGTTTGAATTTGAAACATTAAAAACATCTTTTGCTGACTAACTCCATGAATGCGTCTTGAAACTGTTAAATCAAATTTTCAGAATTAAATACATATTCTACAAAAAAAGAAGAAAAAACTTAATATTTTAATTTAATGTGATTTTAAATGATAATTTATTTATTTATAATGATATAAAATGTTATTTTGTCAAATAAAACGTATTATAACTATTATCATTAGCATCTTAAAATGGTCTTCAAGTTATTATATAGTGCATTAAGTTTTTAATAGTTATATATATCAGGCACAGAGATGTTTTTATATAAATAAAACATAAAAAATCTATTGTTTTTTTTTTTCTCTTTTACTGGTACATCATTTAATAATTCTAAAACCTGTGCATTTAATTGCAGAATCAAGTCACCATGTTAACTAATTTAATCTCATATTTTCCTGCACATGCATTTAACTCACTGGGAAAAGAAATAAAAAAATTAATACTGAACAAACTGCATTCTTTTTTAAACGGATTTCAAAATGTGATGTGAATTATGCTATGTAGTCAAACATTTAGTATATATAAAATATCAATATAAGTTTATATTTTATATTACTAGGTAGTTGTGGGATCGCTAAATTATATGATCCTTATAAAACCCTGTAAATATTAATAATTAGAATAAATCTTATATGTACCAAACATTGTGGTTATGGTTTTATGACATCTTTTATAGAGGCAAAATAGAATTAAATAGCTATATGACATGAAACGTTAACATCAGTCAATACAAGCTGAATATCGTTGCGAATAACATCAACAACTCATTCGATCCTTTAAAGTCACATGTATGCGGGGAGGAATGGGTTAAACTCCTATGAGATAACCAGAACTTAATAAAACGATCAAATACGTGTTATTAAAAGGGTGTGACCTCGAATGTTCACGTGGGTTACAAAAAACCTTCGCGCCTCGTGGAGAAAGGGAACAAATTTGTATTTGAGTTATTGTCTTGTAATGATAATGGGGGGAAAAACAGCATTTATGAGTTATTCTGAAAATGCCAAGGAGAAGGGGAACGAATGACGGTGATAGAGTTATTTTTGGGGGGGATCCGTCCTCAGTTTAGTCCATTTCCGCTCTACATAGGTGTTCTTCCTGGTTGTTGATTCCTCTGAGAAAGTAGCAACATTTCGGCCATGAGCAAGTTCCAGTAGAATGCACGCGACGATTAGAAAAAACGCTCGATAACGTGAAATCTATGTAGATGCGCGCGGGCTTTTTGCTGCCAAAGCGTCTCCTTTTACGCTGAAGGATTCGTGCAATGCAGTGTTCATTTTGATTAAGTCCAAAATGCCCGACTGCTGTGCCGCAGCAAACTGCAAGCAGAGTACGGACCAGTCCAACGTTTGCTTCTTTAGGTTCCCGCTGGATCCCGTTCGGTGAGTGCAGCTTTTGTGCGTAAATGCAATCGCAATATAAAAGATGCAATTTTTTCCTACGTGGGGTTTTACCTAACTACAGAATGAGCAAATTAGCATCGTTTGTTAGCTGGTTAGCTTCTGTCCCCCTTTTACAATGATTCATTGAATGCATGGCACCCTTATTGTGGGCTTATGCTTTCCCTGTTGCTTTCATTAATCTGGTTATGCAAATAATTTTTTGGGTTTGCTGAGGGCCTGTGTTTTATTTGGCAATCATGAAATTAGGCTATCTTTCGCATTTCTTCAACGTGATTGCTGCAACTTTTAAGGGGTTACTGTAAGCAATTGACTCCTGTACACGTTCGCCATCATCAGGCCCTTCCCAAAATGGCAGGAATTTAATTCTCTCAGAACACGTTATTCTGTTCAGGGCTTGATTTGTGCTTTTGTTTTCTTCTTGTGGGATTTGGATGTCTAACTGAATATTGTGTTGTTTATAAAAACACACATGCTTTGATTTTAGACATGTGGTTTTTGATTGTTGATGTTTGTGATCATGGTGAAATATCACATTTGCACTACTGCAATAACCTTACATCATATCTGTAGATGTAAACAATGGGTGGGTAAGTGCCACAGACCAGATCTGGAGACCAAAACACCTGAAGATTTACACAGGAACTACATATTGTGCTCAAAACACTTTGAGACCTCAATGATATGTCAGCAAGTAAGTTTGCATGGTTTTGGTAAACATCATCTATTTAAGAATGTGAGATTATTATTTAATCAAGATGTGAGTAAACATAATGTTTAGGTTTGACCAGTAGGCAGGCATGTGCCCTATGTTTCCCCCAGTAAACTGCACCATTTTTGATATTTGTTTTTTGCTAAACATTATTTATGGATTTGCTTAACTGTGTGGTTATGGTAAACTTTGCATGAAAATACTTTTAGATTGGTTTTGTGAATAACCATTTGCCATTTGTAAAGTTTAATTTTTTTTCTAAAAACAAAAAGTTCAAAAAGGAAAGAGAAGATTAAATACTTTTTACAGTATTTAATTTATTTATGGGTGCCTTAAAAATCAATTTCCAGCAACAAAAGCCTCTAGCATAGAATGTCATGCAGTTGTTTTTTGTATTAATGGCTGATTATATTTATTTGAAATATAAAGTATTCACACATTCCCAATTATTTTAACCTGGCCCCCACCCCCTGACATGACACAGTTAACCATTAATGTGTAAACCTTTTTATTTCAGAGCTCTCAGAAATCTGTTTTGAAGGATGATGCTGTTCCTACTATATTTGATTTCACAACCAACCAGGACAATGCACAAACTAGCAACAGAAAAAGGACAAGAGAGAAAGTATGTATCCAGTTTACATCAAGATTAAAAAACTTTCATGCAACATTCTTGCTTTGTGAATAGACTAAGGGGGAAAAACTTTTCTTGAGGAAAAAAATAATTTCAACAATATTAAAAATCTATCTTTCTTTAATATTTGAGTTTATCTCAATAAGACAAAGCCCAAGAAAATTTTAATAATGAGTGTTCTCTAGCAACGTATTTAAAGACAGGTCTTCCAAAATCTGGTAAATAACCAAATGAAGACAATGAACTGAATGGGTTTTAAAGAGTTATTTTGTGAAGTGTGGCATCGTGAACCCAATGCACATAAGTAGCATCAAGTAGATATTTAATGCAAAGTGTTTTATCTGTTTATTCAGTACAAATAGTTATTTATCAGTACTTATGCGGTACATATTTTTATTAACTTAAAATAATGGAGCAAATTTTTTTTAGGCAGTTAAATACAAAGTGACAACGTAAACAAACATGTTGGGGGATTGAGTTCTGCGTAGATTACTTATCATTTAAATGTAAATGTGATTCCACCATTCATTTAAATTAGATTTAATGCTTTCAGTAGTTCTCAATAGCTCATTCCCTCAACAGGCATTTTATAATTTGTAGCCATCATTGTTATTAATTCATTGTTTTTATTTGTCATTTTGTATACATTGTAGCGTTGACTACAAATGGTAGATTTTTAAAATGATGCTTTCATTTTTCAGACAGGAGAGGAGCCTGTTGCCACAAAGAAAACTAAAGGTAGGCAATGCATTTTCTGTGTCAGCGTTTTTAACTAATTACACCAGATCATTTTTAAAGAGTGCTTGTGTTCTGTTTTAAGGTACCACCAATAACTCAAACCCCTCTGTGCCAGAAGAAGAGGATAAAGTTGAGAGCGATTCAGCTGAGATCAGTGAAGCACACAATCCTCCTGTACACGATGAATCAGAGAAGGAAGACCCTGCTATTTCCAAAGCAAAGGAAATTTTGAAAGACTACTTCAAGGAGACTTTAGCCTTCACAGGTTTTAGCATCACCAACAGTGCATCTCTTAATGCTGTTAAACCACTGGGGAATGACCCAGCTAGGCCACTCTCTGTCAACACTATATGCGCAGAGAAGATTGACCAAAAAGAAGTGCTCACCTTAGGAGAGGATGTGATGCGTGAGGAAATCCGCAATAGCTTGCACCTTGCACGCTTCTTTTCCATACTTCTCCAAGACAAAGTAAGCATTGAGGGCAAGGACCAGATTCCTGTGTTTATCCGCTCAGTCACTGGAGAAGGCTTTCCACAGAAGCACCTCATGGGATTCATTCCTTGCGATGTTGACTCTGACACTCTGTTCCTTATGCTTATATCTGAGATCCGGAACAAGTGGGGCCTACGGATGGAGCACTGCCGTGGCTTCACCTACCTGTCATCAGGTGCCATGTGTCAGAAACTGAAGGATCTCTCCTGCAGGATGCTACGGGATTTTCCACAGGTAGTTTTGTCCCCCAGTGAGCCTTACGCCTTCAATGTGTGGTTGATTCGCTCCATGCCCATCCTCCCAATTCAGGATGTTGTTGATACTGTAGAGCAGGTTGCTGCCGTTATTAGGCAATCAGAAACTCTGGCGAAGAAACTTGATGCCAAGATCACTGCTTCATACAGCCACATCAAAGGCGAAGTGGACAGAGTGAGGGAGTCTTGTCAGAACCATTGGGAATATGCCACCGATGCTTTCCAGACAATGCTTGATATCTTGGAGCCGCTTTTGAGCAGCATTGGAGAGATGTGCACCAGTGCCCTTTCAGATGTGGACACAGACACCGTGGTAGTGCTTCTTATGCTGAAAGAGAAACTGAAGAACTTTGATTTCATCATTACACTTGTGGTCTTGAAGAACACGCTGTGTTGTGTAAGCATCCTGAACCCCAGCCTCAGGGGAATAATCAGCATCAGCAGCACATTGCAGTACACCATCTCTAACGCCTTGAAGCTTCTAACCAAACATATGCAGGAGATCGCCATTTTTCACAGAAAGTGGTTCTCTGATGCAGTGGGCAGAGCCAAGAAGCTGGGGGTGCCAGTCAATCTGCCAGGGGAGATGGTGACAAATGGTGATGGTGCAGAGAAACCACAAGTCTCTTTGGAGGATTACTACAGGGAAGCACTGAGCAAGAAGGTTTTACAATACCTTGTTGATGAAGTCAAAAGGGTCCTAGGCACTGAAATGGCAAGAATCCTCAGATGGTTGTCATTAGTGCCCTCATACATGGCTGACCACAATTTTAGCATCCGCAAAGACAAAGTTGCTGATGCTAACCTGAATAACTTGGCTCGTCCTGACTCCTTTTATGATGAGCTGGGCTGTTGGGAAGTGAAATGGCGACATGCTAGCAAGCGAAGGATTCTTCCCACCAGTGTGTTTGCTACCCTCAAGATCCCAGATATAGGCTTTTACCCAAATGTGCAGAGTCTGTTGAGAGTGTTGGGCACCATCCCTTGTGTTCGTGCAGAATCTGATGTGTATGGGCACTATGACATGGTGTTGGACCGCTATCAGTCCTACATGAAAGAAGTACAAGTGGAAAAGAGACTGAGCAATATGGCCTTTGTTTATGTCAATCAAGATGTCCACTTCAGCATTGAGGAAATGGTGGAGGCGTATGTAAAGAAATATCCAGAAATACTGCAGCTGTTACAGCAAGTATGTATGTTTTTGGTAACTAGTTTAATTTAACGTTTTTAATTATATTTGGTTTCTAGAGATAAATAATGCTAAAATCTTGCTTGTTTTTAACAAGCCGTTAACTGTTTTGATTCACTCCTTTGTTTTTAGGATGATGTAATGGAAGTTCAACCATCAGGTAAAGCTTCTCGCCTTTCTGGTTTTGATAACTTAAACAAGAATAAATTTAACTCAACTGAATTCTATGTTAAATATAGTTGTTGATTTTATTTATTTTACTCCAACCCCTATAACAGTTCCTGAAACCAGCGCAAATGACGCCTCTAAAGAAGATACAGAAGAACCAAGAGAAATGACTTTAAATATGGACATTGAGAGACAGAAACCACCTGAGTGTGCAGAAACCGATAAAGACGCTTTAAAATCTGCATTACAGACCGCTGTCACAGCAGCATACAGCAGGCAAAGCAGACTCACTCAGGGTGATCAAGATCAAGAAGTAGAATATGTGACCAAATCAGAGATGAATGAAGTGCTTAAAGTGTGTGAGGATGTTGTAAGGGATAGGATTCTTTCAGAGCTCGGAAGTTCATTCTACTCCCTGTTTATCGACCGAGTTGTCCGATTGGGAGAGACAGACTACTTACCCATGTTCATCAGATTTGTTGACAGTTTTGATGTCATGCGCCTTGAGCTTCTGGGTTTTATCGAGCTTACTCATGACACTGAGGCCATGTGTGAACGACTTTTTGATGTCACCAAAGAGTGGCGTCTCGATTTGAGTTACTGCAGAGGTCAAGCTTACCTTGGCTCTGGAGAAGTATCTTACAAGCTCAAGGCCTTTGCATGTAAAATACAGGAGCAGTATCCTCTTGCTATATGCACACACTGCTCATGCTACTCTTTCAATACCTGGTGGTCAAGGTCAGTTCCAGTAGCTGCAGTCATCAGAGCCATAGACACGTTAGAGGAAATAGTGTCATTCTTCCACAGCATGCCTGCCCTTGAAAAACAGTTAGATCAAGTCTTAGCCATAGGCCTACGAGAGAGCTATGAGAAAATCCATGAGCTTCAAGGAAACTTCTGTTCCTCTTGGCTTGAGAAACATGACTCTTATGAAGTCTTTGCTCAGATTCTGGAGCCTCTGGTAGATTGGCTTGAAAATATTGATAACTGCCAGCCACAAAGATGGAGTTTGGCAGTATCCAACCGAGCCAAGAGACTACTTCAATTAATAAGGGACTTTGATTTCATTGTGGCAGTCGTTGCGCTAAAAAATGCCTCATCCTTCACCAGAGAACTGAGTGCAGCACTACAGAAAGACCATTTTAGTGCTGCCTCGCAGCTCAGCCAGATCAGTGGTATTGTTGCCACGCTTAACAGAGTGAAAACCAATATCAAGGTTTTCCATCAGAATTGGTTTGATGAAGCTTCTGGTTTTGCTCAGAGTCTGGGTGTGCAGGTTAAAGTGCCTGATAGCGTGATTGTTCCAAGGGACAGCCTCTTGAAGCCAGGTTCATATTATAAAGATGCAATGAGTGTCCCTTTAGTTGACCACCTTATAAACATGGTGAAAGACTATTTCTCTGATGACCACAAGGAGGCTCTCAACTTATTGTCCTTGGTCCCATGCTCTGTGACAATGAGCTATGTTTTTGAAACGCTCAAGTCAAAACCTCCATTGTACATTGGTGACCTTCCCGATCCTGACAACTTCTTCACAGAGTTAAGCTGCTGGAAAGTGAAGTGGAAAACAAAGGTGGTTAGTGTAACCATACCAGAGACTATTTTTCAGACTCTGCGTTTACCCCTCATGCAGTACTTCGTAAACATCAACACATTGCTGAAGATAATGTGTGTGTTGCCAAGCACAGCTTTAGAATATTGTGGTGAGGTGAAGCGCCACAAAATGTACCAAGACTACTTGAGCAGCACTTCACCAATGGACAGATCGCCCTGTTTAGCCGTGCTTCAGGTGGGCACTGACTTTAACAGAGACCTAGACCGAATGGTTGCTCAGTGCTTAAAGCTCACACCTAAGACACTGGAGGGTATTTGCCTGGTAAGGATCAGTTTTTATGTAATTTGCTCATTTCAAATGTTTAAAATGTGTTCCTAAAGTCTGTTTTACTTAACAGGACAAAGAATCCAAAACCTTGGGAAGGCCTGCTGAAATAAAAACAGAAGGTGTGTAATAATTTTATTGCTGCCTTTTTTTTCCTCTTTAAAGAATCAATGTCTGGATGCTTTTTTTTTCCTCTTGTCTTTGAGTTATGTTTTAATTTTAAATTGAAGTATAAAAAAATGCATATGTGACTTGTTCAAAATAAGATTAGAAACATGCATTTGGAAAATAGGTAGGGTGAGTTTTCATTGTGTGTTGACTTTAATGCTCAATTTTCTAACATTGCAGATGACACCCACATGGATGACGTAGAGGACAGGGAAGCTCAGCAGGTTTGTAAAGTTGTCATGTTAACTGTTAGAATTGTTATAAATAATTGTTATAGGTCATTGACTGAGTTAAAAAATTGTTTTAAACTATGAACAAAATAGTAAATTGTTGATTCATATAACCTAGTGATAGTTAATTGCTTTTATCAGTTTTGTTCATAAGTAATATTTCTATTCACAGGACAAAGACTCCAGAATACTTGTGGTGAATTCTGAGATAACAAGCGAGGGTATGTCATTTTTGGGTATGGTCTTGCATCGGAGTTATTACTTCTTGAGTCTTTAATGAAATATTTGTTTTATTTCACGCTGCATTCACTGTCTAAAATAATGTTTACCCTGACTTTTAGAAGCAGAAATCTACAAAGAGGGAGCAGAGAGCATAGAGACTCAGCAGCAGTCTGAAAACATAGAAGTGGTTGCTGGTTGCATGGAAGTGGCTGCTGAAGAGCAGCATAAAAATGTTGAAGAAGTGGAGCAGATTCCAGATGAGAATGGCCATTCTGATGAACCAGCTGACAACATAAAGAACTGCAAAGAAGTCTTTAAACAGGCAGCAACGCTTGCAAGGAGAAACTGCTCATTGATCGACCTTGATAAACCAGAGCAAGATGCTGTTGTTCAGAAACTTACCTTATGTCATTGGGTGAAGGAGGAAGAGACATTGTTCTCAGAGGGAGAAATGTTACAAAGTATTGTGAAAGCCATACGAGAAACAATCCTCACTGAAGTTCAGGACTCTCCTTTCTTTTCCATCATCACTGATAGGGCTATTTCAGTGGTTGAGCTGAAGTTCCTACCAGTCTTTGTTAGATATGTGAATGACTGCATTCCTAAAGTGGAGCTTATAGGATTTCTGCCCTTTGATGAAAGCTCTGATGTGGATTTGCAAGCTAAGGCTCTTTCAGCAACACTTGAAGATGAGTGGGGACTTCAGATGGGCTGCTGTCGTGGCCAGTCCATCATGTGCTTTGGAACAGGGAGCAGAAGCCTTAGGAAGATGGCTTTGGGTTTTTTAGAGAGCTATCCATTAGCTGTGAACACTCCCAGTGAGTCTTGTGGACTTGCCTATTGGCTGACTTTAAGCCTACAAAATGCATCCATTACAAAGGTTCTAGAAACAGCTGAGGATCTATTGCAGTTTTTTGACCAGTCACCCAAATTAGAAAGTGAGCTTGCCAAGACCATGGATGGGCTGCTGAATACCCCACGGGAAGCACTTGCAGAGGTCCCAGAGACCTGTTTGTCCAGATGGAAGAAGAGAGAAGACTTCTTCGATATTTTGGTGGACATGCTTGATGGAGTCCTAAACTGCTTAGATTCTGTAAGCACCAACTCCAGTGGGTCATGGGGTGATAGCATGTCACTGCATTCCCAGACCCTGTCCACAGCTCTTAGACAGGTTGATTTTATCATCCCCTTAGTTATCTTGAAGAATGCCTGTGCGCCCTTGAGGAATTGCAGCACTGTGTTTCGCTGTGGAAACCCAGCTGACATTATTTGTGAGCTTGAGAAGATTATGCCAATAATAGATACTTTTAGCAAGATGTTGGACAATGTGAGTGCGGTGCATGCTGTCTGGTTTGAGGAGGCAGTGGAGCTTGCAACTAAGGTCATGGGATTGCTGTCATATGCGGAATCTGTCAGTGGCTATGATTCACCAGAGACATTTTACATGGAAGCAGTTAGCTTACCAGTTCTAAATGGTTTGATTGAAGAAATGAAGTTTAACTTCTCAGAGAATCACCTAAAAGCCCTGAAAGTTTTGTCCCTTTTGCCAACGTGCAACCCTCTGCCTATTCTCCCAGAATCCACAGATAAACTGCACACTATATATATGAGTGATCTCCCTGAGGCAGAAACGGCAGAAGACGACATTAACACATGGGCCACGGTATGGAGAGAGAAGTATCAAGATGTTTGTCCTCCCACCTCCATCTCTGAGACATTGCTCCATAATGAAGCCAAAAACCTTCCAAATGTTGCGGCCCTTCTTAAGCTTGTGGCTGTGTTGCCCAGCATTAGCATGGAGTGCGATCTAATGAAGACAACGCTAAACTCTTTAAGGACCTTACTCAGAGATGGTATCTTCAGCAGGGGCAGTAAGACCGATGCAGTGATGCTTCTTATGCATCGTCAGACACTACAGAGCCTGGAAGAGGTGATTGAGAAATGCATGGCGAGTGATCCAGAAAGTAATCAATTTCTTGCTCAGGTGTGGTACATTTCTTAGTGTTTTATACTGTGTTAGTAATTCTCTTTGTCCAAAAATTTCAAATTAACACATTGATATCAACTCATAAACAAAAACATTTTCCTTTTTTTTTCTTTTTTCTTTTTTTTAAATCATGTAGGTAAAGTCAAGAGTTAATCACCTGAGAATGGAAGGTGGTAAGTTAACTCAAATGGGCTTAAAAAATGATATTGCTGTTATGTTTTATTCTGACACACTCTTTCCTGTCCCATTTAAGAGGTGATTGCCATGGCTCCACAGGATATGGTTGTAGATACAAATGGTTCGGATTATCCACAAGAGGCAAATGTTGCTGAAACCGGTCAGTAATGTTAAATTAAAATTATTAGTAATAAGTGATTATCACCTTATATTAAATATTATGTCTCATCCTTTTAGATGTCAAAACTGCTTCTCCAGAGGAAATTCTAGTGGAAACCCACGACTCTGGTGAAATAAAAAGAGCTGAAGAAAATACACCATCATCTTTAACACCTAGCAGCTCAGACAATGCCACAACTGCAGTTCATGTCATTCCTGCTTGCGGCTCTCTGCCAACCAGCACATCTGACCAACCAGCAGAATCTGTCCTAGATGCCGCTATGCAATCAGAACATGATAGAAGGGATCAACCGATCACACTTGTTCAAGATGTAAATGAAAGGTCTGAGGTACTTGATCTGTGTGGAATTAATCTAGTAACAGAGGATCAAATAGTTACTAATCAAGGTGGAACTGAGCAGTCCAATGAAGAGGAGCCAGTTAACACTGTTCAGTCAGTATCGGCTAATCAAAGTGAAACTGATCAACTTATGGAAGTTGATCGGTTAGTTGCCGCAGAATCAGGTGAAACTGACCAGCCAGAAACGGAGGAACAAAGTATACCTGATCAGTTCACAGCAGTTGCTCATGTTGATACTGATTCCTCCATAGTTGCTCAAGATGAAGGTTGTCTCACAGTAACAGGCTTAGTAGATTGTCAGTTTGTGTCAAAGGATCAGAGTGAGTCTGTTCAGCTCATGTCAGTTGACCTCAGTGTTAATAAGTCAGAGTCAGTCCATCAGAGTGAAACTGATCAACCCATGGAAATTGATTTAAGTGGAAATGATCCATACGTAGTTGAAGATCAGGGTGGGAATGGCCAGCCAGCAACAGGTGAGCAATGTGTAGTTGAGCCGTTGGAAGTTAGTCCAGTTGAAACTGATCAGTCTATTGCAAAAGTTCAGGGTGAAGCTTGTCAGTTATTAACAGTGATAGAAGATGGAGAAACTGGTCAACTGGTATCAGTGGACCAAATTGGATCTCATGATCTTGAGGCTGTTGATAACTCTGGAAATGATCATTCTGTAGCAGCAGATCAGGACAAAACTATTCAATCAGCAACCGAAGATCAGATTGTAAATGATCAGTTTGTGGCAGATAGTCAATATGAATCTGTAAATTTAGCAGTAAAAAATCAAGATTCTATTCAGACAGAACATGGATTGGCAAATGAAGGTGAGTTAATATCAGAGGATCAAAATGAGTCTCATGAGCTCATGGTAGTTGACTCTGGAGAAGATCAGTCTCTAACATCAGATCACAGTGTAACTGGTCAGTCAGAAATAGGAGACCCAAGTGTAACAAAAGAGTTCACAGTAGTTGGTCAAGTTGAAAATGATAAGTCTGTAGTAGAGGATCGTGATGAGACTGGTCAAACAGAAACTGGTTTTCCAAGTGAAGGTGAAACTAGTCAGGACAAAACTATTCAATCAGTAACCGAAGATCAGATTGTAAATGATCAGTTTGTGGCAGATAGTCAATATGAATCTGTAAATTTAGCAGTAAAAAATCAAGATTCTATTCAGACAGAACATGGATTAGCAAATGAAGGTGAGTTAATGTCAGAGGATCGAAATGAGTCTCATGAGCTCATAGTAGATGACTCTGGAAATGACCAGTCTGTAGCAGAAGATCAAAGTGTAACCGGTCAGTCAGAAATAGGGGACCCAAGAGTAACAGAACAGTTCATAGTAGTTGGTCAAGTTGAAAATGATCATTCTGTAGTAGATGGTGAAACTAGGCAGTTAGTATCAGGAGATCAAAATATATTTGATTACCCCATGGAAGATGACTCTGGAAATGATCAGTCTGGAACAGCAGATCAAAGTGTATCTGGTCAGTCAGAAATAGGAGACCCAAGTGTAACAGAACAGTTCATAGTAGTTGGTCAAGCTGAAAATGATCATTCTGATGTACATGAAACTGGTCAGACAGAAATTGGGTTCCCAAGTGAAAGTGAAACTAGTCAGACAGTTTTAGGAGATCAAAATGTATCTGATCAGCTCATGGTAGATGATGACTCTGGAAATGATCAGTCTGTAACAGCAGATCAAAATGTAACCTGTCAGTCAATTACAGAAGATCAAAGTGTACCTGATGAGTTTATTGCTGTTGGTCAAGATGAGTCGGATCAGTCTGTAGTAGAGGGTAAAAACGAAATTGCTCAGACAGAAACCCTATTGCCAAATGAAGTTGGAACTAGTCAATTAATATTAGGGGATCAATGTGGAGCTGATCAGCGCATGGTAGTTGACTCTGGAATTGAACAGTCTGAAACAGTAGATCATAGTGGACCTGGTCAGTCTGTCTTACCAAATGAAGATGGAACTAATCAGTTACTTTTGGGAGATTGTGGATCTGATGAGCTCATGGTTGTTGAGTCTGTAAATGATCAGTGTGTAACAGAGCAAGGTGGAACTGATCAGTCATCACCAGATCAAACTGTAACTGATACATTTGTGGAAGTTGCAGTTCATCAGCCTATAGTAGAACATCAAAGTGGATTTGGGTTAGAGAGTGGAACTTGTCAGATAACATCAGGGAATCAAAGTGGAAATGATCAGCTTGTAGCAGATGAACCCTGTGGAAATGATCAGTCTGTAGTAGAGTCTAAAGGTGAAACTATTCTTGCAGTTGCATTGAATCAAAGTGTACCTGATCAGTCTGTGGCACTTAGTGAAGGTGGAAATGATCAGATAGTACCCGGGAATCAAAGTGAAACTGATCAGTCCAACATGGATCAGGTTGGCTTTGAGCAGCCGAAAGTTGCTGCAGATTGTGGCACAAATCAGTTCAGTTCAGTGGCTCCAGATTGCTCAGACCAAGAGACTGCAGCAGTACACATTTGCCTTGATCAGTCCCCTGCAATAATTCCAAGTGTTCCTGACCATTGCACACCTTCTTCAACTGAGGATATTGCCGATCACCCCTTGGCAGCAGAATTTGAAGGCACAATCCAGTCTGGAGTAAAGGCTCAGGATAGTGCAAACCAAGTAGTTACCCTGGATGGCACTGGACTACAGAAAAGAGCTTTTACCCCCTACAATGCCGTTGCTCGAGAGGAATTGCTTAAGGAACTGTGTGATATAAAGTTCTTTTCCATAGTCACTGAGGAAGAGTTTGCCATCGATGACCAACCATACATCTCTGTAGGAATACACTACCTTAACAAACAAGGCATCAAATGTGAAAATGTATTGGCTTTTATCCCACTCTCGACAAACATTACTTCATTCATTGATATGCTCACCATCGCTCTTTCTGAGAAGTGGGGTTTGAACTTGGCACTCTGTAGAAGTCAAACCTTGGCAAGACTAGGTGCCTCAGTCTCTCAGATGACACAGGCTTCAGCTTTGCTTTCCCAGAGACTCCCTCATGCTTTCAGTGCCCCGAACCTTGTAACTCCAAAATCTTTGCTAGCCAGTTTGTCCTCCCTAAGAGAGATAACTCACTGTTTTGAGTGCTTGGAGCAGCTTTTTATGTGGTTCTCTGAGGATATTCAGCGACGTGTAAGACTAGAGGATGCTGTTGTACATTTGTTCAAGGAGAACGAAAGGAAGGCCAGTGAGCTGAAAGCCAAGATCAGCAGCAATCAACTGGCAATGAGCCATGAAGTTCTGGAACTCACTACAGACATTCTAGAGGCCATCATCTTATGCTTTAATGAGATGAAAGGGAACCAAGATAATGAGGCAAACACAGTACAGGCTCAGAGCTTCCTTTCTACTATCCAAAACTTTGATTTCATATTGACAGTTGTGATTATGAAAAACATCTTGAGCCTCACCAAAGGCATAAGCCTGAGTCTTCAGGGAAATTCCTATGATGTGTATCAAGCTGTAAACCGCTTGTCTGATCTGCTGCCCTCTCTCAGTGAAATGAAGAACAGTATTGACTCGCATCATCAAACCTGGTTTCAAGAGGCTGTTGCTTTAGCTTCTAAGCAGGTACCTTCACTACAGCCACCCTTAAATGTGCACTACAGAGAGGACATCAGTAAAGGGGCCATTGAGCACTGTATTGCTGAGATAGAAGGACTTTCCCAGGATGTTCTGTCTGCTGTTCGCTGCTTGCAGGTTGTGCCTTATGTCATGTCCAAAGTGGAGGGATGCTGCAACAACACTGAGTTTGTCAAGGTGTTCCAAGATGTCTTACCTGACCCAAACTCCTTCCAGGATGAGCTGCAGAGGTGGAGGGACAGGTGGCAAGACTGTATTGCCAGTCATCAGCCCCTACCCGACACTGTTCTCGGCACTCTCAAAACTTCTGACATCGAGTCTTTTCCCAACATTTCAACTATCCTTAGGCTCCTGGCAGTCCTGCCCATCTGCAGCACGCAGAGTAGCTTCAGACAGAGAAAGATGAAATCTGAGCTGTACCCTCTGTAGTAGGCTTGGCTTAGCTGGCTGCCCCCAAACAAGCTGTCTAATAGGATGTCATACACTGCTGAAACTTCAGAATGTCCCACTGTATTCTCTAAACTGTAGATCACATCTGACTGTAGGTTTCAGTATGTTTATTTTATTAGTTGAATTAGACCTGTACACTTTAAGTATAATCACAATTGTTTTATTGATGTTTTGTCTTTTTTTATTATTTCTTTTCCTTTTACGTAAGTGGCATGGAAAAAGAGGACTGCCAATCGGGACCAATGTCTTGCCAAAAAGAAAAAAAGAGAATAGGATGCCCTTGGGGGGGCCTTACTGCTTTGTGCCTTTATGCAAAAACCCTACATAACACTTTGAATCATGTGACACAAAAAGTCTGGATGGACACTTTAACACCACACTTTTTGGGAATTTCCTAATATCTTCAGGAACTTTTAAAGACTTCAAATCATATAAATATTCTGAGATGCATTGTGAGGAAAAGAGAATCATGTTTTATCACAATGAATTATGACTGTGTTTATATTGTCAATGTCATCCCACGGCACAAGCTAAAACCAGTCTGTCCCCGTATCATTATGCGTGTTACAATGTTTGATTTGTTTGCAGTTTTATTTAGATGAATGGATCTTTCTGTAAACATTTCTCCCATAAGCCCTTCTCACAAAGGAAGCGTTCATATATATTTGACTAAAATAAATAAAATCATTGAAAAGAATTAGTGCTACACATTTCAATTTCTTCTCAATTTAAAGACAGAATATTTAAGGATGACCACAAGATGGCAGTGTATACCTATTATAGTTTGGCACGTACCTGTGGGCAAGTTTCTTGCTCTCTGAGACTTTTCTCCCTTAGATGATTTGGTTACAGGAACATGATTTTTTTTTTTCACCCTTAATGAAGTTAATGTGTGTAATGGATTCATTAGTGTTTTCTTTCCTTCTCCCCCACTTTACTGACACTAATATCTAGAGAGCTGGGTGACTGATGCTAATACGTGCATAATACAACAGCATATTTAATAATGTCAAATAATACACAAATTGTTAAAATAATCGTAGTTTTGTTTTGCTTTTTTTTTTCTTTATGCACAACACAAACATATTTTATAAATTTACTTTTGTTGTGTTTTTTAATTGGTTGATTAGTTGGCTGTTAATAAAAAAAAATTCTCTATTACACTATGGTGGTAGCCTAACAGCTGATGTCATTGCGTGGTTACATGTGTTACCTTATTGCGTAATCAGTTCAGTTATTTTAGTTTCCCCCCCACCCCAAAACCAAGAAGAATCAAACTTCTGTTTACCACTTCCTGCCAGTGTCCTCTACTCTTTCATTAAGTTAAAGGTAGTTAATTATTAATGTCTTCACTTTTTAATGCCTTTTTTAAGAGTTCAGGCTTTTCACAAAATAGCATTGGCCCCCTGTAGCCTGTGGATGATTTGCAGCCATTCTTTAACCCTTGGTTCATAGACTCCAGATCCATCATAGAATATGGTTTTCAGGAGTAGATTTTGAGATGTCATTGAGAAGCAATCAGTCTCCCATTTCCATGTGACCTTGGACCTATGATTCACCCTTGGGGGCTAGAGCCTTTGACCTTTTAGGGTCGTTTCTTGTGAGAGCGGCAGTAGATGTGGTTGAAAAGGCAGGGGAAAAAAGCTATAAACAAGACAACGGCACAGTAATTACAACTACAAATCAATTAAGGCCTGCTTTATTACTTTATTGTGGCAGATTGAATCTATGACCTACAAGAGAAAGTAGAGTTGCAGTTCAGAAATTCATGAAGACTATTCCAAAGAATGTATGTATTTTTCTTTCTTTGCTCTCTAGGGTAGCATTACCAGGGTTTTTTGCCAACAGCTTAAGCGACTTAAGTTTGTATCAAGACAAATGCATGATTTTTTTTTTAAAAGATCAACAATCTCTTCAAAGCACTTTGTGCAGATACATTCATTCTCAGTTGAACTGAATTCTCTAATCTTGTTCTGCTGTTAAATGGCAAAGTGGTTAGACAATATTGTGCAACATGTGTCCTCAAAACAATTGTTTGTTTGGTCAGTTCCCAAAGGATTTTTTTATGTGGTGTTCGATGGTGTGCTGACAAGCCAAGTCCTTGTCCTTCTTTCATCGACCAAAGCGTTTGGCATACCACAGTGGTTTTGATTTTCTCCCCATTTTCCACAAGCAATAAATTATTATTTGTGGCCAGATTTTTTTTAATTCTTTGTGATATTAACTGTTGTCAAATACGAAGACACAAGTCCAACATTTAACTTCTCTTTCATATCTTTAGAAACCCTTAAATGTTCATTAAGCACAGGAGCAACATCACAAGATGAGTTTGCATATTATCCTTTCAGCCACAAAATAGACCTCTTATTGTCATTTAATGCTGTTGATCCGAGGAACACTGTTGCTTAGGTAATTTAGATTGTTTTAAACCTCAAACTATGAAGATTTAGCCTATCTTTGAGGACTGAAATCTTGTTCCTTTGGCAGTCTTTTCCGGGCTAATAACATGAGCCTTAAAACCCCTGGAGCCATTAGCGGCAGCTGAAATGCCAAGATACGCTTACTCTTGTGAACTGCTATCTGGGATTAGTACATTTCCTCTCTCTTTCCTCCAAAAGCACTCAGTCTGAACATTGTTTCAGTCTGTGTGTTCATCTGGAGCATCCTCTGCTCTGATCACACTATAGAGGGCTCATGTATTCTCTGTCTGTAGGCCGAAACAGAGCTGCTCTCACCCTCCTCTCAGAACAAGAGTCTGATTGTGTCTGCTCAGCCCGGTGTGAAAGAACTATCTCTTCGTGTTACCCCTGCTCATCCACAGAGCAAACGGATCTGTCTCCTCTGACGGTTGGGCAGCACTGTTTGCAGACAGGATTATGTCGGAGTCCTCTGGTCTTCTCTAGCCTTTAGAGACTCTCCCACCATCAGCTACTGTCATACCCATTTTCTAAGTTCTAAATTGTCAGTAATCTTATAATTCGTTCTTAATCTTAAAATCAGATGTACTCTTTCAAATGGCTGACTAAAAAGTATGTTATATATTTCATCACTCTCTGTTTGATTGCATTATATCGCCTGCTAATCTCCTGGCCAAACTGAGAATTGCCCTAATTGAACTCCAGAGCTTGTTTCCTGCTGGAAGTCAAGGCTGGGCCGTGCCGTAGGACCTGTGGCGGTGCATAATCATGTCCATGCACAGCATGGTTTTAACTATACTCCTGAGAGAGAGGCAGAGGACTTAACAGGATTTTATTTCAAGGTTTCTGTGCCTGCAATCCCTAGCCAAAATCTCAGAACCACCAACAAATAATGCATTTGGTTTGAGTTATTCCAATGTCTAATATGTTGGTCCGGAAACACTTGATTTTATTTCTTCTTCCTTTTTTTTTTAATTTTTGTCCATGTACTCTGCATGTAAATTTAGACCTTAACATCAGATCTCATGTTTTTAAATGCCATGGATTAACCTGTGAGTTTTTAAGCGGTTTTAGTGTTTCGACTTTCTTCCCCACACTTATAACTGAACCCTGAGTGCATTGGAAGTGAAATGGGCATATCTTTGACAGATTAATATGGCTATTAGAATTCTTGAAATAACTGCGCTTTTTGGCTTTCTAAATCAAGAGTATTAGGAATGTGTGTCACTGATTAATTTGCTTATGAGAGTTTGAGGTCTGAGTGCCTGCCGATATGAATAATGCCCTGCTGTAAGAGTGGAGGGCAAGTAGGATTATCTTGTGATTTGGAGTGATTAGGTTACCGCTCTGGCAGCCTTTTCTCCCGACTACTTTGCTTTCGGATCGGAGCGTCTGTAGTTCTTATAACCGACCCTGGTACTCTGGTTTCTTTTTGCTTTAATCCTACAGAAGGCTATTGATCAAAAACAGATGTGTCCGTACAGTTTATCTATTGTTCTACTTGTTACCTCTTTCTGCCCTGTTAATCTCCATCGCCTTAGTAGATCAGTGTTCATCTAGACCCAAAACTTTTGCCAAGTCTGTGCTCTTACCACCCAGAAAGCTTACTCCGTTCTCTCATTGGTTCAAATTCTGTTAATCTTCAGAAACTGATATACAAACTCTGAAAGTCAGGTGAAAGGCTATTATAATAGGCCATGTTCACACAGCAGCAGAATGCCTGGTGTCAGTCATGTATTTAAGTGCCTAATATGGTTACATTTACTCACGGATATACAAGAGTGTCAACCTCGTTCTATCCAACTTATTTCTCAAAGCAAAATGCAGGCTGTTTCCTGACAATGTGGAAGATTTCAGATTCATTAGCCGCTATCTGCTATACACATTTTTGAACCCCTGATGTGTGAACTGTACCCTACAGGATTATAACTAGTTGTCACATAATAAAATGCAAAGACACTTTTTTTCTGGTCAACTTGCAGAGACTTATTCATTCATACAGTAGTAAATTGAATGCTATGTAAGTGGTTGTGTGAACAGGATGGTTCAAGATTGAAGGATCTATGTTTCAGTAGCAATCCATGTGTGTAGCTTCAAGAGAGCAGCCATACCCTTGTTGTTTGATTTTCTTCATTTTGGTTTATCATTCAATCATTTATACTGTTTTTATTATCTTATATTTTTATATTGTATATTACTTGTGATGCTTGTGATTATTTAATGTATTTATAATTACAATTAAAAGGAAATATCTCAGTTTCAAGGTTTTATGGGAAGTTGTTGTGAAGCACTTCAGGTTTTTTTTTTTTTTTTTTGACTTTTGACTTTTTTTATCTAGCTTTTGCTAGGAATGGTGTAGCAGCATGTATTCCGCCTGCTGTGTCATTTCCGAAGACAGTGGTTATATCTCATCTGTATAAACCTCTGAAACCCGCCCACTTGTTTTTGATGAGCAGCTTCTATTGATCTTGTTTTGAGTAGAAAACGCTCTTACCACAAGTACATCTCTTCTGACCGATAAAATCGCTGTGATACTGATTTTATCTCATCTGTATCGCCTGTCCCAGCATTCTCTTTGGCAGATGGGTAAAGCCTTTGATCTTGTACTGAGGGAAAAATAACGCTCTCTCAAATGTGAATTTGCTTTCATGAAAGGTCTACTTCTGCTTTTAGCAAGTTTTGTCATTTTCCAAATAAGTTTGCATATAACCATATCTGAGGGACTTCTTTGAAGTAGCAAATGTTACCAGACACCAATAGCAGAAAACAAACGGGTGCATGTTCCCATACAGTGAGACAAGTCACTTGTGTTTTTGAAAGTACCTCCCATCTGGTACATGAAAGAGGCCATCTCCTTCAAAGAGGGGAGAGAGGGCCAGTCCTAAACAAATGGCCCCTTTCTGAAGAACAGGTCCAAACTCTCTAAACAGTCTGAATTGGACGCTGAACGTTTTCTCTCAGAGTTCTCCTGCTGAGTGTGACTGTCGTAGTGTTTTTACAGCCAAAAGAACCTGAGAACACATAAACCCAGACGGAAAAGCATGTTCTGCGCTTTTTTGTGCACTAAAACATTGAATTAGTTTCTGAATATAATAAGAATCTTAATTGTGGGAGGAAAGCGGGGAGCGGTTCTCATTCTTGATTTTTGGTGTATGTAAACTTCCTAAAATGTTCTCCTAAACAGTAATTTGCTTACATTTAAGCCATTTGAACTTTAGCACCACCGTGCTCGCAATAGAAACAAAACCTCAGGATGCTGGCATGCCGACATAAGATGTTTGTCAGGTCTCTCTTCGTTCAGCCTATTAAATCATGATTTGTTTTTATGAGATTGCCTAATTAAAACAGGTTTCAAAAGAACAGCCAAAACAAAGCTTCTCCCACCTTAGCTTAAATAAACTGGCTGGACACAGTGCTGCAGCCAAAATGATGCATTTCCTCCTAGTTTAAACACCCAGTCAACGACAGACTCTCCATCACGGCATAGCAGACAGCACCAAACAGACGCTGCCGCCTTTCTTGTGTCTCAAACAAATGGATTCTGTATTTGTCGGAGACACAGAGCTGCTGAACAATGTTTCAAATCAGCATTGTTGCTGTGTTCTGTTTGGGCTGTGGAGATGTTTTGCCTAAAATGGGCAACAATTCCCACCATTCGTTGCTGGAACCATGCATTTATCCAGAGCAATGTGTCTCACTTTTTCTATTTCAAGTTTGACTTTGTTTGAAAGTCAATATATATTGCTTGCTGGAACAAAAGTAAGGGTAACTTCTGTTATTATATTGTTTGAGTGGTATACAAGTAGATTATTTACATGTAGATATTGTGTTAATTAATATAGACACACACATACACACACATATATATATATATATATACTGTACTTTATTATTGTTCAATAGAAATACATGTTTAGTATCAAGCAATAAATTAATGTATAATGCTGAATAAAGGTTTATTTGAGAATATTGTCACAAGGCATTAAATCTTTGTTGCTTTTGACAATATTAAGGTGTTTATTTTAATAAGAAGCGTTAGGACAGGTTTATTTAGTCTTTGATTAAAGTTTATTTGTTCTTGTAACTTTGCATTTTTAGTGATACATTCTTAGTGTGATGTGCAGCTTAGATGCAGTTCTAGCTCTGCGCCGCTGACAGTCACTGAGACACGAGACAGCTGTGAGCAGGGCAGAGACCCGAGACGTCAGGGGACGGGGGGCACTGTGTCTCTGCACTCCTTCAACAAGCTCAGAATGAACGATCTGAATATGTGTCAGGGTAAATGGTGCTATGTGTCTGATGATGTCTCAGATAGAAGAAAAATAGCGCTGAGCAGTTGGCACAGCTGCCGCAAATGATTCATTTTGCAAACGTTAAATCATTAGTCTCAGTAACGGCATTAAACTTCACACATGGATAGCCACCACAAAATGTTTAGAATTGCTAAATCGAGTTAATGTTTCAAACGCGTAATGTCAAAAAAAAAAGGAAATTTTCTCATTCAAAGCACATGTATTGCCCTGCTCCATGCATAATTTCAGTTATATAAACTGAAGTAGCTTTCGTGCCCTCTATGAACCAGCCTTAGGCTATGTAAGACTCTCAATGCTGGTAGAAGAAGGCTGGAAGATCAAAGTGGCTGTGGTGTTGATCCTGGTATGGGAAGGAATTGAGAGCCTGCGTGTTAAAACCTCTAACACAGACACACTAGAGAGGTCACAGCTCTTTTGGTCAGTCTTTAGTCCCGTTTGACCTGATATTAAGAGTTCATGCCCATTCACATCTCACTGCTACTAGATGCTTTTCACATCCCTCATAAAATGGCCGCAGGGCTTAATTTTTCCATAAACAAGCTGCTATTTTGGCTTCACACCAGCTTTCTGAAAGATATGAATGTTTGTTTTTGTTTACTTCATATAACAGATCATAAATAAGTTTGTTTCAACATTAAAACAAGACCCGTTTATTGCTACTTCCATCTGTCCGCAATGTTCAGAATGCATTGAATCTCAAAAAAAAATAAAAAGGCCTGTGGTTTTTATTCATGTCCAAAGTCTATTATCTCCAGCACATCCCCCTCAGTTTGGCTAATTCCCATTCCCGCATATTTAAATCATTTGCTGTGGGCAGATGTGTTTAGCGAAACAACGCATATATTTGCTTTCCCATCGCTTTGGGTTGAGATTAGAGCTCCACGGGCATTTCACGTTATATTGAGCTGAAACGGTGCAGCTTGGCGGCGACTGGAAATGTCGTGCTTCGGCAACTGTCGGTGGTACCTCTTAGGAGTATCAGATTAGCTCTAAATATACATGCTGCCCTCTTTTCTGTTCTTTTTTTCTGTTCGCTGCTTTGGTTTCAGCTGTGAGCGAAGGATTAGTTTATTAGATTATTTCTTAAATCAATTAAACTAAAATAGTCATGCCTACAGTTTCCAATATCATGCCTCTCTCACAGGCCTCATTAGAGTGAATGATTTAAGTCTGTGACATTTTGTCTTCCTGACATCCCTCACTATGGTTTATTATGCAACAGGACGTGAAAAGAAAGGCATTCGGTGGGTCAATGAAGGTTATAGTGCGTGATTTACTGCACATAAATAAATACAGTTCAAGATAATAAGTAGCGCCTGGCGTTTTCTCATACACACGCAAGACCTTGAACAAATGGGATCTGTGCAGTTCGATTCAACTTAATAGCAAGAAACATCCATCGGGTTTCTTTTGAAATCGAGGGAGCGTCCGAGAATAACCTCCTTCAAACATTTGCAAGTGTTATGAAGAAAAATGTAGATGGTTGGAAAACATACATAGAACAAAACAGACTTTCATTGCTCATTTACTGGAAAGTATCTGCTTTGGCCTTACTATTGTAACACTGTTTTGTACTTTACAAGCAATTTGCCCTAAATTTTTTCATATGCATTTTGGACCTTTTTTGTTTTGCACTTCAGCTTTGATGTTTGTTTTTCTTATTTTTTCCCCCTTGCTTGCTCTTTCGTTTCAAACTAATACTCACACACCTACTTTTAAACACTTAACCACAAAATCAGTGGAATTGCCTGCTTTATATAAAACGGTAGATACTGTTAACAGTGGAAAAATCTTAATGATTGTATTTTAATTGCATCGTTATTTGAAAATTGGGTTGTGTGGTGTGTTTTACAGGGGAAACTTGTGTGAGTGTTACGGAATTCACTGCAGGAGGTGTTTTTTGGACCAGAGAGCTAGGTTAATAAGAGAAGCATATGGCCAAAGAACATCTTGACTTTTATTACACCATAGACACTATTAAAATGACAGTTACCTTAGATGGTTAAAATATTAACTTGGCCATTGTGTGTGGTGCGATCTGTGATAAATAGACACACACACTGGCCTATATTTTATTCTATAACAATATTTTCTCAATGCATTTATATTTATTATAAGCAATCCATAATGATAATGAATGCTTTATGGACTCTTTTATACTTCTTGATAGACCAAAAACAACAAAAGAATTTAATAGCTCATTTTTATAAATTAGGAAATATCTTTGCTCAGATGTGGACTTCAATGGGCTACTGGGAGTATTTGCGGAGGTTAAATCATTTATCGTGTGAAATGTAGAAGAACCTTTGTCATATGGTGGCTAATATGAAACCTGCATCAGGATGTATTCATCACATTGAAATCATTATTAGCGTCTTTGGAAATTTGCCTTGTTTTTAGAGTGGCCAATATGGGCCGAGTACAGGACTGTAAATGGCACGAGTGTGGAAACTCTGGCATACAGCCGCATAGCCTACTTAATTTTATGGACCATGCAAACACTAGAATTGTAATATTTCCAACATTGTAGCAAATTCTGTGATTTTATTTCCTAAAATTGATGCTTCACACCTTTGTCCTTGAGTTCACATCTTGAAAGGATGATGATGTCATTATGTATTTATGGAACTGTAAATAATTTTATTAGAGCATAGTTAAGAACAACAGTTTTTATTCTAACCTAATTTAAAGATATTTATAGAAAGATTAAGCATAAATATATTTTTTTCGCTGAAATGTGTGTGTTGCAATAACTAAGGAAATAAAAAGAATAGTAAATTAAATAACTGCCTACGATATCACAGTAAAAGTTTGTGTAAGTCTTTCTGACTCATAGTTACACACATAGGCTATTCATGAGGGACACAAACCGCACCTTTTTCGATGACTGACCCATAATGAAAATAGCCTTTTAAAAAACGTTGAAATTCCGTGTCAAAAGTAGCGAGATGTCGGAGTGTCACAGATCATATTTTCAACGTTTTCTTTGGCTTGGAAACCTTAACCACTTTGTTATGCTAATGGACCCTGACATCAGCGCGAGATCAAAGTGGCGCGCGGGCTCATATAGCGTGGAGCTCAGTCTGAAGCGTCAGTCCAGCAGATTCCAGCGCGCGAGCAACACCGCACCGCAAAATCAACACACATCCCTTTATCAGTGGACTGTTGCATGATGCTTTCTCGTTTGGACTTCACAAAAACGGATTAACGCACATTTAGACCTTTGGCTAGAGAATTTTGGCTGGATTTAAATAAAACGCACTTTTGGATTACTTTGCACAATTTTTTTTATCGTCAGTCTCCGTTTGATAAAGGTGAGGATGAAAGAGCGTTCCCGTTTATTGTGCGTAAAGTTTCTTAACTTGTTGTCTCAAGATGTTTTAAGGAGCTTTTAAATATCATCCCTGCAATAGTACCTAAATAGTAGACCAGGGGTTATATAGAGTGAACTAATTACATTTTAAGTTCATCTCGTTTCCCCCGAAGGTGAAAAACAAGAGATAAAAGATAAAGTGCAAACTTGGAGAAATCGCAGCCTGCAAGAGTGAAAAAGCTGTTTTATTACTTTTGCATGTACACACACACAATAAAAATGAATTGCTCATATCTTTAAATAGCCGTAATTTATACCTCATATGAGATTTGTTTAATTAGCCTGTATAAGAGCTCTGAAGGAATATTAAAATCTTTGGATTGCGCATGGCTGGCCATAAGATGGTAGCCTATATAAATTATAGCTAATGTATAGGATATAAACTACACTACATTGTGTGTTTATTTCTTTATTTTCAGTTCACTTAAAAAGAACGCATTAAAACTGAAAATCAGAAAAGTTTAATTGCTGCTTAGTTTGATTTGTTATTAAAATCAGTGTGGTGTCAGAGTTACAATCTGCACTTTACATGTTGATATTAATAAAAACGAGTGAAAATTTTATTACATTTGAAATTATAAGTTCAACAGCATTTTAAATGTAATAAGTAGCCTACTATTGTCATTTTTATAGCCTACAATAGATACCTACGTTTGTAGGCTAATTGTAATTACTCTTTTAATGTATAGTTTTATATGTGTAGGTCTATAGCCAGAAGGAAAAAAAAGCTCTCTGCAATCTGGACAATCACTGTCTGTATGTGAAAGCATCATGCCAGAGGCCAGACAGTCTGTCCACTGGGAGCTAGTATCTGTTTATTGCCCTCCTATTCCAGCAGATGGAATAATCTGAGAACATTTTATAACATTCCAAAAACTGCCACACCTATATTTCAGAAATCTGCATGCAGAGTACTAAAACACTGGAAAATTATCATTTTTATAACAACATTTTGCTTTTTTTTTGTAATCATTTATCTTTTTTATTTGCTTTTTTTGCTTCAGTGTCTCCTTGTCACAAGGAGATACAAAACCAAAAAACTAAATGCACATTTAAATGATATGAAATCCTTAACAGCAAATGTTATACAATAGAACATCAAAATAACAATACAGAATTTAAATACATTGGAGCAATAGTAAAAGCCTTTTTTATATTTTTAAAAACTCTTCAAAGCATGTCTGGTGCACATTAGTAATCAGTATAGCATGAACCTAGGCTCCGGTGCATGTGATCTATGTAATCTGAATCTGATTTTTATTTTTCCAAGCAGGAGTGGGACAAAAACAAGGAAAAGGTGCCATGGCTTTTGACTTTTAATTATAACTGTGTCAAGAAGCAGTGGGGTCAGCGAGCACCTGCATCAGTGTCTTCTGATTGAGCTGGATCTTATTGTACAGCATGAAGCGAACCTTCCCTTCACTCCCGCTCTGTCTCCTTACATTCCTGCTCCTGTCCCAGCAGTGCACAGGAATCAGATGGCTGTGAGTTGCTCTTTATTCTTTATTTATACCTTATCTGTTTCAAATGCATTCAAGATGTTTGTACAAGCTGGCTGATTTGTCAAATCATCTGCAACCAAAAAAAAAGGAACCTGGGGAAAGATGTTTTCTCGGTAGTGGAAAAAAATCATCACAGAATTATAGCTTAAATCCATTAAATCAAATGAGAAGCTGAACACTATTTTTCTGGTAACTTGTGATTTCTGCAGAATGTTTTGTAGTCGCATAATTATTCTGTTGATGCATTGCGATAGAGAACATGATGGTAGAGAAATTGGGTCGTGAAGAGGCCATTTTGCATGCACAAGATGCTGGTAGAGGTTTCCACAGTCTTGATATTGCATGGCAAGAAATGCAAAACAGATGCCGCCATAAACACCTGTGTTCCCTGGATAACAAAGACGGAGAGTGTATATGTGTGTGTGTATGTGGAGGTTAAGACAGGGGTCTGTCAGTCACAGCATATCATGGAACATAAAGTGGCGGCCCCTAATCTGAAACAGGCAAAGGTAGAGCGGGCATTAGTTGGTTCTCACGAATAGTGATACATGTGTGCATTGTAGTAAAAAAGAAGGAATCATAAAAAGCAATGCTTCAATTCGACGGGTTTCACTACAGAGTCTTACTGAATTAATATTGTTTATCTCGGGAGATCATTTCTAAGATAAAATGCATGATTTGAATTTTCTACTATGACTTAAGCTTGCAAAAATTCCTTTAGCATTGTCCGACAGAACCATGGAACATTCACTAAACTTTTAACAATAACCAAATCATTTTGCAGATAAACAACATTTTTTCCATTGGTAGTTGCTTTTCCTTGCGTTGCCTTTTCTTGCTTCCAAGCGATGCAGAAATAATCTTCTTCCATTTTGGTCTAATCTTGATTGATTATCTCTGGGAATGGGTTGTTGTTTGCATGCCTTTGTGTGAGACACTGAACAATTTTAGCCCGCAGCCTAAATGCGTGCGAGAACGCTTTTGCAAACGTATTTAAACCGTTGATGTTACTCCTAATATTTTAGAGTTGGCTTTCACCATGTTTATTTGACTATGCTTCATTCAGTCACTTTAAATTCAAGACTTGCCACAAATATTTTGATCATTTTTCACACCACCAAACATTTTAATGAGCATTTCAAGTGTCTGTTTAACTTGTGATATAAAATGTGATTTAATTTCTGCAACTTTAAAGACATTTAGATCAACGCGTGCAGTTCACAGACATCCAGTGTTCATTGAAACATATGCATTTCCTCATCTAGGGCGCTATCGCAGACCACACAACACATCAACAAGACCCAGCACTGCAAGACGCTGCCAGGCCTCGTCTCTTCTCAGGCTCAGCTCTGTAGGAGTAACCTGGAACTCATGCAAACCATCATCCAAGCAGCACGGGAGGTTAAAAAGGTCTGCCAAAAGACCTTCGCAGACATGCGCTGGAACTGTTCCTCTATTGATGCTCCAAAATTCCTCCCGGACCTGGAACGAGGTGAGATACGAAGGAAAATCATGTCCAAAGTGGATTTATTTCCAATTGAAGTCTATTTTGTGTGAAGCACTTCACAGATGTTCTGTTTAGACACAGCAAGCCTTAAATTTGCTGTCCGTCCAATGCCAGCCCCTTCGAGGCAACCACACACCTCTCTTTATACCCAAGTGTGGTTTCCATTCAGGCCTTAATAGGTCTGAGGAACCCATCTAATGCTTTATGAGGGCAATGGTTTAAAAAGCAGCCTATGGTGATCTCTAAACACTCTCGCTCTGGGTAACGCAGCCTATGCCAGTTAAATGCTGCAATTCGGCCTAAGTGCCTCGCTGCATGATAAAAGAAATGGTACCCCTGCCCACCCGGAAACCTCCGACCCACAGAATTTTTGCACGTTGCTCTTCTTTCTCATGCTCCGTTTGATGAGAGGCTTCATGGAGGAGCAGCGTTTACTGTGAGGACAGACAATAGGATCCATTCTATTCAATGAGAGAAGCTATTGAGCGAGTTAGTCAGTAATGGACAGAGAATTGCCTTTTTTCCTGGTTTCACAGTCGTTTAAAGCCTACGGTTATACCCTGCATCTGACCCCTGCAGAACAGATGTGATTTTCAACCAATTAAAGAAATATGAAAACATGATAGTCAGAAAAAAGATATTGTGTAGTCAACTTGTTTTTTTTTCGTGGATTAATGATGCAGCGTCACGTCTTGGATTTCCACATGGCGGTGACGCTTGCATGCTATGCTTTGATGGGTGGCTTAATCGTCTGCCCAATTTTTTTATTACGAGCTTTTAGCGTGATCCAAATGCCGGAGATGGTCAAACTAAATCTTATTGAAGTTCTAGAGAACTGTATGATGTCCTTCCCCGCAGACCGTTTGCATTTGTCAAGAGTAAAGAACTCCTGCCTCTTGTAAGTGCACCGCTAAGGAGATGGCCTTTGATGTACCTTGTACAGGGTCAAGTTGAGCCTCTCCTGTTTCTACACCTATTATCTTGTCATGACATATGTGCACTGTGAGAACAGTTCCATAATCTCCGCCATTATGCTTTCATACTGACGGGTTTCCCATGTTGCTTGCTTTGCTTTTTTTGTAAGCGAAAAGTATTCAGAATTCATATTTTCTTTTTATACAAGCAACTCATTTTAATCTTTTTTTTTTTGTCTTTTAGGAACGAGGGAATCTGCATTTGTATATGCGCTCTCCGCAGCTGCAATAAGTCACACTATAGCACGAGCGTGCACCTCCGGAGACCTGAGGCTGTGCTCGTGTGGTCCGATTCCTGGTGAAATACCCGAGCCTGGGTACAGGTGGGGTGGTTGTGCTGATAACCTGCATTATGGTCTCCTCATGGGCTCCAAGTTTTCTGATGCACCCATGAAGATGAAGAAGAAGTCTGGCTCCAATGCCAACAAGCTCATGCATCTTCACAACAGTGAAGTGGGCAGACAGGTAAGCAGTGCCTCACAGAAACCATGTGGCATCAATTCACTACAAAACCAAAATCACATGACTCAATCTGACAGCAGTCGGACTTTGAGTCTGATTCAAACCACATTTATAATTAAAATGGGTTATTACATTTGAGTTTGATTGGATTTCAAAGTATTTTTTTCATTATTTGATAGATGATGTGTAATGAGCAAAATCTGTCCAAATTCACTATATGTAGCATTCCCTGTGTATACTGTCAAAATGTCATTTTATTATTGTCTTCATCTGAATGCATTCCACTTTTCCCCGCTACACAGGCTTTGCGAGATGCTCTGGTTATGAAGTGCAAATGCCATGGTGTTTCTGGTTCTTGCTCCATTCGGACCTGTTGGAGAGGCCTACAGGACCTGAAGGACATTGCCATGGACCTAAAGACCAAGTACGTGTCAGCCACTAAGGTGGTTCATCGGCCCATGGGCACACGCAAACAACTCGTCCCCAAAGACATGGACTTCCGGCCAGTGCAAGAGAATGAGCTGGTTTATCTGCAGAGTTCACCGGATTATTGCATGAAGAATGACAAGTCGGGCTCTTTTGGTACTCAGGACAGGTAAGAATAACTAATTAACAAATTACATACTTAACTGCTCAACAATATTTTTGTTACTTTTTTTGATATCCCATACAGGTCAGGCTTAAAAATTCCATGACAATATTTTTGAAAAAAAAATTGTGCTGTCAAAACAAAAAAATCGCATCCAAATAAAAGTTTTTGTTTACATAATATATGTTTGTGTACTGTGTTTATATATTATGTATATATAAATACACACCCATACATTATATATTTTGAAAATATTTACATGTATATTAAATATATTTAATATATAAAAATAAAATATTTTCTTAAATATGTGCATGCATGTGCTTATATATATATAATAAATATACACAGTAAACTAAAAGTTTTAATTTTGGATTTATTGTGATTAATTATTTGACAGCGCTGGAAAAATTATATATTCTTAGCATCATATTTTTATGAATGTGAGAAAAAAATGTTAACTTAAATTTTTGCTTGCCTGGTCAGATAATTCCCTGCCAATATTTTCACAGGCCCTAATGCAAACAAACTAATAAATTAAAAATAAATATCTTTTATTTTATTAATTTTGTTAATGAAATATTCCATCCTTTATAGTAGAAACAGACATAGTAATTGACGGTGATGATTGGTCATGAAAACATTTGTAAACATTTTACACCAACCAAGCCTAGAAAAGTTGACTCAACCCGAATCAAATTTAACTTGATTTAAATGCTTTGTGCAATTAGGACTATTCCAAACTATTCCTCATTAAAAACTACTTTAACTTGACAGGTTTCCTCTAAACACAATGATCATGTCATGAGATGTTTGCCTTAGGTTTTTTATTGGCGCTTTATGAGATGTCTCATCTTTTCTTCCTGTGCTGGCACTATTTTGATTTGAAAAGCCCTGATAAACCCAGACTGTGTGTGTACACGCGTGTCTCTGACATGTCCAAAGTGACTGTGTCCTCTTTACTGTTATCACTGTCTGTCTGTGAGTAATGCTGCTATTCACAGAGCTAAGAGCTCTCAGCTGATAGCAGCTCTGCACACAGATTAGCACGACAATGAATTCTTCCTGCTTGTTTCCTATTGCTTTATCAGTGGAGACACAGGTGTAGATTTAGGTAAGAATGGAATAACCTCAGCTTCCTCGCTTTTGTTATGTTTGCGTTCAAAAGTGCTCTGTGTTGCTTTTTTTGGCTAAGCTTTTATTATTATTGGTTCATATGACATGAATTTTCTGCAATCCACAGTATACAGCTCCAAAAAATGATGGCAGCAACAAAAACAGACATTAATGTCTATAACCTTTTAAAGCTCAAGATTTTCAGTTTAGGTTTTTTAGGTATTATAGGTCAGTGCGCTGATAACCTAGGGACATGTTATACGTCAGGTGCACTCAACACACAGTATGTATCCTCAGCCTTAGTGCTGATAAGAATACTCACATGTGCTCTTTGTTCATATATTTAGTGCTTGGTACTTGGTCACAAGACACTGGTGTGTTTTGTAATCAATAGAGAACGTCAACGGGGAACAGTGTGTGTTGCACATGTTGCTTCCATGGTGGTCTCTGGTATATAAGGGGTTTAGCACCTCTGTTTATCCCATCACCCCATACCTGTCTTTAAAACACCTGCTGTCCTTAGATCAACATTGTGTTATGTTTTGGTGTCAGTTTTTTTAAAAGTTATTATCAAGTCAGTTATTATAATCATACGAGGGTAAATCTATCTCATGAACCTGTAAAGGAATCCATGTCATGTTTTACACCAAAATCAGTAGGTATAATGAAAAAAATATGTTTTGCATGAAAAAAAATTTTTTAGGTTTTGACATTATCTTTGTGACAACTAAGCACACTTTCCACTGGGAAGAAAAAACATTCTTGTTGTTGTATTGTCAGTGTGTGTGTGTGTGTGTGTAGCGAAAGAGAGAGGGAGCATAGATTATTTTTATATATATATATATATATATATATATATAAAATAACATCAAATAAAAAGCTGCTGTATTAAAATAATAAGAAATGTAATGAGAATTATTAAATTATGTAATGTCCATACAAATTATTGCAATGCCATTTTTGTGAAAATATATTATTTAATATTTTTTCAAGAATATGTATTTTGTTAAAAATAATTAGCTTATTTAAAATATAGAAATTATTTCTTTTTTTAAAAAAAGAAAGATATTTTCTTAATATGCAAAGTGCTGATAAAATATAATGGCAAATAATAAAAAAATAAATAAATATAAATGACAGAAAACATATTTCAGTACATATTTCTATAAAACTGTGTTTTACCTAAATATGTGTGTGCTTTGTCACACTAAAAACATTGCATTTTTTTATATGCAGGTTTTTATAATGTTTCAATAATGAGAATTTTGGGATGTGGGAATATGCTTAATTTTCATAACTGTTGTATTTTAATAATTGTTGTTCTAATGATAATTCAACTTAGAAAGAAATGTTGACATTTTAATATGTAATTTAATTTTATTTTTATTTTTTACTTGATGTTGTGAAATGTGACCTGCGAGATTCACTCATGAAGTCAGGAAGCTGCTATCACTGCACATCCTCTCTTTGTGATTTGAAGAGTCTTAAGATAATGAGCCGTGAGTGTTACTCTAACTATACCGGCAGAGATGGCTTCTCTAATCTGATTTGGCGATGAGAGATGAGGAGAAAACCAAATGACAAGCTTAGTGCAGCCCTGAACGTATCTCATCCGAAGTTACATCGCTCTGCATGTTCCTCACGCTGCTTTGTGAGCCGCAAGACTGCTATTAATGAAATTGGCGCATTAGAACTTCAGACAGAACAACATCCCAGAGGCTTAGAGATGATCAGTATCACTAAAGAAACAAGAAACAATCTCAGAGAGAGTGAGCACTGAGATGTGTTTTAAAATGTGTTTTCACTTTGGGATGAAACGTTAAGTTCTGCTCACAGCTGTTAAACTGTTGATGATAAAACCAGATCACTTAAGAGACGTTAGGAGTTTGGAATCAAAATGTACTAAATTTAGACTTCTTTTTCTTTCTTATTTCATTTGGTCTCTCACCGTTTGACTATATAACTCCACATTAGTGCAGAACATATGCTACTCATTGAGTCCTAAAGCATATTTACCTTTCTGCCCTTTCAGCATTGACCTGAAAGAGACTTTAAGTTTAGTTTTAAATAACAGCATTCTTCACCTCTTTCTCGTTCTCTAGTAGCCATCCCTTCTTGTCTGTCTCTCAGCACCCTGAGCATTAACACCGCACAATTATAAAACAATGCACTTACGCAGAGAGGGCTATACACGGGCCGACCCCTAGTGTACAGAGCGTGATTTATGACAGGGCTGTTCATTGCTAAAGATGCCTCAGGCTTCAGAACACGAGGGCATCTGCACGATCCACTTAAATGCAAGAGAAAATGTTCCCTGGGTACGAATCAACTGGCTCTTAAAACGAGTTATAAGAAGGTTTAGTGCTGTTGGTTTAATATGTGGTCGAGCTAAATGTTTACCTTGGTTTGAAAAGGCGCTTATGTTTAGTCATTTCTTGCATGGTCACACAGAAATGTTTGGTCATCTATTTATGTGGATGTATTTTTTAAGTCATGTTTCTGAAATTCTATATGCAAAACAGTTTGAGTTCGTTGTCTAACAATTGACTAGTCAGTTAGTATATTTATTTTAATAACGTAAATAAATTTTTCCCATTCAATATTTATTTGTTATATATATATATATATATATATATGTGTATATATATAGATTTTTTTTTTTTGAATGTTAAATATCGCCTGTTTTATATTTTTAAAATAAAAAAATTATAATAGATAGATACATACAGAAAAGATGTCATCAAATACTTCGGTAAAAACTGATCATTCACTCAATATGTAAAGATGTTAAAAATTTTCGATTATATCACAAATACAAACAATGCTAAACGAAAAATTTAGAAAATATTTCTATGAAAGTCCTCAGTATTAAAAAGTGTTCATATATCACATAATTGAATTTATATATATATATATATATTTATATATTAAAAAAAACTATAATAAAAATACTATTTTATCAAATAATATAATCATGGAAACTTTAAAAAATATTTTTACATTTTGTTCTATAAACAATATTTCTTAGTACTAATTAAAAATTTACTTAAAAAAAATAGATAAGATATTTCTGTAAAAATATGTATTTTACCCATATTTTGTATATTCTTTATCATTGTTTTTAAAGATGACCTATTTAAAAATATATATCTATATTGTTGCTAAAACAATAACAGCAATAGTGTTTTTATTATGTTTGTTGGTGATACAGCATGTACTATAAAGTTTTTTTTGTCTGTTTCTTCTGCAGGCAGTGCAATAAAACCTCGAGCGGAAGTGACAGCTGTGATCTGATGTGCTGTGGCAGAGGTTACAACCCGTACTCAGAGAGAGTGGTGGAGCGTTGCCACTGCAAATACCACTGGTGCTGCTACGTCACGTGCAAGAAATGCGAGAGGACAGTGGAGAAATACGTGTGCAAATGAGTCGGCTCTCCATCTCCGACTATTTGATTCCCGTCACAAGTACCTATTCTCAGCTAAACTAATCTAAAGGAGATCCGGAATGCGCTCCACTCATTGTAACAGAACTGGACAGAATTCTCTTTCGAATTCCCAGACTTTGTGGTCGAACGAGCTGAAAATTTCAAGACTTTCTGTTCAATGTATATTCAGCCTGGGTGTGGAGCATAACCTTTGTCTACCTGACTTACTTGGCCACAAATAACCAAAGCATGTTACCAACGAGGCTTTCTTTTGTCTTACGCTTTTCCATCTTTTATGCTTTTGAGAAGACATGGTTTATTTTTGGCTTTATGAACTCAGAAGCTGGACTTTATTTTTTTACTGCACAAATGAACATGGTTTTTTGGTAAAAACGCCCAGCTCACCGTCCTCAAGAGGATTTTTATTCCTCATCTTTTTTTCTTTTTTTTTACATAAAAACATATGCTCCTTTATCCAGATCTTAAAAGTCTATTTTCTTACACGATACCTGGGTCCGTTTAATTCGATTTAATTTTTTAAAAAGGTAAATTTTCCCTGTTTTTGGCATTGATTTTCAGCACTCTTCTTAGAACCTTCAAAATCACTTGACGTTTCAGAGGATTCCACATTCCAAGTTCTAAGGGATTCAGACCTCAGTGCTCAGATGGTACTTGATTTTCACCAGTTAAGACTGTTTAATAGACTGACGAGATAAAGAATGTGCTGATCACGCAAAGGGAACTTCAAATGTGGCTTTGAATGAGGAACTCACAATGGCTTCCATCTGTTGGTTGGTTACTACAATTCTAGAGGGTGAATACCTGTATTTATTCCACGTATATCAACAAGGACATTGGACTGTATGTGTTGTGCCTTGTTATATTTTTACCCAACATAAAAAATGCTGACATTCAAATGCCAAACCTCTATGAGCATGTGAACAGAATATGTGGGTCACCTATTATGGCCGTAATAAGTCGTGAACCACTTATCTGTGGATGTACATACTGTCATTTTTGTATGCTGAATTAAAAAAGAAATATTTATGAACTAATTAAAAATCTTTACCATTTAAACCTATAAGACTCCCTTTTTTCTTGTAATTCAAATGGACTTTCACGAGATGTTGAGCAAGATTGATTGCAAAAACATAGTTGTCATTAATTTAAGTTCCATGTCTTGAGCAAATAACAATTTAGCACAATTACACATGACTCTTCTATAAATCATCTCACACTTGTTATTGTTCCGATTAAAGCACACAAGAACCGGTCTCTCAAACTCAAAAACCCTGGGAAAGTGTTTGTTTGGACACTATACCCTAATAAATAGCAATGTGCTAGCGCTAGCAAAACCTCGTGCTTGGCACAATGAGCTCAACTCTTTCCAGCGTTTAATTGTCCATTACTCAGGGGCCTGCAAGTACGACTGTTGTTTTACTCAGGTTTTACAACAACAGAGAAGATGACATAGATGGAGTGAAACGTTACATGAAAACAATTCACGCTTAATTCCTTATTACGTACAAATTTCTTCGTAATTGCTTCTCATGGCAGGACCAGAGAGGAAAGGGAGTTTCAAGAGGTTAGCGTTAAGACGAGCCTCTTGGCTTTAGCTCTGTTTTAACACTTTGAGGTCATGAACACCACCAGACAAGCACATGTTCTCCATGTTGACCGAGATTGCGAACTTGGCGAGAAAAGCAGATTGGTTAAACTTTAGAGGTTTTACAGTGTTTCGTTTGTTTGCGGTAGTCAAGAAATCAGTGTGGGGGTGATTAGCACTTATTCTGAAAGGATTTTAATGATGAAAGTGCACAGTTCATATACAGAACAGTTTTACCTTGTTAGCTAGCCAAGCAGTTGTCATGGACTCATGAGGGTTTTTCATGCTGAGACCGCTCTCGGGCCAAGAACAACGCTGGTGTTTTCATACACGCCGAGGAAAATCCTGTAACACAAAATCATTTGTAAAGAGGGACTGCTGAGAAGGAAGCGACGTGCTCGTACATCACATTTCAAGTCGATTATAACCCAAATACAATTGCAGATAGTAAGCAAGCTCATTACATCCTGCTCTCCATATCAGTGTTGAACCAGACTTTCAACGCAGATTAGGGTTATTATCCTAATAACATGAGTTTAAGCTAAAGATCTACAGGCTCCAAAAACACTGGCGTATCCAGTCTGTTCACTCACCGTTTTGTGAAAATCACATGAAGCTCATACAACTCAACCAGTTGCAAAATCTGTTTACACTACAATGAAAAAAACTGGTGTAGAAACAATTTTCTGCAGTAGTATTTTCTTAGAATAGTATGTTTATAAAATGTACTACGGTAGTCTTTGTTTTACTTCGAAAAATATAGATTGTAGTGTGCAAACATTTTTTAATTTGTGGCATCAGCATCTTGAAGAAACATTGTTCATCAACCCATTCCTCTTACATTGCAAAACCTCAAATTTTTGGGTGAACTATTCCTTTAATATGAGCTTGATATATAAGCTTTGTTGCTACTCTGAAAGGATTTTTAATGAGAATTAGTTGACAACCAATATTTTAAAGAACCAAACAACTGTTGGTCCCTGTTGACTACCATAGTAGGGAAAAAAATAATATGGAAGTCAATGGGGAAGTCAATTTGAAGTCAGTTTGAATATCAGCATTCTTACAAAACATCTTCTAGGTTCAACATGAGAAAGAAACTCATGTGGGTTTGCAATAAAATGAGTGTGAGTAAATGAAGACAACATTTCCATTTTTGGGTGAACTATCCCTTATAAGTCCAATATAAGTTCACATGCTCAATCGAAGAACTTAGCATGGCCACAGTGAATGGCGCTGCATGTCTATGTGCATCTGAGTTTGGGGCTGTTTGCGGGGGCAGGCAGGGCAAAGAGGAAATAACCATCTTGTGCAGATGGGAGGGGTACCTCAGCACCCACAGCTAGTTCTGTCGACAGACTCAAGGACGCCTCTGTCAGTTGTGTGCCCTGTCCTGGCAGCTGGAGGTGGGGGTTTGGGGTGTTAGTCGCCCCTGTCCTCTCTATGTCAAAGAGGCCTGAGCTATCACCAACACTAGTGACTCTCAACTGATGAGTGAGAAGACACATGACGAGGTACCCCGCTAAAAGAGGATAGCAAACATGGAGGAGACGCTTCACAGAGAGCGTGGAGGTCCCATAGTCTTTCTCCCACAGTTACTTGTTTAGCCAGCTTCTGTAAAGGCGTGTGAAGGTCTTCCTGTCATGAGGTGGAAGTGTGGGATACTAATTATAGACTGACACAAGTAACTAATGGAGACAAACGGAAATAGAAATTTTGGCAGATACTGATAGCCAGTAATTACTTTTCAGGCTGTTGTCAATAACATTGTGTCTGATCTTATAAATCTGTAATGCTTGCAGTGTTTTCTAAAGAAAGTATCACTTTTATTATTGCTTATACTTATGTCTAGCAATATTCCAAGAACCACGTAACAACACAATATGCTAACAACTAATAAACAGAATGCAACAAAAAAAAAAGGTTTTTTTTTTTAAGTCAAGTAAAATAAATCAAAATGTAATGTGTATATTTTTTTATTTTGCTATTTCTTTGTAATTATTTGCAAAATTTACTATCAATTTCTGAGTAAGTAAGTATAAGTGTAAGTAAGAGTTACTAAGTAATTTTGGTTCAGTTGTTTAGAAAACATTTTTTTTTTTATTATTATTATTTCAAAATAAAGCATAAATCTACATAAAATTCTACTTGCATTAAAATATTATGATCTAGAGTAGAAAAGAAATGAAAATGTCTAATGATGTTTTTTAACCAGGCAGAAATAAGAGTATACTGTTCTGTAAAAGTTATGATATATTATATCTGATGCCAGTATCAGTCAATTCAGACCTGAGCTGATAATTTAAGACAATAATATTGCCTAATAATAATATGGTCATATACCATTTATTATAGCGCATCCAGTCTTAAACATTTTTAATTTATGAGGGTGTGTATTTGGCTATTTTATCTAATTTATGTCATATTCTATTTCTTCTAAAGCAAGAGAATGTGCATCGTATATGCCTAAATATGGAGGCACTGTAAACTTACCTCCTCATAATAATATCATAAATCACCAAAATAAATATATTTGATTTGGCTTGACTAGCACGGCTTCATTGCGGCAGATTAAGTTTAATTCAATTCAGGAGTTTAGGAATGTTATTTCTCCAGTCTTGGCCTGATCACCTTGAAAAGGGAACAGCCAAGCCACGTTTATATATATATTTTTTATTTATTTATTATTTAATTTAATTGGTTTCATTTGCCTAAATTTGCCCTGCTATGCACGAGTTGAAATTTAAGACTATTTTGACTTTATGAATAATTTGTAACTCAATTTATATTTATTGCTCATGGCAAAACTCAGAAACAGTTCATACTTTTAAGATATTCGAAACGATTGGAGGATTTGACATTTCTGTCAGTTCTTGCTTGAAACTAAAACCCTCAATGTGTGAGATTTGCATCTTTAGATGTGTGCACAAACCCCAGCATCATGTCCTGTGTGGATGCTCTGAGGATTGACCTTATTTTGACCCCTGTAAAAGCAGGATTAGGCTGGGATGGGAGCATAATGCGTGCAGCTCAAACTCACAGGGAGATTTCTCCCATCGCTGTGTCCTGACTCAAAGCCAGGCTGAAACGGAAGCGGGACTATGAGCTAATGCAAGGCGAATGGCTCCAAAGGCCGGGACCCCCTTTGTTACGGCAGCTAATGTCTCTTTAACAGCAGAATCCTTTTGGTGCTTGGAAAAAGGGCGATTGTTCTGCCGCACAGAGGAACTAATTATTGTTAAAGGCAAGTTGCCGTATCTCTTGCTCTCCGATTGCTTCACACTCGAAATGACCCGCGTGACGGAGGAAGAAAGGGAGAAGTTTAATGGCATGATAGAGAAAAGAAAGAGCCGTTTAATGGAGAGGAGCCGAAATCTGTTGGGTTAATGTCAGCGGAGACCATAAACCGCCGGCCGCCCTTTTGTGTGTGGCGTGGGCTAGATACTTATTGTCAGTGGGGGGGACACAAAGAATTTGACTGGAATTGTAAAGGTATTGAGATGTACTGACCCGTACTGTAAATGGACTTTTGTGAAGTTGCTCTCTCCCCTCCCTCCAACCCTTTTGTAAATAGCTGGAGCAGTGTGCTCGGTTAAATACTGTTTTGTTATCATTGTGACCCCCAGGCATTTCAGGACAGGCTTCAGGCATGTTGCCATGGAGAAGGTTGATGCAAGCATTCCCGTCCTTCCCCATTCTCTCTGCTTAGAGGGGCTGGGCCGTCAGAAGCGGGCTGAAGGATCCAAGGTCTCGAATCAAGTCTGAGAATGTATTAAAGTTCTAGAAGATCTGCTGTAAGTCTGCACCTCTCAAATGAGCTTGTTGAAAGAAGCGGTTTGACTGTTTATTGAATGTAGTTATACATGTACAAGATTTTGTCAAGAAGACATTTTTGTTGGAACTGGGTTGTTTGAGTTAAGCACAGGAGTTAACTATGCAAAGAATTTTAATGCTCAATGTGACGATAAATATATTCCTTTTAAATATATATATATATATATAATTTATGTTTAAACAAGTACATTTAATTTCAAATAATTAATTACATATTTATTACATTATATATTATATAATTAAATAATTATTTATTGTTATTTGAAAATAGGTGTATGTTTAAACTCTTAATTATAATAGTAAGAAATAATGTGTATAAAGTCATATTAAGATTAAATGCTCTTAAAAATCAGCATATGTGACCCTGCACCACAAAACCATAAGTAGCATGAGTCATAAGTTGCATGAGTATATTTGTAGCAATAGCCAACAGTACTTTATATCGGTCACAATTATGCCAAAAATCATTAAGTAAAGATCATGTTACATGAAGATATTTTGTAAATGTCCTACCATAAATATATCAAAACTTCATTTTTGATTAGTAATATACATTGCAAAGAACTTTAAAGGCACATTTAAAGGCAATTTTCACAATATTTGAATATTGAATATTAAAATGTCTATTAATATTACCTACAAACACATCATAATGAAAACAGATAAAAACAATATGACTAGACAAAGTAAAAATCAAACATTGCTTTGATAAATTCAGCCCAGTAACAAAATGTCACAGTTTCAAATAATGAGCTATTGGCAGTGATATATCCCAGCCCAAACCAGCTCCTAAATGGATAAACACAGTCCTGAGGAGACTAAGGTGTGCGTTAAAGGAATTCTGTTTCTACAGTATAAAAACAGGAGTTAAGCACTTTGGGAAAAGTCAACACGAGTCTGTGTAATTGCTGCAAATCTGAACGGCTGAGGTGAGAGCGAGAGCTTTTTACTTGAAATAATGGAGTCAACAAACACCAGCACAATCACTGCGAGGGGTATTAGTGGCTGAGGCTGGTGAAAGGGAGGCGACCCTGGGAGCGTTTTAAATGGGCACTGTTTGACTGGGGCCTCTGCCAACCCCAGCTAGGGTTCCATATGTGTGCCTTTATTAGAATAGGATTGAACTTAATCACGTTTGGCTTATGTTGCACCCTGTGATTGCAGAGAGTAATTTTCAGGGCCAGCTGCTCGGAGAGACTCCCCACATTTCCCTACATCCTCTGCATGCTTTTAAATAGTCTTCAAACCAATGAATTATTTTGCTTATCACGTTGTGGCCGCTGTCCACTAGACAAACACACATGCTTAACACAGCCAATGTAAACTAGTCTGGTCAACCTCTCCAGGATTTGGTCCGGCCAGAGATCACTGGTGATAATCCAATGAGACGGATGAACTGGAGTTTGAATCGGACCTTGGTTAAAAAGGGAATGCGGTCAGCTGTGCATCTTCTCATGTCAACGCAGCATGTGATGGATTTGTGCTGTTTTCTGTAATCTAATACACAGCCAGGCGTGCTCTGATAATCTGGCAAATAAGGAGGGCTCTTGTAAATGTGCCATATTAAATTCCTCAGCCGTTCACTCTACTGTAGCATTTTGTTCCCATCTCCTAATTTCCAAAGGATCACTTCGGTTTCAAATAACTTGGCTGGAGTGCAAAGTCCCGCTTGATTCATGTCACCTAGTAAACACTAAACTAGCAATTGCCTTAATTGAGTAATTCAGTCCTGCTTAGATTTGCGACGAATTTGCACAATCGTTAATTTACAAACCATTCATTTTTCAGTATGAACAATGCATGCGTAGCTAATTAAATTAAAGTAAAGCCTACTCACATGGGTCATTTAATTCACTCGTATTTCATTACAGTCTGACAGGAATACAAGTCTTCAGCTCGCAGACATTACCTTATAAACTTAATACGGTAAAATTATGACCATAAAACATTCAGCGATGCACCTGCAAATGGAGAAACCATAAAAATGAGATTTAAATTCAAGTACAGGAAGTACGGCAACCTCTGACATCCGAACGGCACTGTGAAGTAAATAAATCATACGGCCTTTGAATCTCGCTCCATTTTTAATGTTTTCACAAGGCAAGGAAAACATCAGATCCTATTTGATTAGGGTGAAATTAAAAAGTACACACATATACGTTCGCATCAATCTATCTTCAGCCTGCCGAAGCACAAGTGATTGTGAGAGGTAGCCGTTAATTGCTTCCATATATTTCGGTCCGGATGAGGTAATTCCATGTATTTAGAGTTGACTGAGAGCAAATCGCAGCAGTCAAACTCATTACAACTGATTATGAGTGCTTACAGGAGAGTATTGGCCGAAGTCTGATTATGGCTCTCCACCGAGAGTCTTCCCCACTAGCAAAAAAACATTTTGATGTATCATTAAACAGCCATATACTTACCGTTTCATATTGTAATTAAGTGACTCGCCAGCCCCCCACTCATCTATCACGGTAAATTATTATTGTAGGTGAAGGTTTCCTGCGTGTGCTTTGATTTATACATTAGCGGATCCATCGCTCTTCTGTTCATTTGAGCGGAGCTGGGTTTTGACAGCGAGAGCAGTCTATCACATCTCGGGCAGTTGACCCCATTCATAGGCAGCATATTTCATACCCAGACCTGACAAAAACCTGATTTACAGTCTTTTATTATAGCACAGTAATGTGTTAAACCTCCACCTGGGCTGCTAAAACAACTCTGTGGGTAAATCTGGAGGGAGAACTAACTCTCGACTCAGAGTTGTGAACTGGCTCTTACTAAGTGCAGATTGCAGCCCAGTAAACCCTTGAGAGGACTGAACTGAATCAGCCGAATATGAGGAGGAAGTGAATCTAACGTTCTGAGAAAACCCTCAAAATCCTTTGACTTCACCTCGATTTCACCCTACGGCTCAACCAAACATTCCTCTCTTCTGCTTGGACTGTAATAATCATTATTTGCATTCCATTTCAGTATCCGTCTATATTTGGAGACACTGTAAGTGGTCGATGGTAAAGTAAGGACTCAGCTGAGTGTTTGGAAATGAAACCCAAACACACCGTTCAGAATGAAAGAGAGCCCTAACTTTTGCTCTTCAACTTACACTACCAGTCAATTTGTATTATTGCACAAAAAAAAGAAGAGAAAAAAAATCCCAAATATAAAAAATAAACCTGACACTCAAGTCCTTAAATTTATGAAATAACACAAACAGAAGTATAGGAATTACAGTATGATGTTACCAAGAATGAAAACAAACTCATTTGGTATGTTTTGAAGCTGGTTTAAGCTGGTAATGTGCTGGTCTTGCTCCTGCTCAGGACCAGCATAGGACCAGCACATGATCACCAGCTCAAACCAGTATGCTTCAAAACATACCTAACCAGCATATGCTGATTTTTTTCAACAGGGTATTTAAACCTTTTCACACTTTCACAGCTCAGACTATATTTCATGAGATCCTGGAATTTATTTTAAACCAATTTTAAATGAGTTTGAATGTTTGCTATTAACATATTCGCTGCTTTCCCTTCATTATATGGACCAAGTTCATGAGAAATTTATAAACTAAATGCTAGACTTACAAAAAAAAAATCATGGGAGAACATCTTTATTTGCCTGGATGTGAATAAAGATGTAAGCAGCTGTGCTTTCAGAACAATGACAACATCTCAACTCGTGACAGAAGATAAATGAAAACCGGTTGGGCTTTCGAGGTGCCCAAGATGATGTGTAATTTTGAAGTATTAATCTTAATTTTCACCAGGATAACACAGCTGTAACTGATGACAAATATGGTGATCCATCTTAATTTCACTCGGGACTGTGTGGCAGAGAAAAAAGGGGGGGGTTAGGGAATATCCATCTTGCTCCAGCTTGGGCATAGTGAAGAGATGAAAGAATGTCAGAGAAACAGAGCAGCTGTTCTGAAAGTTTAGGAAGAGAGAGGAATCAGATGTTTGTTGCAGGTTGAGAGCTTCATGTCTACAGCTTTAAAGCATGATTGAAGCCAGACTGAAGACATGAAGATCATCTCTCGCATGGAATCCATTCAGGTCCAGCCTTTCATTATAACAACCTGGTCATTCTCTGAAACGAGGGCCTTTTCAGTTTAATCAAGAAGTTTTTTGTAGAATCTTTGTAAAAAAATACATTTTATAGGATTTTTGTTATATATGTTTTTTTCTTTACACGTATGAATATGAAGGACACAAATGTCGGCCCGGTTTGTAGAATGGCCCAGCTGCCTTTTGCCATCATAATGTTCTCCTTGACAGTCCACTAATCATCCCTGGACCCATTCACTGAGGAAAACTCCTTCAATCGGCAAGCGCCTCAAGCTAAACGAACACACCTTGGTGTCACAGAGGTTCTTCTGCTTCCATACACCAACACACACTCCTTCAAAAATCCACATTCTATGACTCTATGCAGAGTCACAATGTTTCCTGCTCATTTTGCATCGCGTGTCCTAATATTTACTCTCGGTTTCAAGCCCGGGCACAGTGTGTGCTTTTGCCATCAGCACTCTAACCGATACTGTAATTAATTTTAGGCTTCTCGAAGGACAGTAGGACAAAGATATGCCTTTTCACTCTACTGCTATGTGCTGCATGGAGACTGACAGCAGCTTTTATTGCACTTCAATGCAGGCGATTAAGTAATCCAACCTCTGAATGGTTATACAGAACAAAAACAAGCAGGGGAAAAAATAATAATGTGACTATGCATTCAGTGAATATGGGCGGGTTGGAACTAGAGTGGGAATTCATATGCCTACACATGTACCTTTCAAGTCGTCATTGACCGAAAGTATGTGGATGCTTATAAAACAGCAAACTGAAAGGGAACGAATGGGAATGTTTGTGCAAACAAATGTAATAACATCATTCATCACAACGCAATCCGCAAATGATGAATAGATATTAAATAAATATGGAAACAACATCTGCGCAGATCAGAAGGGGTTAGACTAAAGAAAAGATGACTGCGTCTGTCTACACGGCCAACAGGAGTGTATACAGGTCTGACTGTAGTTACACTAAGTAGATTGATGTCGGCAAAACTCTGCCCTTTCTAGGGGTTCAAGAGTTCCATCCAAGTGCAATTACTCTCTGATGTAGAGCGAGACAAATGATGAATCGTTTTCATTCTCTCTCTCGCTCTCTCTTTATTGCTCCTCTCATTGATCTATTTTTCAATAGTCCTTTTCATGTAATGTCCACCGGCTGCCTTGCCAAATAGAGATTAGCACTACAGGCAAATCCCCTGCCCAGCCGCCCTTAAAATGGCTCACTTCTGGCAGAAGCATTCCACGGCCGGTCACATGCTCCCCGCTGGAGTAGGGTATTTCAGCTAAAGGGTTCAGAGAATGTCACGTGCGAGCATTCCTGTGCTGTCCACTGATTTTGTTGAAGAGATTTTCATTGCTCATCACCAGCGACTTTTGTGACAGGTTTTCAGTAATCATACATGTGGATAAAAAAATTTTGACACTTGCTTTTTGGGATCAGAATGATGTAGTTATGATGTCTACCAGCAGGCAGCTAATGTAAATTAATCTGACAAATCAGACAAAAAGAATTGCTTTGAACCTTACATGAGTACAGACCAAAAAAATAAAGATAATTGTCACTCTTTATCTCAAAATTCTCACTTTTTTTGTTAGAATTGTGAGCTATAAACTTGCAATTGCAAAAAAAGTCAGAATTGTGAGAAAAAAATGACCTAAATTGACATGCTTAAGGATATGCTTAATTTTTTTTTTTTTTTTAAAAACCTACAAATGCCACAGTGAATTCTAAAATGTGGAAGAAAATGCATGTTGGCTAGGGGCACATACAAATGGCTTTTAATGTGTGTGTGTATATATATATATATATATATATATATATATACAGCTCTTGAAAAAAATAAGGGACCACTGCAGAAAAATCAGTTTCTTTTGGGTTTTATTCTTACACGTGCATTGTATTGTATTGGTGGTGTATTGGTG
>JAUMHE010000059.1:10794343-10813944 GCA_032359235.1 Enteromius mattozi
TAAATTTTAGACTATATATATATATATATATATATATATATATATATATATATATATAATGGACAAAATATTTTAAGAAATATAACAATATATATATTTTGACATTTTTGTATATTTCAAAATATGAAGAATGTATCTGAAAACATGTTTTTGACATATGAGTGGAAAAGAGCTGACCAGAAGTATAAGACTGCAAAGAGATTACGGAAATCTTGGCAGAGAATTTGAAACATACATCACTGTCGAAAACAAACAGTGATTTTATTTAGCAGAGATTAAGAACCGCACATTCACAGCACAAGGTTCATCTGGAGACATTAGATGATATGTAATGGACTTAAGCATAGCTGAGGGTTGACCGGACCGGGACTTTACAACAAGGAAATGAGACCATGTTTGGAGAAGTCTACATCAACAGAGTCAACCTGGACAATAAGTCAGTGGAGCTTGTCCAGCTTTACCTTGGCGTGAAGTCAGGACCAATTATACCTCTCACAGTAAGATTGAGTAATGATTGGTTCTACGTAGCAGCTGTTTCTTCTCCATCTCCGCTAACAAGACGAGAGAAGTTCTGGCGAAGCTGAAAGACTCATTTACTAAAACATCAAGAGGAAAATTTATATTAATCACTTTGGTTTGGCTCTACAATGAAATGACCGATTATAAAACACGCTTTGTCCTGTATCCTAGCGTGATAAGCAAATGTTGCTAGCGTACAATCTGAGCAACTTGAACATTCAGACCTGAAACAAAGTAGAAACATATATTCCTTTCAGATTCCTCCAAGGAAATCAGAATCCCGCGCAAAATAAGTTCCATGCTGAGGATAATTCTAGGAATTCTGAGCTAGTGGAGCAAAGCAGAGCATGCGAGTTATTAGCCGCTTGATAAATTCTGGGAATTCTAGAACCGCAGCTTGGATGGATTTTAATAATTCTTCCAATAATGTTGTTTAGCTACACAGGATTTTTTAGATATGGATATGGAATTGTTTTTGAACATGCACAATTTGTTTGAATGTGCATTATGGTAACACCATGATATTATGTGACATTTGGCCATTAAAAAATACTATGTTGTATGAATTTCTTGCCAGCATTTTAGGTATTCTGTCGTGACTGCAGTATATACTGTTGCACATCAGTGAAGCCCAAGTGCATTTTGGTGCCGCATCAGCTGGTCCAAGAACATAGCTTCTCCTAATTCCCTTCCGAACCACTGCAGAGAAAACAGACTCAGGATGAGGAAATGAGGATGAAGATGCTGGCAAAGGACATAAGCCTGTCTGAGTCGGTGCCATCCTCAGCAGGAGCAAAGTATGCCTGAGAGCTGATGGGGGCCATGATAGCTCCCACATAGTGTTATCTACTGCGACAGGAATGCTCCTTCTGAAGTCCTGTCTGTGTTTATATTTTGATAACACGTGTTTGTTTGTGCCTTTTAGTTTGTTTTTATGCTGATTTTGATAGTTCTGTTTGCTTTCCCGTTCACTTCACTCTGATACGTTTAGGATGTTTGTGAAGTAGATCGGTAAAGACATTTATTTAAGCCTTTTGCCGAGCGCAACAGCATTGATTTCTACGTAAACAATGTGAGGAGTAATCAACAATCATAATTATCTCCCGTTGTGGTATGATAACAAACACTTTGCACTTTAAAAGAAATTATAATCAGACTTTGATCAAAATCAAAGGGATACTTCTTTCTAGACATTATTACAAATAACGTGTGAATTTCTTCGAACTGAGAGATATAGGGAATGATGTAAATAATGTCTAAACGCAGAAATAAATACTCTTAACATGACGTGCAAGAGTAAATCAGTGTTTAGCGATCCAAAGTTTGTGTGGTCACAAATGTAAGCAAGTCGTGAGAGATTTTTCTTTCGCATCTAAACTTAAACAACCAAACGATTCAGGCTGAGCACCATTAGTGGGCTGATTAATGCTATTGCTCCAACAGATGCTGAGCCGGTGGGTTTTCTTAACATCGTTGTGGAGCAACGCTCTCCTAGGAGACAAAACTTGGCCAGAAACACTGTTTTACTTTGATAAGCTCAGATTTGTATTGCTTTTTGACAAGCGCATAAGGCTTGATGGGTTCAGTATTCAAAAGATATAGGAAAAAAGGATGCAATCAATTTCTCTTCTTACTGCTTTTCCACAGTTCCTGTTTGTTTGGGTTAGATCTGCCATGTTTTCATGAAGACACAGGCCTCCCTCTGCTTGGCTTTGTGTCAGTGTTCTCTCATTGCTCTACTGAGCTTGCATTTTCCAGCGCTAGGTTGGTTTAACAGCTGTGCAGGGTGAAATGTGTGCTGTCTTTTTATGCGTGAGGATCACTTCCTGTGCGCCCCTCTAACCTTTTCTCTGCCTGACCGTGCCTCTAATCCGTAGCATGTATAACAGCACAGACACAGGCAACTGACAATGAGAGCATCGTTCAGCTCTGACACTTTTATCTGGTAACAAAACATGTCGCTTTTTTGTGTGGAAGCCCATTTCCAACACATAAGAAAAAAACACTAAATAAAAAGTACAAAAAAACACATTATATATATATATATATATATAAGTATATATATATAAATCAGATAAAACAGCTAAAATTATAATAATCACAAATGAGATAAACCTGATATTATGACAAAAAAAAAAAAGATATATTGTGAGCTAAAATGTCAAAATTACACTTAATCATAATTATGGCATAAAAAGTCAATATCAAAATATAAAGTCACGACTAAAGTCAAATTTATGATAGTAAATGAGATATAGAAAGTTGACATTTTAACATAAAAGGCTGTAATTATTAGATAAAACATCAAATTATGACAGGGTCATAAATATAAAAAATAAATTATGACACAAAAGTGAAAATTGACAAATGAAATAAAAAGTGTATATAAAATGTCAAAACTGTCATAAAAAAAAATTACATTTCTGAGATAAAAAAGTAATAATTAACTTCCACTTTTTACATCATAGTTATCACTTAGTATCTCATAATAGTGACTTTTTAAAAAAAGATTACTTAATATCCTTTTATTTCATGAGTACTTTTAATGAATATAATTATGATTTACCAAAGAATAATTTTTTTTAACAAAATACTATTTTTTTTTTTTTTTATTCATGATCACTATTGCCTATTGACTATAAGTCCAAAATACTCGCCTAGAACTAAATGTGAATAAGAAAGAAATTGTGGTGCATAATAAAACTTTTGTTGCTGTTGCTGCCAAACTGTTGTTGCATTTTTAAACTTTTATATACTAAAGTAAAGCAATAAGATCAGTCATTCCTTTTTGACCATCAAAATTTTTTTCTCACTGCTGGTTGAAACAATCGATACAGTTTCATGAGTCCCAGTTCAGCGAGACTTAAAGATTTAGTTCATGCATAAACGCCGTTATGCAGCATTAGAAAATTCAATTTGATATTGTCACTCACTAATATATCACCATGGATGAAAAGTTTGGTAAACATGACATGCAGGTTTTTGTGGCTGTAATAGTCAGGAAGCCGCTGTCCTGAAACTACACAGCCGAGTTCAAATCAGTTTAATTCTGTGTGTAAACATGGGTCTGTGTAACTTTACATGCCTGTTTAAACGCTATGTTCCACTTAATCTCTACAGGATACAATGTCCTTTTAAATTCAGCTCAGAAATCTCTCCCCAGCGGCAATTTTGTCAAGAGCTACGGTTGAACAAATTCATGTATTTTAATATTTGCTTTTTTGTATGTCACCAATTAGCGGTTTCTGAACACATCATCCTAAAAAAACAATTACAAACTTGATTTGTACAGTCTAGCCAAGAACTGTTATGATTTGCACAATCTATACGCAGTATTCAGACCCCTGAGACACCTTTTATGAGGGCAGAAAACTTCCATCTGACTTATGAGCCAAATTGTAATCAAGTCTGACATAGCAATGCCACATCCGTTGCCTCTGCCCTCCCTCCCGGTGTGCAGTGTGCAGCCAGACAGCAGGAGTGAGTAACAGCTGATTTATCGATGTGTTAATGTGGAGCAGAACTCTGCAAGGGGGCCCTGAGATGGAAAGCCATGCACAAACACACTCACAGGCATGCACATTTGAGCAGTCACACATATACTAATGCACATACACTACCACTCAAATGTTTGGACACACTTGACTGATTTTATGTTTCTCATGATCTTTAAAATGTTATGATGTAATGGCTTATACTTAATCACCTCATGTGAGTGAAGGCTCAAAATGTGCAGAACTGGTAGTGTTACATACAGAGAAACCCAGCCAACCACATAGTTAAGGTCTAGAATTTTATGAAAAATCGCATTGCACCGTTTACTGGCATATTACATTTTTTATGTCATAATTATTCAACCCCTATTCAACACGGCTGTTTTTAAGTCACTTATTTTTGTATGGTAAAGAACAAAATTGTGTTAAAACTAGAAGAAAACTAGAAACTAGATAATGAAACAGAATCAAGCTGATATATTTTAGATTAGCCTTATAGAGTTAAGTCAAAAGAGCTCTCAGAAAAGCTATAAAGAAGAGAATATAGTGAATAGTTTTATTGCTCCAGAAAGTCTAAAGCTAAATAAAGAGTTCCAAGACACTAAAAGTTCACAGCTGACAGTCTTTTCATAAGTTTCATAAAATATGCTGCACCAGAAAACCATTGAAGGGCATTGAAGAAAAATGTACAATATAAAATATTTGATCAGGGCAACTAAGAAAAACCCTGAATTTATTACCAAAGGCTTGCTAGATGACCTGATAAAAAGAGGAAAAACATTTCAATGCAGAGTACACGAAGAGCTCTAGAAAAGAATATGCTATAATGAGTCTGGATAGGGCTGTAGAGTTCTGAAAGAATGTTTTCTGCAGTAATGAAACTAAACTGGAACATTTTGCTCCCAAAGGTCAGCAGTATGTCTGTTGCAAAAACATGGTCAAGCATGGAGGTGGACCAGTCTTGTTATGGGGGTGCATAGGTGAAAATCTTGATTGTCTGAAAAACATCACGGCTTCTTTGAAGCATCAGGCCATTTTGGCAAAGCGATGATTTCAAATGATCAACAAGCTTTAGTCTGTGCTCTGGAGGCATTGCAAAGTACACGTCCAAATCTAAGTAAGCTTGGTTAAGGGATCAGTTTTAGAATATTTCTAAAGATAAACATTTAAATCTTTACCGGAATTTGAAGAAAGTAAGGGCAAAATGAAAACCAAAGAAGATTCCAAAAGAGAGGTGACAGAAAGTTGTAAGCACTTAGAGGCAATGTTTATTGGAGGCTGTAAGGAATAAACTATTCTGTATTCTGAAAGTATTTTGTTCATGAATGTTCAGAGCTCATTTGTTTTTGTTTTTTTCGCTTTTCATGAGCTTTACATCCAAAGAATCAAAATCTATTAAAATATTTTTTTTCTTTAATAGCCTATGGATACTTTGGTTGAAGATTACATTATCAATTATTATTATTCATACACCACGGCATTTACATGATACTCCAAGTATGGAACGTCCAATAATGCATGTCCAGAAATCCATTGTTTTATCTTAAACCATGGATCCAATGCCTGTATTGTATTTTTCTGTTAATTCATTTTCCAGTAAAGCGTTTTACTGGGAAATTCTGTAGCAACAGAATAAATATATTTAACGCTCTCTGCAATTAACCTGTAAATATTTACATGCCAATTAAATTCATTTCATGTCACAAGGCCTGTTTAGAGAATTAAATTGAATCGCATAGTAAAAACACCCTCATCCGACGTCATCCATTTGCTCTGACAGGTGGATTTAACTGCAAACAAAGACACCGCAAATATTTACATTCCTTCATTGTTCCTCGGATTCTCTCCCACATCCCTCATCCCTCATTTTCTCCTCTCTTTTAACCCTGTCTTCAAACACTCCTTTACCCAGGTCATCTGGCATAATCGTCCTAACACACTCTCCCTGGTGTTTCTTATGTACGATTTCAACTTGGTTCCATTTGAAAGTGTTTTATACTGTTACAAAACAAATGTAGCTTTCGATTAAACATAGCTTTCATCACCTTAATGAGGTTAGTTAGATCTACTTTCATCTCTCTCTCCAACGTATACATAAAAATACACAAATTATTTATCTTTTTTGCAGGTGCAAGTCAGTGTATATACAATTAATTAATCGTGTGGTCATTCCTGACCCATTTTTCATACAGGGATCTCCAAAAGTATTTAGACTATTATGTAACATTTAACAATAATATTGCATTGCAAAAACCAATACTAAGCACTTTCAAGTAATTCTTTCAAAAAAAAAAAAAAAAGACATATACAGTCAAAATATGACAAAAGTATTTAGATTTCTGGTTTTCAAACATTAGTGAAGCATGTCCATAGTTTATGTAATTAACAGCACCTGCAGGACACCTGTGTGAACTTGAGGAGAACTGACTTCATACAGACACTACAAATCTCTTTGGGAACAGGCAGTTTAAAAGATGTCTGAGAGTCAAGTCAAGATAGTTCTGAGAAAAGCTCTAGTTATTCGTTTGCAAATGCAGCTTGGTTTAGTCATTTGCATGGAGCACAATGACAGATTTTTAAGTGTTACTTACAGTAAGGTCACTGTATATAGTCACAAAGTGAAGGACTGAGATTGGTGAGTCTGTCTTTACAACAGCTGACCATCTGCCCGACATACCTTCTTGAATGAGAACTCAAGGAACACTCATTCACCCTCCCTTTCTCCATTTCTCTCTTTCCTGGTCATACCGGGCTGTTGTTCTTCAACTATGCATAAACACCCATCTGTTTCTGTAGCAACTGAAATCAATGCAGCTCTAGTGCTCACTTCTCATTATTTAGAGTTCCCCATGTGGCATCATTACACAAAAAGCCAAAGAGAAATAGAGATATGGACAGAGACAACGAGAGTTGCTTTCCATGTCATAACAGACGTCCCTCATCTGCAACCTACGATCTAACCTTGGGTTCTCCTCTGTTCTCGAGCCTAATGGATCGCGTCTGTATTTTGTACTTTTACAAACCTCACAGGAAACTCATGAAGTCACAAACTATTACATTACAGACCCAAGCTGTCTGAATTAGGGGGATGTTTTTGACATTAAAGGAACAGTTAACCAAAAAATGCAATTCTGTCATATCTACTCACCGTCAAGTCGTTTCGGCGCGAAATGGAAAAGGTGCGTTGAAGATGACCGCACTACGGAGTCATACCGAAAATAAGACATACCGAAATAAATAAATCAATAAAAATATGCACGCGACTATTTAAATAATTACACAAGGACGTTATTATATTAATTGTTTCCTCAGTTTCATTAAATTGAGGCTTTGTTTACTCTTGTCAATATACTGAACAATATACTCCAAAATACAGGCTACTCCAAAATAACAGATAGCTTAGCTTTGTGTGACAAACAAAATGTATGTCATGTTATATATATTTTTTTTTTCTTGGATCTCGGATCATTTCAATGAATCGGTTTATTAACTCAAATTCATAAAATCGTCTATTTATTCACTGATCCAGTTCATCCTTGACCGGTTGCAACAGTAATCTATAATCAGCTATATTCATCACTCAAAAAAATATAACACACAAGTCGTATGGACCACTTTTAGAATGTTGTTTGCTCCTCAAAAGCTCCAAGTTAATTGTAAAGACCCATCATTCTGGATATTTTTGAAAAATGTTCCCTTTGTTTTCTACAGAAGAAAGCCATACGGGGTTTGAAATGATGTAAAGGTGAGTAAATCGTGGGTAATCATTTTTGTTTAGACTATCTTTAATTGCATTATGCACTGCTGATACTGTAACTCTTGTGTATGAGCAGCTATTCTTTACACAGCTTGTACCATGAGACAAGGGCAACCAGTAAGCATGCACAAGGGTATTGTATTCCCTTTAGAAGCAGTTTTCTATACAGCGGTCACAGCAACAACAAAAGAGTTTATTAGTCTTTCCCTGTAGAACTGTCAGCATTAGTTTTATTGCTATAGATGGATGTGAGAGAAATGGACACATCCTGTTGTCCTCTAGAAAGGTTACTGGAATCATGAGTATCCTGTGAGCTGGGGTATAACAGCAAAAGGTCAAGCCCTGCAATGTAGCCCAGTAGGGGGAGACATATGGGGGATTACTGTCCCAAGGTTGGAAGGTAATAAACTATATCTCATGCACAAGATCAAAGTAAAGCCCCATCATTGGAGCTGTCCATGGCACACAGCAGGCCATGGGCAGGGTCAGACCATTGTGGCCAAAATAAACATAAACCGAGCCTGTCGCCTTCACACCACTGCAACATCTTCACTTAAAAGTAACAGCATGTGTTTGCTTTTGTCTCACTTTCTGTGGGAGCCTTTGGTTTGGTTTCTCTGAACCAGATTTTGACCATCATGCCACAGGCAATGAAGCCATTAGTTTAGAGGATAGCCACGATTTGCAGAAATGTTTTACCAAAACTGTATATAAACATGAACAAACAAAAGTAGATCTGCGGAGCACCTGTGCTTACATGCTTTCCTTTTGTTTTGTCATGCACCAAGTTCTAGACATATTGAGTACACATCACTCTTTCTTGAGATAATTATTTGCTTCTTGAGGATCAATTATTTGTTGCATATCAAGAATTTATGTAAACTGTGCCTGGATGGGATTATTTATATCTGTAGTTCGTTATACAAAAAAAAAAGTCCTAACTCATGCTCTTTATTAGTTCCTATCGGTTTTGGATCTGCTGAAACAATATGAATATTATGGCAAAGGAAACATCTGTGCTGGACATTCAAAATTTAATTTAGCCCTGGAAATAAACAAAGTTTTAGGATTTTGATGAATTTAAGACAATAAATGTTATGATGGAAAAAATGAAAAAGAACTATTTTACATTTCTAGTTCACTAATCAAATAAGCTCATTTTTGACATTGAGTATGTTGACCTCAGATGCTCTTTTGATCATTCTCAGATTATGCTGGAGAACATGATCATCGGGTTTTACACATACTTGTGAAGTTCACGGAGACCTAGTGCTGCTAACACTCAAGCAAAAGAAACACAAACCAAAAAACAAAGACTTTCTGAACTTGTAAATGTACATTTTTCAGTTCAGTTTAAATAAATCAAAACAACTCATATGCTGATGAAAAATTGCTTTAGCGGAGTGTCTGGTGTATGTCTGTCAGATTAACATGTCTTACTACACTGCAAGCACATTAGGGTTTCATCTGCTATTGTTTGTGTGGCTATAATGAGTCAAACTACCACCTCATAAAAGAATGCATGACCACAGAGTTCACCAGTGGCGACTGCTTTCATGTTCAACACCAGCTTTGGCCTGAGACCATGTGCAACCATCTGTCAGACCTCAAACCTTAACCAAATACTAAACTTTGTAATATTTCTCTTTATGAAGACAGTTTGAAGTAAAATTAAGTTCAAACAATGTTATAGTAGGGATGTTAGCTAAACTTTGCAAAGACACTATAAGGTATCATTGCAACCAAATCTATGGGTCCTGATAGTATGGTACAAATTATCCTCTGTAAATCACAGAGGAGGAAAAAAAAGCTTTCCCCAGCATAACATGGCAAGCGTACAGATTTTTTCACAAGGTTTGGAAAGGAACTTTGGAACCACAACCTGAATGATATCATTTTACTGTTAACCGGTATGACGTTTGTTTGACCGAGTGCAATTCACGGGGAACCGTTTTTCAGAATGGGCTCGTTTTAAAAGGTGTTTGTGGGTAAGAGCTTCTTTTAGAATGACAGAAAGAGAAAACTGTTAGTAATAAAAACTGTTCTGTGCAGAGAAGAGGAGTTTCCATTTTCTACGCTGAATGTTTAAACTCTGTTTATATGCAAACTCTATTTACAGTACTGCTTGAAAGTTTGTGAACCCCTTGCAGAATCAGTAAAAATGTAATTTTAACTATTTCTTTTTTATTTAGTACTGTCCTGATTAAGATATTTTACATAAAAGATATTTATATTTAGTCTGCAACATAGTTCTAATTGTTTTCATGGAAGACTGATTTAAAAAAAAAACAACATGAATTGTTTACAAAAACATAAGAAAATAGATATTTAGACGATTTTCTATTTCCTGCCAACTTTCCACACAAACTTCCTGTTTAATAGGGAAAACAAATACACATGATAGAAAACTTTCCTTTAGACTTTAATACCAACCAGTGATGATGTGAATGGATAAAACAGAGACATTCCTTTCATATTGTTTCTCCATATGGGGCTGCGTGTCTTTAGAATATATATTTACGTACATACTATGCTCCGCTGGTACCGTAGGCTTCGGTAACATGAGTCTCCACAAACTGACAGATCTAAGAGCAAATGTAAATAAGTAGCAAAATAAAGCAGCTAAGGTCACGGCCACAAAGCAGATGTCATTTCTCAGAGACTTTGAGAGCCAACTAGGAGCCGCTGATGTGTGTGTTTCTATTTGCTCCAAGAGGAAATATTCTCACTCCATTTTTCAAAACACACCGCCTACTCTTTTATTATGTCCTATTCATCTGCTCTACATTTTCCAGAAACTCATTAACTGTGTTGTGTTGGTGTTGAATGGCTTCAATAATCCAGGGCAGGTGGTTATAGCTCTACCGAGGCCTTGAAGTGTCTAGTCAACTTCAGCATTGGAACTGTAGGCCCTAAGTCAAGCCTCTTTGCCATTCCCTGGCTTTTCTTTCAGGTCAGAATTTGGACACATGCACCCAGGAGCTGAAACACAACCCCGCCCACCCTGAGAGCTTCAGGTCAAAGGTCACAGACATCAAGGCAACCCTACGACCCAACCGTTGACCCCTGAGACAGTTTCACTCTACTTTGTACCTTTGTCGCTGTGGTCAGTCTAGAAAAGCAGCATTGATTCGTTTTACCTCCATCTTTGCTGGCGAGGGATGTATCGTCGCCTCTTCCCACCCAGGGACTTTATCTTGCCAACTACTGCTGACCCTCAGCCTCCTGGGGCCGATGGGCGCTTTGAAGTCCCTGGGGCTCGGCTCCTAAGCCTGGTTTTATTGCAGGGGAATGGGACAGGTCAGGTGCCTGCGGAGACCTGTTGAGTCCTTCTTATCTCCATGAGCTTAATCTACACAGCAGCTACTGTGGATTAAATCTCAAGTGCCACTCTTTGCTGCTGAGGTTCATGTGTGACTGTTTCCACCGACTGGAGTCTAAGAGGGGGGCAAGGCAAGTGTGTCGGGGAGGCCCGGAGATTGGATTGAATTACGCAGAGTCCTGAGGCTGTTAGGCTGCGTTTTGTGCTTTCCTGCAATTCATAACACAATGTGTAAGTGATCAATTGAGGCAAAGTGGCCTTACAATTGCCATTTAGAAGCGATTGCTTTTAAACAAAATGCCGGCACTTCGGGGAATTTCACTGGGAACATTTGAAACATTTGTGTGGTACGGTAGAGGAGCATAAAGATCACAGCTTGAGCAAAAGGTCATATTTTACACTTACGTTTCCCATTAAAAACAAACAAAACATTTGTTGTCCACCTTCTAAACCTCTCAGAATCTGGAACGAAAGAAAAGCTGTCCAGAAAAGAAACTGTGGCTGCATATTACGAAACCTCCCACGTGTCCCGTGTTCTGCGGATTGTTTTTTTTCCCTAAACAGGCGGGCATTCATGCTTTTCTTCGACCCCAAGATGAAACCTCTTTGTTCTCACTTAGCTTTACACAAATCTTCCTCATCCTCGAGCTCCTTCAGCTCCCTCTCCCTCAGCCTGTTAATGATTCACAGAGAGCTGAAATAAATCACCAAAGCAAGAATGCGCCGCTATGAAACCATAGTGCTCTTTGATGGGGTAGATAGGGGCATCGAATTTCACAAACATTCCAGTTTTGAATTTTTATAGAAGTTTATTGAATTCATTTCTAAATTGCATTGGAGATTTTTGCAAGAGCATGCAACCATTCAGAGAACGCTTGAATGATGAAGGCCCACAGGAACAAAACAAGCATGTCACAGTATAAAACCTATGAAGGAAATGGATACATAACCAGAAAGAAAAAAAATGTTTATTTTAATTATTATATTTTTGTATTTTATTTATACTGGTTTTGCATCATATTGCATCATTCTCAGTCCTTCTTATATGTATATATATATATGTATATATAATTATAATTTTTCAAAATTTCTTCTTCTGTTTTTTTTTTTTTTTTTCGAGTCAGGCAGAAATTGTTGCACTGGAGCAATGATTTATGATGCACAGAAACATACTAAACCAGAACACACACACACTCAAACATTATTTTATTATTCCTGTGACTTACTCCAACCTGCCCGTTTCCCTCATAAACATCTCTTCTTATGGAAAACCTTCCAGCAGCACTTTTCACTGTGACTGCTTGCAATCAACATCTCCAGAGTGAAAGACCTGCTTCCTGAATCCATTTGCGCGTGCACACATTTTTCCTGTATTTTATTTTAAATGTTCTCAATGTTACAATATGACACAAATCTCACTCTCAACTTGTTCCTAATCACTCAAAAACCACTTACTGACAAGAAAACCACCAGTCAGGAGAGCCTGTAAAATAAAAGTCTTGGAACCTGGCAAGCTTATATTCATCAAACCACAGAAATGTCACAGCATATGAGAATGATGGCTTTCAATTCAGAAAATTAGTGTGCATCATAAAGTTGATACCATAAATCCCAGGCTTGAACATCCTATTCACTATGAAGTAATGCATTTAGGGCTACTGTACTTCCTGTCTGAAAAACATGTCATCATTTCCTGATAAGCTCTGAAAGCTTTCACAGCGCAGCCGGGAATGGAAACTGCCCTGTTAGAGAGGCCATCAAAACAATGTTCATGTGAACACAAATTACAAAGACTCAGACATACTGGGCACAAGTGGTTTGAATTTGATAAAAAAAAAAAAAAGGCTCTGCCTTTATCTAATTGCCCAGTATTGTCGTCATTTCATTTTCACTATGTGGTTGAACTCTTTGAACATTTATTTCGTTTTTATGGAAATCTGTGGAATGAATTAAGCTTATGACGAACAGATTTTTCCGTATATTTCAAAACATGATTATGATTTGAGGTTAGGCCTTTTGTTAGAAAAGCAGCTATAAAGTAAAATTATCTGGTCAATTTTAGCAAACTCGTTTTGCAAAACAACTGATTTGAATGACACCGCCATACAATTCACTCCTTTACAGTCTCTGTTATTATCTTTACAACATAATGAGCCTTTTTATCTGTTTCAGCATGCTTTTTGGTGTGCTTTACTATAAGTGGCTTATTTATTGATTCATATTGTAGACATACACTTTTCTTTTTTTTTTGTGACAGCCACAGGAAAAAAATTAAGTTATAAAACCACCATTTTATCAGTGCCTGACAGCTCAAATGTGAGAAGAAAAGGATGCATATGTATTTAGTTATTTTTTATTCATATTTGTTATTTTATATATTCTTATGCAATATAAAACACAGATTTTCCCCCATTTTTGATAAATAAACATACTTGGAAAAGGCAATATTTGATTAACTAACAAATAAATCACTGTTTAATGTTTAATAGAAAGTCAGAATCAGAAATATACAAGCGAAAAAAGAAAACATTTTCATTTTGTGTAAGCATTCAAATAAAAAATAATAATTAAACACCAGCTTTTTCCACATTTGTTAGTTACTTATGTAACAAGAAATACAGTTTGTCCCTTTTTCTGTACTAAATAACTCAAGCTAAAATATTTACAGTTTTACGCCAATTAGCAATTAGCGACCAGAAATCATTGTGACAATGGTAATTTAACACAGATGGCACCGCAAACATGCGCTCATCTTGTTTTTCTGCCGTCCAACCTCAGAGCAATCACACTGCTGACATCAGTTCCTCATATCTCTCCTCGGATTGGCTGCACCTCACACCCAGTAACATGACAGTAATGCTATATGTTTTAAAGAGCTGTCTGCTGTGATGGATTGCCAGACCTCCCTTTAATTCACAATGACCTGGGATCTGCCAGATCAGGCAAAGGCTGTGGTGGTCTTACATTGTCTGTGTACAGCTGAGGGAATGTGAGATGCTTGTCCCCTTCTGACCTCACAGTGTAGTTACTGTTTTACAGAGATAAGAACTAAAGCTTTGAGGAGACCAGATCCCTTTTTATGCGTCCAGTAAAGACACACAGCGGCATCATTGTGCAGGTGGTTCAGGCCCACTCACACACACACATACATACACGAACACAGAAAGTGCTCCACCTTTTGTCGATTGTCTGGGCTGCTGAGAAAAGCCGTCCCTATGGAGCTCACACGGATATGTTGGGCAGACTTACAGAATAGATAAAAATACACTAAATAATGTCTCCCCTGAACTCTACCTGTTTTTTTTCCTCAGTGCTGAATAAATGTTTAGATTCGACAGCTCTCGCCTTTTCATTGATATTGAAACGAACAGCCTTCGGTAAACAGGTCGGTATTTAAATAGGGAACAACCTCTGGCTTCAATTGAAAAAAATGAGGAATGTTATTTGTTTGCCCAGGAACCAATGCAGAACATCGCGGAGCCAAGCGTTATGACAGACTCAAATGAAGGTGGATGGTTTTAAATAAATCGACCTTATGTTTTGCTAGAAGGAGCCAAAAGTAGACGCAGAAAATTGCAGGAAAAACTTTGTTAACGTGTCTATGTTTATTTGAACACAAGCTCTGTTCCAAAACCTAGTGCTGCTTCACTGCCAATAGACAAATTTCATAATAGCAATGCATTTATCGATACATTTCAGCATTTAAGTACATTGATTCTATAAAATGGATAAGTTTCTCCTTGATTCTGTTGCAATTTTATTAAAGGAAAAACATGAAGAAAAAACGGAAAACTAAACAGGATGATGAAAGCATGTTTGGTTATTTTGATTATTGCACAAAATATTTCCCGCTTTCTGTGCTGTAGGTGGTGGTCTGTTTCGTCTACATTATTTATGGCTGGGATGGAGCTCTTGTAGGGTAATTAATAACTACTTAATTCATCCCATTCCAAGAGTTCTGGAGCCTGCGGGAGGCAAACAGGGAGGCTTGACCTGATCCTCCAGGATGATTTAAATCCCAACTGCCCCTCTCCCTCCTGTGTCCTCTCAGAATCTCCAATGAGTGAACCACCTGTCATATAGACCCATAAGTTTTATTTATTTATTTAGTATGTGTGTGTGTGTGTGTGTGTGTGTGTGCAACAAATTCTATGACATTATTGTAAATGCTATGACATGTCTTATTGGCTGATATTGACCAAATAGTTTAATTCCATTATACATTTATTATGTATTTTTACAGTTAATTAAGGTAAGTGGTTATGTGAAATGTATTCATTTCAGATATATATTTTTTTATTATTATTATTAGCTGAACATTAGTGTTCTAACCACACTTTTGAATTCAACAAGTTTTATCACATACATCCTAAAATCATTTGTACCTTTGTACATTTAACTTACTTTCACATTTTACAGTAGGATCCAGATGAAGAGAAACAACTAAACCTAAAATAAACCTTCCTTAAATGCCCTTCTTTCAATCATTATGCTTATGTTCTGCACATTTATTCAACAAATGGGTTTACCTTTGTTTGGCTCCATTATGTTTGATAAAACAACAGCAGAAATAATAGAAAAAAAATATAACATTTAAAAATATACATGTAATATGTTTATGTATAAAGAATATTTTTTATTTTAATTTATTTAAACTTTATATCCTACAATAATTTAAACTAAAACTGAAATATAAAATTGGTAATAATGATAGTAATAATAAAAAATAAATAAAATAATAAAATGACTTGTAAACTTAAATATAAAAACAAAATAAAAAAACTAAACCAAACTAAAAAATAAAGATGGAACATAAGTCAAACTATTAATATAAATAATAATAGTATTTCAGTAATACTACAATACCACTGGCCGACAAGACTGCAGCTGAATCCCGATTAAAGTCAAATTAAAGAAAACTGAGAAAATAAATTTGTTCAGAGATTGCATATCCCCTTATTATTTTATCGAATGATACAATTAAAAGGAATCAAATAATAACAAACACACTGATATGTACTGTTTTTCTGTGCAGACGGAAAGCATCATGTCAGTTTTTTTGGTCTGTAAGAGAAGGAAATTACTTTCTCCTTCATCCCTAACAGGTCTGGATTGTCTCAGCGTCTCTGCGAGGTCAGAATCTGATGAGCGTGTGACCTCCTCTCTTTCCTGTAGCTGGTTCTGCTGAGGCAATGTCAGGTGTTAGCTGATACCTCTTTCTGCAGAGGAGGAAAATCAGGTTGTAAAATGGAGGGCAAAACTAAAAAGAGGGCATTTTAACAAGCCATATTAAAAGCAGGGATGCATTAGTGTGGAAAACAGTCGGTTCTGAGCGAGGGTCAAAGGTCAACCTCTAAGTAACAACAAAAAGTGCTGCATCTCTATCACTTTTTGTGTTTTTAAAGGAGTGTGTCGGGGCGGCTCGGGTAACAGCCCCAATAACATCACAGCTTGTATATATAACTCTCAGGAGAGAAGACAGACAAAGAGTGACGGTGTAAAAGAGGCTTGGAATGAAAGAGAGAGGAAGAGAAGGGGAGGGGGAGGTGACTTCTGGGACTTGTCTAATATGTTTTCTGTGTTGGGGCCTCTCGGCTCGCAAGCAGAAATACTCATCGGAGAGATAGAGAAGGCCTCACCGCCACTCATACAAGCCACCTGAAAGACACATCCCAGCACAGTATGGCCATTTCCTCTGAAAGAGAAAAACCCAGAAACCCTTGCAAACCACTCAGTGCCTTCACATACCTCAGAAAAACAGACTTTCCAGAGATGTGCTTTGAAGTCAGCCATTGCCATCAGCTTTACCAACAAAACTGCCCACAGTGTCCTCCAATACTAAGCAGAGATCAGAATTTTTATTATTTGTTTTGGTATAATTTATATTTTTTATTTTATTTTATTGATACAATACTACTTAATATTTTACAGATTACATATATGTATTCAGAAAAAATGAATTTATTGGTAACATTTTACGGATTATTTATAAAGAGTTATTAAAGGGTATTATGCATAATGATCATTTATAATGTGCATTGTAGTCATACATAATTATAACCCAATTTAAAATGCATAGTGTAACAATGGTGTTATAATGCAGTAACTGTGGTAACAATTATTCGTGAGATTGTACAATGCATTATAAGGTGCATTACAACGCATAATTAATGCTTTAAAACTGCTTTTATAATGCATCATACATAAAGACTGTGTAAAGTGTTACCCATTTAATTGAACAGTGAAAGTCATTGTTACCACTTCTTTTGAACTTTCTATTAACCAAAGAATCCTTAAAAATAGGTATCAAACCCTGCGTCCCAAATTACTAATATCACATAGAATTTAGGATGGACAGTATGCACACTGTTTTTGACACTAATGATAATAAGAAATTACTCTTATGTCCAAAATCAGCATATTAGAAAGATGTCTGAAGGATCATGTGACACTGAAGTCTGAAGTAATGGCTGCTCAAAAAATCAGCTTTGCCATTACAGGAATAAATGGCATTTTAAAATATATATATGTTCTAATAGAAAACAAGTATACAGGCTATTTCCAATGTACTTATGAAAGAAACATTTATAAGCACAAAAGCTATTATACAATTTTATTTTAACTAAAACTCTTCTACATACTTTAATTCGAATTCTAATAATTTTTACTTTTTATTTTTCAAAATTGGCATTGCAACCTCACAGCAGGATAGAATCTTGCATGTTAGCTCCCAGCCACAGCATCTGTCATTTGTGTCAACTTTGAACTAACAACCAGAAAAACCAGATATCAGTTTAGATTCAAAGACATGAAAATTGAGACAAATTAGGTTACTTCTAGATACAGCTATGAAGGAAACAGGTTTCCTGGATGATCATTGCCATGACCATAACTGTGTATTACTTCCTCCATAATAGTCCAATACATAAAATAGTCAATTTTACAAACTGCAAACTAGAGCTCTCCCAGCTGAAAGGCCCTGGATGATAGCGTGTTGTGCTGTAGCAGTTTAACATGCTTGGCCGAGTCAGAACCTTGAGTTTGGTGGATCGGTTTACTGTCGCGTCCCTGACGCATGGTAAAACGCGAGATTCATGAACGAGGGCATGTTGAAGAAGTTTCTGGCAACAGTTTGGGATCAAAGAGTTATTACTTTCCCTCAGTTTAATTGTCACGAGGGACTCGGAGAATTCGGTTAACGCCAGCTATGATTTAAACCAGTGGCCGAGCATCTCCCTCTTTCGTCTGAAGCAATCGGAAGAGTTTTACCTATGCCTCGTTGTCTGTCATCTTGCGGTTTTCTCGTGTCATGTGAAAAGAAGAATCCGATGGTGCTGGAACCATTTTGGCTGGTATTATTTTCCCATGATACCACGCTGAGATTATTTCCACTTGAGGACAATTGTGTTTATCCTCCGAGGAAGTTTATTCTGGGTAATGACAAGCATTTCTCATCTCACAAGCCCGAGTCTGACAGGAACCAAGAGAGAATCTTCAACTGCGCTCAAGAGGCCTCGTCTGAATTTCACAGTTTAGAGGTAAGAACGAAAACCTGGGGTTCAAAGGCGGTACTGTTTGTGCCGAGGAAATATTAAAAATCCCACACTCGTGGATTCGGCCATCACTCTTTTCCTCAGCCGGCCGTGTTTGTCCGAGGAGTAGCCGGGGCTCTCTGATAAGCGTCTGTCCTGTCCAGGCTCCAGCGCTGACTGTGTAAACATGACCTTGAGGTATATGGACCCATGTGGTTACAGGTCACTAACACATGCTGTGTGTGTGTGGTGAGAGGCTGTGGGGTCATAATGTGTCAGCATGCGTCTCTAAGCACTCGTTGACTCCTTACCTGACCATGTAAACACCTCTGGACACACAGTGGAGTTTATGAGCGGGGCGCACCCACAGGGCTTTGGCTGGGATTTTGTATGCTGAACTATTCAAGCAAACGCCCTTGGCACATAAAAACACAAGGCTATTTGTGTTTACCAGCAGTACAAGAGGAGTGAGGTTTGGATCGCAGCGCGACGGTGGTTCTAAGGGATCGCTTTTCCCTAACCTCATTTGAGCTTGTGAAGTCAGTGTTCCAGTAAAAGCTAGGACGTGTTGTCTACAACGCTCTGCTCAAGGGGTTTGCAAACAGACTTGTTTCAGGGTGAGAGAGTGCAAAGGTAGCAACCAAACATAGGTGTTATGATACACAGAATACAGAACTGACTTTCTGAGGGAAGGTGTTAGAATACATTTGCTTTATATATAGCACAGTCCATTTTAAAGGAAAAATGTCATTTTGAATCAATTTCTTTCTTTTGTGGAATGCTAAATTTTATCATTTGGACAATGTTTGTTATACCAGAGTGTTTTGGTTGTCTTTGTATTTCTCAAAAGTCACACAGGTGGAGTAAACGGTGAGAGAATTTTCAGTTTAGGGTGCATTATTGTAACGCCGTGAGGCGTCTTCTGTGTTTTTGTTTATGTTTTTTAGTCTTGTCCATGTGTTCTTGTATTTTGGTTT
>JAUMHE010000059.1:10814044-10833358 GCA_032359235.1 Enteromius mattozi
TCTGAGTTCCCGAGTCCTCCGCTCCTTGCCACGCTGAGAGGCTCGGCTCTCTCACAACAACACGCAACCGCGTCACAATTATCCTTTTAAACATCACAACAGTTGTGGCTTCCATGTGGATGATGCAAGTGTGAATATGACTTGCAACATATAAAAAAAAATTCCTTTAGTTTTTACAAAAAGAAATTGGCAGATATGGTTGCCAGAATTATTTTGTAAAAAATACACAAAACTGTAAACATATTTACAGTCAAAACCCATATATTTTACAGTATAAAACTGTAATTTACAAACAAGAAAATTTGAATGGAAACTAATAAATTCAACACTGCACACTGCTATTAAAATCTGTTTTGTACCTTTAACACACTGAGAACTATCATAATAATGCATTTGGAAAAAGAGAAAGCCACCTGAAGAATCAAAGCTCATCACAAGTAGCTTCGCCACATGTAGAAGTATTTATTAATATATAGAAGGTGCACAGAGTCATTCACACAAACACAAAACACCATCATGGTAACACACACGACACTTAAATAATGCAATAAACATTCATTGAACAACAGAAGATGTAACATAAACCCAAAATGTACATAAATGAAAACACAAAAATGATTTTTTTTTAAGCAAAATACTTTCAAATGTGGAGTGTCACGCAGGGAATTCTGGGAATATCAGTTTACAAGTTTTATCTGTAAATTTTACATTGATTTGTTCTAATTACTTCTAAAAACTGTATAATTAACAACATTTTACTGTAAAATTAACATTAATTTTTTACAGTGCAGTCATTTTCCCATCCTCTCCTCATTTTGTTATGGGTCTACTCTAAAGGATTTTTTTACATTTATGTTTAAATTTTAGTCATTTAGAAGATGCTTTTATCCACATGAAGACAATAGAAACAATCAAAACAAACAAACAAAAAAAAGCAACAACTTGCAAGCATTTTTTTTTTATAAAAAGAAGACAGACAGATAAAATAGTACTAGAGTTCAAAGCTCAAATAAAGATGAAAGAGGTGTGTTTTTAGCTGTTTCTTGAAGATGGCTAATATTTTTCATTAGAAAAAGATATTGCAGGAAGTTTGATTCTCAGGTATGCTGCCTTAAATGTTTCTTCTAAAAATCCTAAGAAGATATAAAAATGACATAACTGTTAGCATAAAGTCAGAAAATAGAGCAAGTTACTATGTAAACGCTGTAGGAATTTGTGAGAATGTTTCTACTAAAAACTCAGATGTGTTACTTTATCAGATCTGAACACACTTTTTGGAAGTTCTAGAGGAGATGTGTCAAAATACTGTTTATACTATTTATGTGAAATCGTCTATTTATAAGAAGAAAAGTTAGAGAAGCAGAAGATTTAAAGGGAAAACAAAATCTTTATTTGTTTACACAACCTCATATCATTAACAAAATTTTGAAGAACTGTGGATTTCAAGTTTTAAAAAGGACCAGAAAAGTATTATAAAATGGTCAATTAATGATTCCTTATTTATTTAAAATGGTGTATTTTGCTTAAAATGCAGTAAAAACAAACCACACAACCAGAAATATTAAAGAGATTATTTGTAATTTCAAAATGCTGAAAAAAAGAAAGAAACAGAATCACTGTTTTAGAACAAAGGTCAAAACTAAATAAATAAAAAACTAAAACTAAACAAACAAAGACAAAACCACAAATTGGACCCTAAAAGTTTTATTAAAAGAATAATTTTAGTATGAATTTATTTAAAAAAGGAGCATTTACTTTAAAATTTATGGTCCCACTTTATTTTAAGGTCCACGTTTTAAACATTAACAAACTACCATTAACTATGCCCTCCCAATTTTCTGCTTAATAATGGTTAGTAAGCTAGTTGTTAGGTTGTAAGTAACCAGTCAATATGTTACTAAACATGCTAATAAGCGACTAGTTAGCTACTTTAAACTAACTGTAATTATTAATATTAAATATTAATATTAAATATATCTGTAAACACTTAAGGTGTCATTTGTTAACATTAGTAAACAACATTAGTTAACATGAACTAAGAATGGACAATACTTCTACAGCCTTTATTAATCTTAGTTAATGCATTATTAAATCAAAAGTTGTGTTTGTTAACATTAGTTAATGCACTGTGAACTAACATGAACCCAATGAATAATTGTATTTTTACGAACTAGCATTAACAAAGATGAATACATATTGTAATAAATGTATTGATCATTGTTAGTGAGTGTGAAAAAAAAAAGCACCACTGCTTCAAAACAAACAGAAATGTAAAAGCAAAACAAAATGAAATTTAAAATAATAATAATTTCATTGCTATCAGCTCAGCCGGGGCCTCTAGTTGACTCGGTTGTTGTAATCTAGCATGTCATTTCTAGATGGGCCTGTCAGTGTGCTTCCTTCCTAAAGCGCTGATGGATAATGCCCTTGATGGATAATCAGCTCCTCTGCGGAATGCCTGCTCTCACTCACGCTTACGATCACACGCCTATGACATGATCAGAGGGCTCTGCAGAGGTCAGCGAGAGCTGGAACAGGGCGGCGGGCTCCGTGTTTTGGGACAGCTTGGAACATTTATAAAAGAACTACACCAATGACTACAGGAGAGGAAATACCAGGGAGGTAGAAACAGCCTCACTAGACAAATACTTCACAACCGTCACATGGGATCATTAATTCACTGATTCTGGAGAAGATGACAGTGTTTTTATTTATAGAGGACGAGGGTAGAGAGACTCACTCAACAGCTGCTCTCCACCTGGGACAAACGTTGAAATCTGTCTTAGGACACATGGTCACCTTCAAAAGGAGAGGGTGTAATGAGAGAATAAGAGAGAGGGGATCTGTAGGCATCTACCCATGATTCAGTGGGGCATGACGGGCACGCTCTCTCACACTCGTCACATTTATTGTGAAGGCAGACAGGGATCTCCAAAGCTTTGAACATTACAGACCTGCAAACCCCTGTATTAAAGCCTGCTCTAGTGGAATTAATCATACAGCTCCATAGATATTTCCCAGAGTTCTCACTCTACACACACACTCATATCGTTCGTTCTCACGCAACATGTGGTTGCCTGTTACTGTACTACATGGGAGGGCTAAGACATATAATATTCCTCTAATTTTAGATAATATTATCATAGAAAATATTATCATAATTTAGACTGACATCCCCTTTAAAACATTTCATTTTACTCAACGTGTAAAGATGAACAGTGCTTCTGTGTATAATAATAATGATAACAGCTGATCAGAGTAGTTTGGAATAATTCATGTCCATACTATTTGATGAGCATGCATTTTACATAAAGATATTATACATAAATATTTATATTAGTGGTGTCAAACGATTAATTGCATCCAAAATAAAAGCTTTTTTTTTACATAATATATCTGTGTGTGTACAGTAGGTATATTCAAAAATGTATGTTGTCAAACGATTAATCACATTTAAAATAAAAGTTTTGTATATTTATTATGTATATAGAAAGACACACACATACATCATTTATTTTGAAAATATTTACATTTATATACTTATATAAATTATATCACATATAAATATATGTAATATATTAAATATTACATTTAATATAAACAAAATTCAGAATGTAATTAATTGTTTGACAGCACTAATTGATGTATATATAATATTAATTATATGAATATATATATATATATACATACACATGTAATAAATAAATATATATATATATATATATATATATATTCTAAATATATACAGTGTACGTGTATTTACATATACATAAATACACATATTACACACACCTAATTTAAACAAAAACTTAATTTGGATGCGATTAATCATGATTAACTGTTTGATTTATATGTGATAATACTTTTAGTCAGTCATATATTTATTACAATATAACAATAATACTTCATAAAATATTGCAATTTAATTATAAACTATTTATGGAAAAAACATAAAGGCTAATGTCAGAAAGCCATCTTGGATAAGATGGAGAGCAGGATCCATTTTTATTTGACATGTTTCAGCCTGTCACGTTCAGCAAATCATAACATTTTTATTCATTTATAGCTTGAGGTGGCATTTCATGTCTTAGCATTTAAATGCGTGATCTGATAGAATATTTTAAACTACAGAAATGACAAAGAATTAATACTACTGTACATCATGCATACTCACATAAAACCATACAAACTGTCAAATGTAGATGATGGATGCAGGTGAAGATAATGACAACGCCTCTAAAAAGAGAATTAAATCACCTTTTAAAAAAATCTTTTTCTAGTAAATGAGGCAGATAACTCTTCCTAAACAGACTCAAATCAATTTTAAAAATGCGATTCCCATACCTCTCCGTCAGCAACATTATTAGTACAGAACTGATTAGGAAACCGCACTTCTGCTTCAGCCATCTGAGAGTATTCAGTCTGAGTGAGGCGATTAAATCAAAAGGAGCAACAGGTCCCATAGCGACGGCCTTAGCAACACAACAATTCATCTCCTCTCTGCCATAAAGCTGCATTCAGACAGAGGGAGCAAGCGAGGCCCCCTTCCTCTCCAAACGTTCCCATGATGACATCAGGTCTTCATCAGAACAGAACAGACACTTTGTCATAAACTTGTTGAATTGCAAGAGAATAATGTTCCTCCTGCTCTGCCGCTGGTAGATTACAATGCTGTGGAGGAAACTATACGTAACATAAGATACTCCAGGTGAGCAGTAACGTCAGTGAAGCTGAAACATGAAAAATTACACCTTCATGATTGTGAGTTTGTGACTTAAAAGGAGCTAAACCACAAAAAACAAAACCAGGCTTTTTAGTGTTTTTGAAAGAAGTCTTAAGCATGCATTTATTTGATAAAACATTCAGTAATATTGTAAAATATTTGGTAATATGAGTAATTTATTTCTGTAAATCTTCAGCATCATAAGTCTTCAATGTCATATGATCCTTAGAAATCATTCAAATATGCTTAATTTGATGATCAATAAATAATTTTTATTATCAGCAATGCAGAAAATTGTTGCATTGCTTAATATATTTTTGTTAGAACTGTCAAATCGATTAACCGCATTCAAAATAAAACTTTGTGTTTGCATAATATATGTGTGTGTGCATGTAAATATAATTTACTATAAGAATATAATTTATTATGAAATCTTTTGTAACATTACAAATGTCTTTTTTTAAAACTAATAAAATAAAATGATCACTAACTTCTGAATGGTAGTGTATATAAAAACTTTAAATTATTGCAATTACAATAATCATAATAATTTTTAAAATTATTAATTTTTTCGATTAGTGCTGTCAAACGATTAATCACATCCAAAATAACAGTTTTTCTTTACATAATATATGTGTGTAAAGTGTATATTTATCATGTATATATGCATACAAACACATGCATGTATATTTAAGAGAAATATGAAATATAAAACATAAGAATAAAAATATATAAATGTATATACACGTGAATATTTTCAAGATACACACTGTATGTGTGTTCCTTTACATATACGTAATACATATGCACAGCACACACACATATTATGTAAACAAAAACTTTTGTTTTGGATGCGATTAATCGTTTGACAGCAGTAAATTGGATACAATTAATGTATGCAACTGCATAGCTAACAGAAATGTAACTATATTCTGATTATAACAATATTTAGCTTTCTAATGGAATGATGTTAATTTTTTGTGTGTGGGCACAGTTTGGAGTGTCATGAATACCTGACTGAAATCTGAAGCACATTAAGTTGATTTGCACACGGAATATTTGAAACACATTGAGTCAGTGAGGTTTGTGTGAGGTACACATTAAATAGCGAGTTATTTAAAGTTTGGAGCTCAGTTACGGCATAAACAGGGTTGTGTGTGGCCACATGCGTATGCATGAGTGTTTTTAATTCCTTCTTGCTGGCATCCTCTGCCACTGCTCACAGCATTCATTTCCTAAGCGTTCACCTTGTTGACAAGCCTCCACTCAAACTGTAATACAGCTAGCCCACTCCCTCTCCCTGCCGTTTTTGACACTTCCGAGCTGTCATTACCACACTCTCAAAAAACGGCTTCCTTTCACCCTTGGGACCAAGTGCTCCTGTGCAGAGGATATCCGTCGTCTCCATTTACCTGCCCCCCTCCATCCACTCCAACACAAAACATACTAAAAACACACTCATACATACACGCAAGCACACACAAATGCACACACTGGTGTCCGTGTTCAATTACAATATTTCCTGCAGGTGAATCATCAGCTTTGTGTAGCTTCATATCGTGACAAAGTGTGTTATGCGGAGGAGGACACTATTGTCACCTTCATACAATGACATCACTGTAGTCAGTTTCATAACAATCTAAAAATATCACTATATACATCAAACAAGCTTTTTGCAGAACATTAAAATAGTTTTTAAATAAATTCATTTCATATACATGAATAATTCAGCAATTTATTGAAAGTTATGTATTTTACATGAATTAAGAAATGACATGATTCATATTTAATGTTTTATTATCTAGAATTTATTACAGTTGTATTAATTATAAATAATATTCTATTAAATATCTATTTTATTATATATTATAATATCTATTAAAATATCTATTATATATAGAATTATTTATTTGATTAATTATGGATAATAGTATATATGTTTCCATCTATCCATATATATATATATATATATATATATATATATATATATATTTGATATTTATTAAATTTAATATAAATTTAAAATTTAAAATGTATTATTGTATTTAATCTAGTGTGTTATAATAGTATATATTGTTCATAGGCATACAGACACTTACAGATTATTCTCAATAATTAAATATAGTATTCATTAAGTGTATATATAGTAATGTTTAATTGTAATTTTTCAAAAATTATTTATTTGATAAATTATGAATAATAGTATACATGTAATTATATATATATATATATATATATAAACATTTATCGATTAATAAAATAATTACTATTAATGAATGAATATGAAATAATAATATTACTTTATTCATTAATAATAATATTGTATATATTGTTTATTATACTACAATATATATTCGATTCAATATATATTGCAAATATTACTTACTATCAATAACTTAAATATAATGTAGAACGTTTTTTTATGCTGGGACATAGTTTTGATGTCACAGATTTACTGTCTCCACAGTTTTTATTCATGTCTGATGTCATGACAATATCTCAGCGTGTGCAAGGTATTGTGGGGTCAATGTGATTTCTGCTCATATAGTGAGATTTATCCCTCAGGTTTAAATTGAAACACATGTCATTTCTTTCCCACCGAACGACGGGCCAAAATCACACGGGATCATTTTCACATCCGCTCACAGACAGCAACGGCACCTCTTCACCTGCTGCGCCCTGATAAGGTTTACAGCTCTAACTCAGAACACCCTGACAGCTACAGTTAAACAGATATGACGCCATCGCTTTCACACGAGCTGCTTTTTCGATAGCTCACCCAGCAAACGTAAACCATATCATCCGACATGTCATTGAGAACGAGAATGGCTCAGAGGGCTACGTTAATCTAAGGTTTCTCTTTGATAGTACGCTTCAAGTGCTCATTGGGTGTTACACATGTATTTACGTGCCAAACAAAAGAACAGAGATCACAGCAAGGATGTACACGGAATTCCCACCTTTCCCAAAATAGCGTTCGCTCTGATTCAGCTGAGTATCAGATGTTATTTTTAGGTCATTCTAGGGGAGTTTTGATTGTCGTAAGGCCGTTTCTGCTTTCCTTGGCTGCGGGGTAACAGCGTCTAAAATGAACTCCCCCCTGAGATGGATCAACAACCCATCTACATATAAACAGTCACAAAAGAAGCAGCGAAGGGACATTTCTGGGGTCATATATCAGACTTTCCACACAAACTGAATGGAAACAGTGTGCAGAAATTCCACGTTAAGCATGATAATCTCCGGACAGGATATGGAACTCCTTTAGAAGCGTGAAAGCGCCCACACTTAGCTGCAAAATTACATGCTATTACGAAAAGCTGTGCCCTACAGCGCTCAAGACGCTTTGCTCGATGGCCTTTGGGGTCAGAGATGCAGCGATAAGGGAGACAGACGGATGTTGTGGCTAGACGGAACTAAATGAGTTTAAAGTACCTCCAAAATCACCCTGAACCAAGTCCACTATATTAGAGGATGTCTTAAAGGGTTAGTTCACCCAAAAATGAAAATTCTGTCATTAATTACTCACCCTAATGTCGTTTCAAACTCATAAGACCTTCGTTCATCTTCGGGGAAAAAAAATCTATTTTTGCTCAAATCTGAGAGCAATGCAACTGCAGTAGACACTGGTCAAATTAATTTAACGAAGCTGCAAGAATAGGCCTACATTTTGTGCGCAAAGAAAAATCGTGAAGAATCGCATCCAAAATAAAAGGTTTTGGTCGCATAATATACACCTATTAGTTACACCTATTAGTTGCTTATTAACATGCATATTGCTAGAATATTAGCCATTTATTAGTGCTAATTAAGCACATATTAATGCCTTATTCTACATCCCTAATCCTACCCAATACCTAAACTTAACAATTACCTTACTAACTACTAATAAGCAGCAAAATAAGAATTTAATGAGGGAAAAGTCATAGTTAATAGTTAACAAGTGTTACCTACTCTAAAGTGTTACCAAAAATTTTAAACTAAATTATATACACAGCATAAATAGACATTACGTGAACAAAAACATTCATTTTGGATGCGATTAATCGTTTGACAGCACTAATAATAGCAGAATTTATTCAGCAATTATTCTCATAATGCAATCTGGGTTCATGTTCAGCTTTTGCACAGTCTACTGAATGTTTTTTACAGATTTTACCGATGTCCCAGCCCAGTCTCACGCCAATTCGTACATATTTTACAAGGTGGCTAATTCGTACAAATTCATACAACCTCACTCATATTTTTCCTAAACCTATTTTACGAGTTGCCAATTTGTATGAATTTGTACGAATGACCTACACCTAACCCCGCCCCTAAACCTACACGTCACTGGGGTTTAGACAAATCATTAGAAATCATACGAATTTGTACGAATTAGTACAGATTTTCCACCTTGTACGAATACCTACAAATTAGTCGTGAGACTGTGTTGGATGTCCTTGCTACGTTTCTGGATCTGGGAACATTGCGATTGCATTGCTGTCTAATGAGGGTCACAGAGCACTCAGACTTTATCAAAAATATCTTATTTTGCATTCTGAAGATGAACAAAGGTCTTATGGGTTTGAAACAACATGAGGGTGAGTAATTAATGACAGAATTTTTATTTTTGGCTGAACTAAGCCTTTAATAAAATAGCCATGCTAAACATATATAAGACTATAAAAACGCTCACATGTGATTCCAATAAGATTGTATCCGAGATGGGATGATGAGAGTCAAAGTTCAAGCCTCTAAAACTAACAAGGATAGGTGGATAAATCAGGCTGAGGGCGATGCTCAGGCAATAAATGGTGAACCAAACCTCTCAATCTGGCGCCTCTTACCGACATATCAGACTTTTATCCCATTCGTCTCTTAGCCCGATCCCGACTCGCCTCTGATCTCATCCCAATAGTTTCCACAGGAATCCACACACCTCTCGAAGCCAGCATCCCAGAATCACATCCCACATCCGTCTCTCCGCGGCAGACAGTGAATCTCGTCCAACGAAACAAAACACAATTAGTCACATCTCAGTTCACGTTCAAACGTATATTACACAAACAGTCAATCAAAATATCGCCTTACTGAAAGCAGTGCAATGTGCTGCCGTGATTTGTATTAGAAAACGACAGGCTCAATCCTTTATTTTACATCCCATGTGTTTTTTTATGTTTCTGGTTTATGACTTGGATTTATTTTGAAAAGAAAAAGTCTTTATCTTCCAGTGATGGGAAAAATCTATATCTTCTGCATAGGGTTTAGCTGCTGGAGTTATAAAAAAAAATCTGATGAGAAAGGGCAGAACGGAGATATAAATATTAAAAGACATGAAAAAGAGGACAAAATGCGAAATGTTTTGTGACGCATAAATCGTTGGGGTTTATGAACAGAAAGCCTCTGTAATTAATTCATTCCAGGCCGCAAATAAAAAGCCACTAAAGATCACAACAAGTCACTTTTAAGCATGCAGATCATAAAGAATGGCTCTTACAAAGACCATCGGACTGGATTACATTAGCTTTATCTGATTTGTATGAGTAGTTGTGATGCTCTGCAGGAACTTTTGCTCATGACAGAAAATATATTCGCTAATAATTTGTAATAATGCACATCCTCATGGCCAGATGGAGGCAAAATATGAGTTCACTCATTTTGGTGAAGGCTTCAGCAACTAGTCATATATGTATAACACTGCTTGACTGGCAAAACACAGACATCTACTTGTCAAGATTATGCTTCAATAATCTGATAAGAGGTCAAATCTGGAAAATGACCAAATGAAAAAGATGTCATATATGTATTTAAATACCAACAAAAATAAATGCAATTCAATAAAAATGCAACAAAAAGTATGATATTGAATGAAATTCTATGTGTTTGAGTGGAGAAAAATTGGTGATATTTTATGCTCAAGTTAATTACAAAAGTAATCTTTTTTCTATTTTAGTATTTTTACAAATGTAAATGAATTCCTATTGAATGCTGATTTTTCTGATTTGGTGCTCAGTTTTTATGAATTATTGCTGATGCTCAATTATTAATAATATTTCTTATTATTATCAATGTTGAAAACAGTTTCAGCTGCTTATATAATAATACTTTATAATTATCATTTTATAATATTTCTTGGAAACCTTGTTTCTTTCTTTTAGGATTCTTTGATAAATAGTACAAAAATATTATAACATTATAAATTTATTTACTGCCACTTTTGATCAATTTATTCTAATAATTCTAAAGTCATATTGATAATATTTTTATAATTGACAATAATAATAAATGTAAACTGAGCACCAATCAGCATATCAGAATTATTTCAGGAGGATCATGTGACACTGATAACTGAAAAAAAAAAATTATGATGCTGACATTTGCCATTACAGGAATAAATTACATATATATAAATAAATATTTATTTACAAATTTAAAAAAAGTGTTAATTTAAATTGTAATATTTGACAATATTTCAGTTTTTACTGTATTTTCAGTGAATGATCAATTAAATGTAGACTTGGTAAGCATATGAGACCTCTCTAAAAACATAAAAAAATGATTTCAAACTTTTGACTGGTATTGTATAGGTTGAAAAATGTTCAAACATTGTAACATATCTGCACCAAAGAAGGCTAATATCTCTGAAGATCCCCAAAGGAGATCAAGCAAGAAGGAAATGTATGCCTCTACATCAGGTTGGAATCCATCAGGTAGCTCATGGACATCTATCACAAATGAAATATTACAACCTCTGTATTCAATGCTCTCCAGAGCGAAGCTTTGAAGTGAGTTTGAGAAGCGTACAATATTAAAGACATCAGCCATGGGAGGGTTTGATTAAGTCCATCAATCACAACGTAGACGCCCGAGTGGCGGGTCGTGCTCCACAGAGTACACACAGTAAATAAAATACAATTCCCCCCTACCGGGATTTAAGAGCACATTTATCCAGCTTCTTCTAAAATGAGTCCTGACGCTGTGCAGAAAAAGGAACGGTTTGGATTTAGCACATGTTCCATGCCAGCGGGGCTCCCAAATCTAGAGGGATGGCAATGTGGAGCGGATCTCTAAGGCCGTGCTGCATCTTAACGCAGACCAGGCCATGGCCCATCCATTTATTGCCCTATCTGTCTATTTAATTTAATACGGCTCCTGGAAAACTGAACAAAAAGGGCAGGTGTGGAGCTTCTTTCACACAGAAGGAAAAGACAGACAGCATTCTGAATTCAGTTAGATGGGGGTGCCCATTGTTCAATCTAAAGTGGAAAGGTGGAAGCACTTTGCGGTGACCTAGTCACAGCTCACAGTTTCTGATGGGGCTCAGTTCACTCAGAGACCACCTGGGATGTTGTAAATAATTATTCCACTCACACTCCACAGACAGATGTGCGCTACTGTTCTGGTGAATGTGTAACCTGACAGTCTCTTCAGAGATTTACCATGTTTCTTCATCCAGAGTGATGAAAGCGGATCCCACAGCTGCCCCCAATGACATGTCCCATGAAAAAAACACTCTTTACAGTTTTTCATTACAGTATTTATACATTTAAATACATTTAAAATATTTATGCTGTCACATTACATCATGTAATAGCATAAGTAACACAACTGCTATGTAGCGAACTATCTTTCATGTGTGCGTGCATGCATATATATATATACATACACACACTCACACAAACTACCAGTCAAAAGTTTGGAAACAGTAAGATTTTTAATGTTTTTAAAGACGTGTCTTATGTTCGTCAAGGCTGCATTTATTTGATCAAATATACAGGAAAAAAAAGTAATATTGTGAAATTTTATTGCGATGTAAAATAAAAAATATATATATTTTAATATACATTAAAATCTAATTTATTCCAGTGACGCAAAGCTGAATTTTTATCATCATTACTCCAGTCTTCAGAGTTATATGATCCTTCAGAAATCATTCCAATATACTGATTTATTATCAGTGCTGGAAACTGTTGTGCTGCTTAATATTTTTTTGGAACCCGTGATATTTTTTTATATCAAGATTCTTGAATGAATAAAACATTATTCATATTGTTATATTACTCTATTTAAACATTTGTAAAACAGAACCATACACACACAGCTAAATTGTCTAAAATAATATTGTCATAGTACTGAATCATGTTCGCTTAGTTTAAGTATAAACAACAACAACAACAACAAAATGTAAAAAATTGCCACAGGGTCGCAAAATTTTTTCTGAAAATAGGTCATACCACAAGTACATTTATCATGTTTTAGCAAGAAAGAAGTTTTATGGAAAACAAGACAAAACAATTAAGACTGTAAGACTCTGTGTGTGTAAGAAAGTCTAGAAGTTTTTTTTAAATTTTTTTATTTTTTGTCCATGTTTAATAAAACCCAACCATTTGAGTCTCTTCCAGACCACTGTGAAGGGTTCTCGGACTGAGGTGACGAGAGTTAAAAAGCCAGAAAGCAGAGATCAGCAGCTCTGATTGTGTAAACAACAGCAGGGATAAATCTACACAGCATGAAAGCCTTTCACAACCTGTACCTCTGACCCTTTAACCTCTATCTGTATGAAACATGAGCTATTTACAGTGTCTGCAATGCATTTCCTCTGCACACACACATCTGTGACAGTTTAGGAAAAGGTGAATAGACTAAAATGACTGATGGAAATCAAGTCCAGCAAATGACCTTCTGTACATACATGCACATACATACACTTTATGTTGCACCGAAGGCTTTAATCATATTTCTGGCTCTTCCTCTGCATTTGCTGAAGTTAATCAAACTGTTGTGAGTGAGTCAACAAACGATTTGGTTTAACTGCTCAAATTCTTTCTGACAGCCTTCAGGAATCTGTTTATGGGAAATATGAGTGATAGATTGAAGAAGACTTGACCTGTCAGTTACAGACAGCAGTAATGGCTTTAGACAAGACCATTTGCTGAAAGAATTTGTATTTGGTCCAGCTGCGTCTCAAGGATTTTTGGGCCAAAATATTCTCATTTAGAACGTTCTGGATGGATGTGGCTGTAATTATAACAGCATAATATTATTGAAGCTCCAAAACCCAGTGAACTGCCCTCTGTTTTCTGTCTATATAGTCAGCTGACTTCTAAGATCATGTACTAACTACACGTGACGCGACAAGATTCCAGCGACAAGCAATTTGGGGGGACCATACTAGAGGTGACGCGACATAATCATTTAAATATCACAGCCAATCAGAAGCGTGCGTGGGTGGGCTCTCTCTGGAAGCGCACTGCTCTCCCAACGAAATGTATACACTTACAATCGAATTCATAAATATTAACAATTTAAATGTACATACTGAGTGACTGATAACATCTCTGTTATGAAATACACTCGTTGGTTTGCAGTGAGTCCACAATTTTAACGGTCATCTTTGCTTTAATTTATTTTCAAGATCTGAGGCAAACTGTCTGTTGTTGCTTTCAGTATGGCTATAAGGTCACATAATACGATATTTTTACTCATATTGGACATGTTTAACTTTGAACAAAGCGAAAACCTTTTATCGCATGTCGCAGCATCGACAGCGTGTAGTTATGGATGCACCCTGTATAACTTTTTAAACACACATACAATTTCATAGGTAGTGTATTACAAAAATAGGAAAATATATATATTTAATTCAATAGACTCAGGTGATGGCCAGCCACTAGGACTGATCATAACGTCACACAGAACGTTGCATTATTATGAAAATTGGTCATTATGAAAACACACAGTTAATGTTAATACTCGCAGAAGACCGGTGCATTAGGAGTCTTTGAAAGTGGATATCTCATCTCCCATTTCCCTTAAGTCTGGAATAGCCCCATTACACCATTAAGCTTACTGTTATTACTGCTTTTACGGAGAAACTCGACACACTATGAAAGTGTGTGTGTGTTTATGTGTATGTCCAAACCTTGCCATGAAGCTGGAGATGAGAGCTTTGTTTCTCTTTGGTTATTGTTGTCATTATCAACAATGATGGCAACACTGGCTACTTTCATCTGGGAAAAAATGCTGAAAGTTCCTTATAATGAAGGTGTTTGTTCATAACATGCTATTTTTGTCCTAATGTATATCGGGTATCACTGCAGAAGAAGCTATTTCAAAGTCAGGTTGTATAGCGAGAGGCTTCAGTCCTCACATGATAATTATCTTCAAGAGCACAAGATATCCTATTTCATATCTTGACTTTGGATTAAAAGGTCATGTGCACTGCAAGGTATGTATAATAAGCACAAATAAGAACATTCCTGAAGAAAGACTGATGAGTTTAAACAGTCCTCCACAAACATTTTGAAAGCAGCTAAACAGAGAAAAGCTTTTTTCTGTCAAACCCAACTAAAAAATATTAAACCAGCAAGCACTAATGTAGTTTTTAATAGAGGAAACATATTATTTATTTTTGTGTGTATTTTTCTTTTCACATAAAAAAGATATTACTAGAAAATACATTTTAATAGATTTTAAAGGGAAATGTATTTTAATTATGTATATGTATTTTGTAATGTTAGTATTTTGTATTAGTAATACTTAATATTTTTATAAAATATTTATTTTAATATCTAAACATTATATATATAATTTCACAGTTCAGTATACAAATATTATATTTGAACAATATAAAATACAAAAATAAATATTTAGATACAATATATAATACATTTCTATAAATTTAATATTTTAAATTACATTTTTATTTAATATTAAAATATTTTAGATTACAGAAATATATAAACAAATGTCACACAGAGCTCACCAAAATCATATACCACTAATTTTAAACATTTGGTTTTTTTTTTTAAATATATATATATATAAAAAATAATAATAAACATATATTCTCAACTGCACACTTTAATATAAACATAAATGTTTACTTAAATATGAAATTAAATAATACACACACACATAATATCACAGTTTAGTATACAAACATTCTATATGAACAATATGAAATATATTTTGATAGAAAATATTAAATACAATTCTATAAATTCTATAATATTAAAAAATATATTTAATATTAATTAGATTTAAAGAGCCCATCAAATTCATATACTTCTAATTAAGAAATAATTAGTCAAACCCTGAGCCCTTGGTTCTGAGCTAATCAACTTTTATAATAGCTGAAAGGAACTCAGAGATTTCCTTATTTTTCTTTCCAAGACCAAAGAGAAAGCAGGATTGAAAATATTTCCAGGCCCCAGGGATCGAAAAAGTGCAAACCAACCTTGATGGCATCAAGGTCATAAAGCTCTTTTCTCTTTTTAAACTGACACAGCAATGCAACCACAGCTGCAAACATTCACAGACCAAAGACGTGTTTGTTTCTATAATGTGTGAGAGAAAGAAGAAAGAGAAGAAAGTGGCCGACAGAAACCAACAATGAAAAAAAAAATCATCAAGTATCTCACTAATGCAATGATGGATTTCATAAGAGCTTGAATAACTATAATTTGCCGAGCCGAGTCTGAACGGGGACTTGGGCAGAAAAAAAAGGCTGAGCAGGAAGTGAGGAATGGGCTTTTCTTGCCAGGCCAGCCACAGTCCTGGATCCCTCAGCAGGGGTTCTGAAGAGAAGATCTGGCCTGGCATGCTCTACATCTCCCCAGTGAAAAAATAACGCCATGTGGTCCTCAGAAGAATGCATTCACATCACCCGCTCTGACCACATGGAAATTCGACCGTAAACGCACAACGTCTATGACACAGATAACACGGACCATTGCACAGAAGTCTGTGTGTCCTTGTGCCAAGAATGCAAACTTGGCGAGAAACAATTAACAAAGCCGCTAGGTTGATCTTCCATATGTCTCTATATAAATCATATATTATGTGTCCCTCTGATGATGGAAATGAAGGGTAATATTTAATAATAGCTGGTTAATGCAACACATGGGAGAACGCAATCAAAAACAATGAGAGCGTGGAGAAATAACGCTCAAAGACATCCAAAACTGCTAGTGAGCCAACACAATGGGTGAATCTGATGACTCCACTGGGAGCAGAGTGAGGGATGGAGGATATGGCTTGCCATGTTATTGAAATGAGAAAATCTGAAAATAAATGAATGTGGTGGTCTCTACCTCCATCCAATTTGTTACATGCAAGTCAGTAACGCATTCCCTCATGAGCTATGATTTTTGATAATCCAACTGGCAGCTCCTCTTTGGCATCAGAGCATCATGGGTAGGATAACCCATTCTCCAAAAAAAAAAAAAAAAAAAGATCTGAAACTGCATTTGGTGCCTTACAGAAACTTGAGTAAATTCTAAAATAATTAAAATAAAGCATAAGAGTATCAAAAATATTTTGAAATATTAATGAAATATATATATTAAATGTTGCAAAGAGAATGAACTCTTTTTTTAATAATAAATAAAGGTAATAAACTAAAATGTTTTAGAACACGGATATCTAAGCTCAGCTACTTTACAAATATATATATATAAAATAGATTTTGATAAAAAAAGGTTCAAAAATTCCACAGCATTTTAAAATTCCACAGCACAGTATTTTAATTTCTTAAGTAAAAGACTATATTATTATAATACATTAAGAAATGATCAGCTTACACACAAATAAGTTTAACTAAGAATTGTAAAAAATAAATTAAAATAATTCAATTATTTAATTTATTAAAAATATTTTTTTGTGGAAAAACAATTCAGTAGCATTTTAATAACAAAATCAGAAAACATATTTTAATGTTATAACATTGTTTTACTTTATAGACAACTGAGCTTAGATACTTAATTAACCGATTAAAATTAATTTAAAAACAATTTACTCAATATTTTTAATAATAAAATAAGATACACATATTATATGAATGTTTTACACTGTAAAAAAATCCTGATCCTAATTTGATAAATATAAATTTACAGTAAGTTACTGACATCCAGCTGCATAATTACAGCAAATCTTTTTAGGGACAACTGAGCACAGCTAATTGCAAAAGCTTTGGAAAAATGACGAGGGACTCTTGAGTAAAATGTATATATATTTTTAGGGTTTTATATATTTTTAGCATATTAGCAGCTTAAGAAAAAAACAAAGCCAAACAAATTTCTTTGAGAAAAAAAATTATCAAATCATGTTACAGCCTATGTAAGGTGACATATCTATAAATGGCTGGCTTAACTTGATTTCCCAGACACACAAAACCAACGTTTGGGTTTGGCAAGGAGAAAGCGGTCTAATGTTTTAGATATATATGTATATAAATTGGTATTTTCAAGTTGAAACTGTCAAGACAAACCCATCAAATAAATTTAACATGGTTTGGCTGGAAGTCTCAAAGCTCTAGTCACAGGAGGTTAGAAAAGCCAAGCCCAATGTTTCCATAGTGTTCCTCCACAGATAGTGAAGCGTTTCAGCAGACTGGAAGGAATTACACTCAGCGTGTGTGGACAGAATGAGCGAGAGAAAGAGACCACCACGGAAACCCCCCTGAAGTGCACACACTGTAAAGCACTATCAAGATAGAGCTATAGGTTTATGAGTGTCAGGCTAACCCAGATAACCCTCGCAGAGTCTGGTGCCAAAGCCTCATTTACCCCCTCCGACCTGAAACATAATATCTAGTTCATCTTTCTTCTCCAACACTCCCGTCTTCTGAACTTCATCTGTTCTCACCTCCATTCGTCATTCCCACACGTTATCCCCATTTTTCCTGTCCTCCATCATACAAAGTGTCCATCTTTTTACCCGCCATCAGAGCTTCAGATGTATTAGGGATGTTAAGCTCCAAGGGCCAAATAGATCAGTTTCCAACATGACCAAACCTTCATGATGTTTCCAATGAATTTAGGGAGGCCTTGGCTTTATAACAGTGCCTGTGAGTTAAAGAGGAAAGAACAATAGCAAATTAATTCAGTGTCTAATTCATTCCTCTAATGGATCATCTGATCAGGAAGGTTATATGGAAACTGTGTAGACAGCGTGATAGTAATCTGGGCATCAGATATTCTCAACAATAAATTAGACGGGAATTCATTTTTCACAGGATGAAAAACTATACCATATTTTGGATGTCAAGTCGAAGGAAAATCACTTACTGCACTGACTGACAGAAATTTAACTTTTTTTAAATAGAAAATTTAGGCATTTTTACCAACAAGAAGTACTATTCATATGTCTGTCAAAAAATCAGTTAGAAGAATCTAAATCAAACATCTAAAATCTAAACTTAACACTTGTATGACAATTGAGACAAATAGGCCTATACTGAAGCTATCTGATCACAATAAAAGTCAAAATTTAATGTCAGTCTAGATTATTTTAAGTCAGCTAAAAGGTGGTCTGTCATAATGGCCATTTATAAAGATAATTGTATTATTAATTTTATTATTAATAATAGCTTTGCAATGATCAATGTTTGTGTACTGTGTATATTTAGGTTACACTTTATTTCGATAGTCCATTTAGACATTCTACTAACTATAAGTAATATATAATAATATGTCAACTACATGTCAACTAATTCTCAACATGTCTACTAACACTCAGATTAGACTGTTAGGGTAGGTTTAGGGTTAGTAGAATAAGTTGACATACACTTGCAAAGTTTCTGATAGTCAGTATGTAGTGTGTTGTGG
>JAUMHE010000059.1:10848764-10860683 GCA_032359235.1 Enteromius mattozi
AAAGCCTCTAATTAATTAGATTAATTTTTTTAATCGAGTCCCGGCCCTAATATATATATATATATATATATATATATAAATAATATTAAATATAAGAACAAATGTATATACACGCATGTAAATATTTTCATACATCATAATGCATACATAATTGTCATTAGTCTTCCTAGTCACATAATCTTTGAGAAATGATTTTATATGCTGATTCATGCTACTTAATATTTTTTTTAAATCTGTTTTTTCAGGATTCTTTGATTAACATTTAATCCAACGGGTCACAATAGTGACCGTAAAAATGTTTTTCATTTATAAAGCTCTAAAAACCTTACTACTGATGTTTTAGTGCACTTCCTGCAAAAATGGAAAAAAAATAAAGGGTCTCAATCAGAGGTGGGTAGTAACGAGTTACATTTACTTCGTTACATTACAACTAATACTTTTAGAGTATATTTAAAAATGGGTAATTTTACTTTTACTCAAGTAATTTTTTTAGTGAAAAAACTGTACTTTTACTTCGTTACTGTGGACGACGCTCCTCTCATTACTTCATCTTAATGCTATACAAGTTAAAAATGCTTCCGTTTATTCCAGATTAGCCGTCTACTTTTCTCTGGGCAGTGAATGAGGCCCATTCGCAAATGATTCATTCTATTGAGTCAATTCTGTTCAAAGGCTTGATCAAACCAGTTGGCAAACCAGTGAACTGGTTCGCTAATCATTTTGAACAATTTGTTCAGTTCCCTGCAGCACGCACTGAGTTGTCTGAAGCGGTTCTCACTCAGAGTTGTAACAGAAAGTTTAAGTACATCAGGAGCGTTGAAGACGTGGATTTGGATCTTTAGTCAAATCTGCAAAGGCTATTGTTTTGTAACTATGAAGATCTTTGATTAACACCGCGTACTGTCTACATTTCCACAGGCTACGTTCGATTACAGTACACCATACCACTATGACATTACCAGTTTGTTGTGCATATACCTTATACATTAAATACAGTGTTTAATTTATACATGAAATAAGCTGTCACAAAGTATGAAAGGAGCACCCGCCGAACCCACGTTAGCTCTGCGCAGTGCCGCGCGACCTGTTCCAGAATGCCTTTGCCTAACGTTAGACAAAATGAATATTTACGCTTACAGACCGTGTTTACATTTTGCAGAACAAACAGAAGAAGGTCCGTAAATGTGCATTCGTTTAGTTATGTTCAGATGTTTAGTAGCCGTATTGTGAGAAGTTTTCACTCTTCTCTGTGTGAGAGGTTAATTAATATTATTTATTGAATTTAATTCAGTGATGCAAATCAGAATTTTCATCAGCTGTTACTCCACTTTTCAAACGCATAACATCCTTCAGAAATCATTCTAATATTGCAGTGTTTTGCTGCCTAATATTTTTGGAACCTGTGACATTTTGTTCTGGATAATTTTATAAATAAAAGAACAGCATTGATAGTAAATCAACATATTGGAAGGATCTGAAGGATTATGTGACACTGAAGACTGAGGTAAAGGCTGATGAAAATTCTGATTTGCATCACTGAAATAAATTACGTTTAAAAAAATAAACATTAAAATCTGTGTGTATGTGTGTTAGGGCTGCACAATTAATAAATTTTCCACTTATGTTATTCTGCGTGCTTCAGATATGTTTTCAACAGGGTATCTTAAGGGTTATTCCATTGTTTTAATTGTAGTTTTAGTATAACATGCAACACCATTCATATTTAAATGATCCAAAGTAGCTTTTACTCTTACTCAAGTAACTATTCAGACTATTACTTTTACTTGAGTAAATATTTCTGTAAGTACTTTTACTTGAGTACAGTTTTTGACCCACCTCTGGTCTCAATTAAATATGTGAAGTTTTACATGATTAGTGCAACTTGTCACATGACCAGAGCAGTTTATTTCCTGTTTGCACCTTGAGTAAATTATAACCGCATCAAATCTCCAAAACGAAGGGCTGGTAAAGTATGTTAACATAAAGACATGACAAAGATTTTTGGTACATATTATCTTTAGGGTGTCTAATATTAATATATGCATTCACAAATATTTATTTTTGTTGACTGTGGTCATAGAGTGAGCAAACATCTTGATGGTCACAACAGTAACTGGTGGGATAACAGTGAACTTAGCTAGACAACACAAATCCAATGGCAGTTGCTACTGAATTTTTTTTTTCTCTGAATCTCACCGTTCCTATCAATGTTGTTCATGTTCACGTCCTTAATTATTTAATAAAATACTTTATTTTAAAATAATACACTAAAAAGAATAAAATAATTAATCTTATGCCTTATTTCCTCTTTGCAGCCTGATGCCTCATGAATAAAAGGCAAGCAGTTATAATGAGAAATATTTAAAAAATAAACAAATAAATATGAATGTCATTACATTATCAAACTATCAAACCAATTGCTGCTAGACCACTGGTCGCCACCTATGAAGGCAGTGAAGAAGCACACTATGCTTTGGATCAGAGTTCTGAAGAATTCGAGAGAAGGAGAAAAAAATATAATGTGTGTGTGATTATGGTTATTCTGAGTGGAAGATGTCTGGGCATTTGCAGCCTACTGGGAGAGGACAGACTTTAGAAGTGTTCATTAACTACAAACACAAGTTGAAACGGCTGCGTTTTTGCAGCTGCTGACTGCCACCTCCAAAAATCCTAAATATGTTCTCCTTTTACTTTTCATTCTTCTGCAGGATACAGTGAGTGTGGAAACATAAAACAGAGGATTTTTTTAGTGACAAGGCCACGGTGATACGTAGAGGACGAATAATGCAGTGGGACTCGGGATCTCTAAATCCATCAAAACACGGGATACAAGAACCACCCGAGGACCTAATGACATATTTACGAGGATCTGTGTAACACAAGATACACAAAGCTAAGGCCATTTACTACAGTACTGCTGTTTGTGTTGAGTGACTGGGTACCCTGACTTCCTGTCTGAAACTGAAGGTACTTGAACCAGCATACTGAACACTCATTCTCACCTGCAAAAAACAACACAGCATTTTCCTCAAAATACTGCTTGCAAGCTTTGCATTTGTACAGAAATTATTTAGAATAACTACTGAGAAGAAGTTCATATATAGTATGCATGTAGTATGTTACAACTAATAGTACATTAGTTTGTAATGTTTCCCATTTGCGCTTTCAAGGACGTTGACTAAAGTGAATTGCTTGTCTGTTACACTGCTAGATTGCTTATCAAAAGCTGGTTTATACTGCCATTCCTCATGAAAGAGAAATTCTGTGAGCTGGGAAAGACAATATCCCCACTAGAGAGTGAAGTATTGAATTTTAAATTGTGTTTGACAATCAGCTATAAAATTCTGTCAAGCATACAGCAACTGTAAATTTAGCCTTTTATACTTGCAGAGGTGCTTTACAGAGTCTTACCATCAGTGGTATGTACCAGGTGCAAAGGAAAAGAAAACCCAACAGGCCGGAGAGGATTTATGAAGGTAGAAAGCATACAGAATATAAAAATAATCCTGAATGAATAAGAGCACACAAGCAGACCTAGACAACCCAAGAAATCCCACTGGTTTGATTTGTTGGGTCTCACCTTTTCTGTGCAGGACGCTGTTGTCCGCAGTTTCTCTTCAATTTCCTTCCCGATCTTCTGAACGGTCACCTGAGTCTGTTTAATGGCTCTCTGGGCCGTGTGCAGTCTGTGGAGGAAACGCATACATAGGATGCATCACTTTTAGGGTTGAGAATCTAAGGAAGTAGTACTGGTTCCAAGTACTGGAACTGAATGAGTTCATGACATGAATGCAGACAGAACATTGTAATAAAATACTCAGACTGAGTCTCCTTCACCACGGAAAACAGATGATGTTTTATCAGAGCGGAGAGCCTAATAAAACACTACAAAGTCAAAAAAGCCACACTGAATCTTTTATTGTGTTTTTCTGACTGTTGCTCTCAACAAGCAGCATATAAATTGACTTCAAACCACAAAACAAGTGACTCTTATGATTCTTTTTGAGGAAATGGTGAAAAAAGACTAACTAATCGTGAAATTACACTGACTTTAATCTAAAACATTTAGTCTAGTTGTTAATGTGACTGTGTAGCTTCTATTATTTATAATTTTATATATTTACATGAGAATGATTCTGTGTATATATGATTTGTATACATATACACACACATATTAAGATATTTTGATTGTATGGACAGGCATGGATGTTCTTCAAAAAGAAGTCATTTAGAACAGGATACAAAATTATGAGTAAATGATGACAACATTTGCATTTCCAGGGGAATTATTTCTTTGAATTTGAAACGTTTTGAGCGACTGTATAACAAAACCAAACTAAAACACAATCAGTAATTGGATCTTGACTCAAATAAATGGAATTAGGTCAATCAAATGAAGGATGACAGCGGACATATGTAAACACCCACACTCAGACTCAGATGTAATGGAAACAGAACTGCCGCATGTGAAGGGGAGATGATCTCACATGGTGACCGATTTCAGATTTATATTTGCGGTAATTAGAGAACACATAAACTGAAACCTCATGACAGGACTGCTGGACCAAAGGGAGGTCAGCCGTTGTTTTTTGTATTGTTTGTTTATTTCCCAAAGGCAATGGGCTTGTTAAGATAAACTTTTATAAAGAACAGGATTGTTAAGAGATTAATAACACTGCAGATGGGTCGCCTTATTGTGCCTGTTTTTGTTTGCACCATGGTTCTCATTTGGTACCTCATTTTCTGACTCATCTGGTTTACAATCACACCAAATGGTTTCAATACCCATTGTTCAATCATAGTGGTATGGTGAAATTTTTTGATTCACCTGAAAAGCATTACAATACAAGAGGGTATAGATACTCTGTCAAAGTGGATTGGATTGTTTTAAAATAAACTGGAACTGTATTAAAATCAATTTATCTGTATAGAGTATAAGTTTTCAGGAAACCTGTTAATAAAAAAAATAAGTCACCACCAAATAAAAGAAATTCCTTTTTTTGCCACTAGGGGTGCAAACATTTTTAAGTCCACTAACAACTGTTTTAATGCTTTAAAAGAATCTGTTTTCTGTACATGTTTGAACATTCTGGTTTTCTCAGAATAATAACAGCAGCATAAGACAACAATCTGAACTACAGAAGCTATCAATCAATCCTTGATTGCACTCATATGAGCTTTCATCACCACTACGCCTCATGGGAAACAGAACGAAGGAAAAAAAAATTCTCCAGGCCTGTTAAAATCCATAAGAATCCATATACATACATTGCACAGTAAAGTACATAAAAGCCTAAACATTCATTTTAACACTGCTTTTACATTAACATGTAGCTGCTGTTCTCTGATTGGCTGAGCCAGTGGTAATAATGTCTTTATTTGGAGATCAAGCTGCCATTTGCTGTTCTTGCACACGTACAATATTCCCACTCGAGAGATTTTCATGAACAGCGTCTGGGAGCTCGCCCATGCAATCCTTCATCGAACGTGTACAATTTACTTTGTTTCGCGCTCTCCTCACTCGCTCAAGCTCCATTAATAGTTCTTTCTTTCTGTTTTTGAACAGTAGGATTAGCACATTCACACTGGAGTCCCTTAAGGAGACTCATAAGTGCACATGGCCGGGTTAAAAATAATCTAGACACAAGGCAGATGCTAATTAGCACAGAAACTACAGCTGTTGTGCGGTTAAAGTCCATTCATGTAGATGATTGCAGGTTTCAACAAAAGGAGTCAAGACTAGCCTGTTTTGGCCCTGCTGGAAGATGTCGTAACTACACCATTAGGGGTTTTCCATTGACAGTCACGCAAAATTAGCCTTGTATTCTGAAAAAGATATTTATACATACAATTCAAAAGCTTGGGGTCAGAAATTATTACTTTTATTCAGCAGGGACACATTAAATTAACAGCAGATATTTACATAATAATACATAATAATAATAATATTTAATTAATTATACTTAATTAAAGAAATAATAATATTTTGTATTTTTCATCAAAGAATTCTGAAGAAAATATATCATGGTTTCCACAAAAAAAAAAGAATAATAATGATAATAATGTTGAAATCATGTAATAATAATAAAATACATTTTAAAATCTTTCAATATTTTTAATTAAAAAAAAAAAAAAGGTTTCCTAAAATGTAATTATATTTGACAATATTAGTGTTTTTACTGCATTTTTGGTCAAATAAATGCAGCCTTGGTGAACATAAGAGACTTAGGATATATTGCTAATATTTATATATATATATATATATTACAGTATATTTCAGATGTTTTCAAAAGCAAGAAATGGATTTTTATTTTGCGTTTCACAGCTCAGGATAGTCACGTTCTCTCTCAGGACTATGAACCTCCTTGGTTTTAACAGATTCTGGCATTTTGAGAAATCCTGGGAAAACTGCAAACTTCACATTGAGCGTAACGGGGAGAGATTTTCCTTCCACATGCTGACAAAAACCTTGCAATGTATCTTCCCATCTGTGGGGCCTTTTTGAATCCACAGGGGGAGCTCCGAGTCCTTTGCGACATGGTTTTATGATTTTTCTAGCACTGCTTTCTTCCCAAAGCTCTTAGGCTGATGACTTCATTACCTCACACGTCATTCGTTAGCAATCATCAGATTGCAGCAATCCAATTAGAGGTCCAAGAAAGAACTCAGAGATGGCCAGCTTCTGATCCAGACCATCAAGATTCTCCTATGACTAGCTTTAGAGAATTCAAACAGTTTGTTGACAAAAGGTTAAGTGCCAATATCAGCACAGTGAAACAATGCAGACTAATACTCCCTGAGCAATTCATCTGGGTTACGTTTCAGCCCTCCTGTGACCACACGGGTCCAAAACTAGACCTTCAACCAATCTAAAATACTCTACATCTGCTAAAAAGTACATCTGACCTTAAACAACAAGCAAAGCTAATTCAAAAGTGATCTACTTTTAACAAACCCCTGTGAAACTGAATAAAGTTTCAGAAAAGTAGTTTTATGATTGTCTGCACACAACTACGGTGATCATTTCTGGTGGTTGACCACCAAAACTATATAATACACAGCTACCATTTCCATAAATCCACATATACCTCTTTTTCTAAAGCTTGAGATTGGAAAATTACACCCCTCTCACTCATATTTGGGGCCTCCACTTTCCTCGTCTCTCACTTTCCCAGCAGCACTCTGCATGAGCTGACCAGGTCGTAAATCACCGGGCCTTTAAAATCTACCCTGTAACAAGTTCACACAGCGACAGGAAAAATATTATAATTTTTTTTTATCAGCCGTGTCTCTCTCTTGTTATATGCTGGGTGATATGGCACGTCGATAAGTCAAGTAAAAGCTGATTTGACATCTTTATCGTCACCGTGATTGAGATGAAGAAATCTGATAGGCCACTTCCCCCAGGTGAATGGCAGTTATCGCCCAATCGGATTTCACGCATGTCTGCACTCTTATCAGCCCTCAACCCGTCTGCCAGTCAACACCTATCTCCCCCAGCCAATCAGAGAAGGGCACAGGAGGTTACCCAGCAACTGGCAAGTCACCTCAAACATCAAACACACTCTAGTATAAAAACACAAACCCCTCAAATCACAGCTTTCTTTTCCAGCGAATCTTACGCAATGATTTTGCATTTGCCTCACAGTGAAACTGGGTGCAGTGACCCAAGGAATACGTAACTAGTACACCATTCCCAAAAAAAGGTTTAGCAAATGAATAGAAATGTGATAACTACTACTCATAGCAACTACATAGCAACACCCTGGCAACAACAAGGAGCAAAAGTCAGGCATTAAAACCAGAACAAGAAGGACTGAATGGGAAAAAAATAATAACAAACACAGAAAAGCATTAACTCCTTGACCTGAAACACGAAATAATTCATTCCAGAGTTGCTGGAACAAGAACAGAGACACGTTACTGTAAACAGTGTTCTCTCTCTCGTTTCAACTTTCCTTCTCTCCCACATTTACCTCTTGGTGTGTTTATGTATTTACCGTTCAGTGATAACCAAATAAATCTCCACTAGTGTTTGTTTGCAAGACAGCAGCGCAGCATTGTAAAACCAGGCTGAAAATAAAACAGGAAATGAAAACAAAGACAGATGCTACATAAGAAGAACAAAGATGTGCTCTGAGAGGTTTTGACGGCCACCTTATGTCATATCCTGAAACGGCCCGGACAGACTGGAGCTTGTCAAACCCAATTACATTTTACTGCCCAATTGTGACATTGTTTGCCGTTGATAAAAATGCAGATCCTGAACAGTCCACTGAAAGATATAAACACACATTTAAATTACTGTACTCATTTCTCAATGCCATTTGTCTTATTTCATGAGCTGCTCTACAGAACCTCCTTAAGAAAAAAAGAAAAAGACTTGTTTAAGCCATTTCTCTTAATATTTCTAATCATGTATTTATGTCTATATATTTTTATAAAAAAATAAATATTTAATATAAAAATATATTTTTCCTTAAATATATATATGCATGCATGTCTGTGCATTTACATAATATATTATGTAAACAAACATTTTATTTTGGATGTGATTCATCACGATTAATCGTTGGACAGCACAAAATATTAATATTATGAATTAGTTATTTTAAAATGTTCAGTTTTCATTTTATTTTTAAAATCTTTTATTAATTATTATACGTGCTTGTCATTTTTATGTGACATTTTCTATATAGCTTTAATTAATTTCAACTACAATTTTAGTAGCATTTTAATTATATGTCAAGGCATTTTTTCAAACTTTTAATTTTTGCATCTAAAAAAAATGTTTAGCTTTACTTCAATTTAAAAAAAAATATTTTTAATCGTAATTATTAAAAACATTGGGCTGTATTAGTAAATGGACATTTTAATTTAAAAAAAAAAGAAATTAAAGCTTTTTATATTTGTTTATTTGACTTGATTTTAGTTTTGTTTTCTAATGATAATAACAAATAATATGTTACTCTGTTTTACAAACAAAAAAAAAACTTTATTTCATTAATATTTCATTTTCAAGTACAACAAACAGCAATTTATTACATTTACACATTATCTGATATAACTCCTTAAAAAAAATAAAATAAAAAAGTTTAGTTTTTTTTAAAAGTACAATAAATTTACTTTTTTGTTTTTTGTTTGTTTGTTTTTTTAAATAACCTTCGCTCCCATTACATTACGACTTTCATATAATTTCACCTCTCAGTTTTAAACAACATTCCGTGGATCGCTTTGTGTGTGTGAGTATGTGTGTGTGTGTGTGTGTGTGTGTGTGTGTGTGTGTGTGTGTGTGTAAAAGACAAAGAAAGGAAATGAAATACAGTCTGCCTCGTTGGTATCTACAAAATGAAGGGATGAAAAATGTTTTCTGTCTCTTTTTTTTGTTTGTATAAACGCTGATAAATGCCCTTATATCAGGTGACGACCAGTTTTCTGCTGTTTTTGCCATTTCTTTATGTCCTCTTTCCATCCTGTAGATACGGGTCACACACACACACACACACACAGTCAAACACACTGTCAAAGCCACAGATCTGCTTGCATATCACGCGCAATTTACTTTAAAGAACACTTAGATCCAGACTAAAGCTTCAACAGTACACTCAACCTCCTTTCCCCAAAGAAAGCATTGCTCTCATTGCTCTGGTATGATTATACTTATATTATAAGTGTCACTGATCGATACGGTTTTCATCGTAGGCTAATAATTACACTCACAGCATATAAATCAAAGATAACGTATGCAGCCTTTGCAATGGTATCAGACATATTGGGTCATGCTCAGGAAAACACGCCACATCTGTTAACCTGCGTCTAAATATACCATCCACCAAAGAAACAAAAACACTTTCGTTACACAATGAACAAGTGACACGACACGGAAAAATCTAGAGCGCAAACAACTCGAAGGGATGTGAGCCTGAACGGAAAAGAAAACAAACACGCAACTATCTACAGTGGACCCCTACCTGCTGCTCAGACCAGGAGAATGTCAACACACTCCTCCATCTCCACACACCTTAGAACCCGCCATTGTCTCCAGCACTGGAGGGGCAGATAAGATTGTGCCGCATGGAAATATGTTGGGCTCTGACATTCCTGCCTGGTCTTTAGCGAGAGACGACCAATCCTTTGACACCTCGCCATGACATCATCTGTGTTCATTATTGGATAATAAGAGTTTAATTTAAGCTTTTATTTTGGCTCAGTCAGGGTAAATTTAAGCCTGTAGAAGATTAATCTTGGGTTTTGTTCATTGGCACTTCGGAATTACAGCCAAAAGGATACAAATTGATTCCCATTACTCCTTCACAGCTGGAAAGCTACAAATCCTACTTTCTTTAGGGGAAAACAGCCTGTTCACAGGGATCAGACATACTGGGTCTTGCTTACCAAAATATACCACATATTTTAATCGATGTTCAAATATATTTCACAAACTAAGGTCACAAAAACACTTTCATTGGTTGGAATCACATAGCATTGGTAAATTTAGGTCTGTAGGTCTATGTTTGGCTTGTTAGCAACCAAAAGGTTACAAATTGGTGTCCAATACATTTTATTTACAGCTACAGTAAAAAGAAACAAAACAAATCCATGTTCTTTTAAGCATGAACTTTTAGGTTCAGTATGATATTTTGGATTACCTAATAATTAACAAAAAATAATAATAATAATAACATAACTTGAAAAGTAGCTAGCACACAAAATATGTTTGTATTCATCTAACCTGTTACCAAAGTTGCTGTTTAAATATGTAAATATATTTATATAAAAATACACAAATATTTATATTAAAAGATTTATATGAAGTATTACTGTATAAATATATTATATTACATACAAATGCATTACATTATTATTATTATTATTATTATTATTATTATTACACACAAAATATTTATATTATATACTATAGGAATTAATTTGATCAATTAATTGATAGGGATCTTACTGAGTGACAGCTTAATTTGTAACCCGTTACGCATTCTGTCATATTAATTTATGAATGTAATTTTTGCTTACTGTTTATTAATTTATTTGATATAAAAAATTACAAAATCAAGAACTGCATTTAAACATCTGGAACCCTGGTCAAAAGGGGAAACAAGTCAAAAAATAGATATATAAATAAAATAAAAAAAGAATAAGAATCAGAATGGAAAAAAAAGGTAAGGAAAGAAATTAAATAAAACGTAAAAATAAATAAATAAATAATAATAATCATAATAATCAAAATTATCCCATTCTTTGACAACTCTTTCTTTAAAATAAAAATAAAAAATTGTGCTGTGAAGAAGTGCTGTATAATTGAATAAACAAGGCCATCTCCTTAGCGTAAGCCAAAAAGCTTTCGTTTAATTTATAACTGGACCAAAAGGGAAAATTCTTTGACAAATCCAGCTGCAGGAGTTCTAGATCTGCAGCTTAGATCATGTAAGCTGCAGATTTGCTGTTTTCAGGCCCACAAATTACCAGACCCTCCAAACTCACAGCAAGGAGGCATTCAGGTTCAGCTGACCCTTACATCAATGTCTCTCTGCACATTCAGCTGAGTGCTACAGTGCTGCACTCTGTCCAGAGTAAGATTATTACAGCTTTGGGATTGCGCTCCATTACATACATTTGCATTAAAACATTACAGCCATTCAAACCAACAGACAGGGAAACAACATTAAATGCACGGCAAGGGATGAAGAAAACGGAAAAAAAAACGCAGTCTACATGAACCCAGAGTGATAAGACTTTACACTGAAGGTCGAAAATTAAATATAAAAACGGAGGCATTTCAAAACAAAGAAAGTTAACTTGCTGTATTTCATACATACAGTGAGGTCAAGAAGTATTTGATCACCCTGTGATTTTGCAAGTTCTCTTACTTAGAAATCATGGAGGGGTCTACAATTTTCAGCATAG
>JAUMHE010000059.1:10860783-10898518 GCA_032359235.1 Enteromius mattozi
TTTCTCGTCAGCGCCAGTAGGGAGTATCGGTCGATGGGGCGTCTACTCTCTATATATGTCTATGGTTTGTTCTATCGTTAAACGCAATATCAGGGTGAGCATTGCACTGATGCGAGCATAAAATTTATAACTTGTAATATATTAGCAAACAGGCTTTTATATATTAAACGACAAAAGTACAGTTCGCTAAATAAAGAGTTTTTGTAAACTATTACAAATTACTGAATCAGTATGTAACATAATCAATTATTATTATTATTATTAATAACAATAAACATGAAGCAGAAGAGGGCGCCATTGCCTAACTTTACGTTAATGTCTTATAAACCCTGTTGTTCCTGATATATGAACCATTGGCCATATATCATTTAAATGTTTGAAATTAAACTTCTTAGATAAAGCAATTTTAAGGGATTTTGTAAAACATGGAGTGACCTTATTTCTGGGCAATTTAAAATAACTGATAACTATTTTATCATTTTATTTTATTGTATTAAAAAAAGAATAATAATACAAATATATATATATATATATATATATTATATAACTTATTATAATTATTATTTCCTGGATTTATAACTGCTTATAATTTTATAAGGCTACATAAAGCTACATGGAGATCATTTTAAATAAATTACATTTTACATTTGTGAAAGAAATATTCTTACATAAGTAAACAATTAGTGACCTACATACAGTAAATAAATAAGTATCTTTCAGGCCATGTGCCCCACCTCACTTATACAAGCCAATCAAATAAGAGGTCCCAGTTACACTTTTTATGCCAAAATGAGGATCCAGCTTAGTTCCTGGGCTCCAAAAATTGATTTTTGCTCAGAATTGTTTAGTGTTTAGTTGCTTTTCTCTTGTCTGTACAGTGCATGCTACTGTGATAAGTACTATAATGTATTTTAAAGATATACTGTATTTTTCTGTGAATGTGAGTTATGAATGTTATTTGATTTATCAAAGACATATCTGCATTTATATGAAAAGAAATCATCACAGTTTATTATTTGTTTGGAGAATATATATTTTGTTACATGACCTGTGGAATTTGGACTAATATTCTGGAACTGTTCCATGAATCTCTAATTAAAAGAAAAAAAAACCTAAAACTAAGGCTGGGTTTAAAGACCGGAATAGGTGAACATTTACTGTTTTTGTGTCAAGGACAGTGTTGTGGCTGAAAAACAGGACAGACATAGTACTTTTCCATAAACGTTTATTCTGAAAATATATAAAAGTTTACTTTAAAGAATCAGGACTTTCATGGACATCAATGACAACTGATATTAGAGATGGACACTGCAGCATTTATTGCATATTCGCAACATAAAAGGCAATAAGGCACAACTGTGAATCTTTGGTTAAATGTCAGCATTTAAAAATGCTTTTTATCCACCAGTGAAGAGCTGCAGGTCCCCTGAATCCATTAAATAAACAATCACAGTAAAAACTTTAATAGCTCAGGTTAAAAATGATTGCATACATACAATTTGGCACTTGAATTGAAGTTATTTGCTATTTTTAAAAAATATATATATTATTGAAAAATTATTTGATTTGGCACGCAACATGTTGAGGCCTCTCCAGCATTTGCTTATTGAATAAATGCCTGATACTTGTAACTGGGAAGAAAAGTTGATGTCAAATAAGGGAACATGAAGTCTGCGATATTAGTAGCATGTAAACTATTTGCTTGAGCTCAACAAAGCATGTGCAACTTATATATGCAAAATTAATACTTCTGTGGTAAATTATCAATTGTGTTGCAACAAAATGACCAGCACTCATTAGCATTCTGATAATACTCTCATACATTTACAGGCATTCACTATAATCTTCACCTTCTAGACTTAACTTTTACCTTCGATCTATGATCATAAGGGATAATTTTTCTTAAAAGCAAAATACCCTGTCATATTTACTTCTGTTCTAACTTCCAACAAATTAATCACACTTTTGCTTCACCTCCACTCTTTGGTTACACAACTACCCTGTGATTTTTTTAGTGAGGCAAAACTCACAATTGCATTGCTTGTGCGGTAAAATAATATAATGGGGCAAACAAAAATGTGCTTTTATATAGTACAGTGTTTAAATTAAACCTTAAATACGTACTTGTAAATGTATTGTCATGTATTGAGTAATATATGTCCATCAGCTGTGAAATCTAGATTATACTTCGTTTAGCAATCGGTGTAGTATTTGTTGCATAATGCCACCCAGTGGCCGTAAGCAGACGTGATACAGGCTAGATTCACTGCATCCCACGTGGTACAGTACATTTCAGTACAGTTTACTGTGTTGAATGTGTAGAAACATTGACTTCTTTCACCTTCTCTGAACAGGCACTTTAGTTGGGAGGCAGATGTTACAGAGTGTTCTTTTATACAGTTATTATTCCTCAATGCTGCCTTTCATTGAATTTGAAGGGTGTCACTTTCATTTAGACCAAAACGGGACTTGTAATTGTCAAAGAGAGTTTTCAGGGACCTGATGTACATGGCATGGTACATGTCTATGACGTCCTGACTCGGCTCCTCGATTTTGGGAACTGTGATGGGCTCACCAACTGTAGAAAAGAAACATTAAACAGATCATTCACAGAGCATTTAGCTCAAGTTAAACCAAGATCGTGTCAACAAATGATTAAAATTTTAACCATTAATGTGGTTCTGATGTCAGCAAATATCGACCGTAAACTGAAATAGCAGTTCTATCAACATAGAGACTGTCCTTGAAAAAATTAATAAAATATTTAGCTAATAAATACTGTATTTGATATATATACATATGTTTAATATATTTTATGAAAACTCTATATAATTGAACAAAAATGATTACTTACCAACAGTAGTAATGGGCTTGCAATATGGTACAAAGCCCCAGGACTTAGGGAAGAACAGTCCACAGCCATGAAACAGACATGGGGCAAAGCCTAAAATCTTCTGGAGCCTCTTTTGAACACCACGCCACCAAGAACCATCGTCAAAAATCAGCTGTTTGTAAACCTCATTCTCACCAAATGAGTACACAGGCACCAGATCAGCACTGAGAGGGGAACAGGAGGTTAAAAGTTTAAAAAAAGACATAACCATAATAATGCTTTATTTTACATTTTCAATGTAATTTTGTGAGACAGGAAAGATTTTGCACTTTAGGAACTTGTTCAAAAGTGCTTATTTATCCTATAAGCTTCTGTGAGATTACTATTGCTTTGTAATGATGTAGCTTAATTCAGAGCAAATATTTTGGCTGAGTTCTTGCTGTTTCTCCACATTTCTGATCACAAAATACTGGCTTAATAGGCTTCACTCCAAACTGCGTTGCTAACCCAGCAAGGGCTTATTTCTATTGCTTCACCTGCAGCAAGCCTGCTATGTACTGCTTGTCAAGAGAAAATGAATCAGAAGAGAAAAGGAAAAACCCAAGCTACTATACCAGCTAATCTAAAAAAAACAGCACAATGAACTTTATAAAAAAAAAATTTGCAGTAGTGTTGAAGTTGGGAAGGTTGTCAGGGAAATGGTTTGCAGTTCTCACCCTTGCTTGAGGGCCAGCTTCACAAAGCCTTTGCGGTTTTTCAGCGTGACAGAATTCATTCCTGGGGCGCAGTCCAGAGACTCTGCAGCCCCTCCAATCACGATGACCACAGCGTTGCCCGTACCATTACTAGACAGGAGGTAGTCGATGGAGTTACGGTTTACGGGGCACATACCTGAACAACAGAAGGGTATACAGTCTTATACTAGGGTCTCCCAAACTGGGGTGTGAGTAGGAAATGCTTCAGTTGATGAAAAGCTAATAAACAAATCAAAGAAATGTAAAATTGAATTAGCCTAAATATATGTACAAATACAATACAATTAAGTTAATTAATGACAGCCCTATTTAAATTATGTTATTTTAATTTTTAAGGAAATATTTGTTTGTAATTTTTACAGAAACTATTGACGTTTGTTTCTTATAAGAGAGTGGAAGAAAATTCTATCAATCTGTGGGTACATAGGGCAGGTTTCAACAGAAGTTCTTCAAAAATATTGACATCAGCACATATAGGGCCGTGTCTCTACGCAATAGTACAAAGCTCAGAGGTCCTTGATAGACTACTGGATTCTTATCTACACCACAGAGAGGACAAGTATGGCCCTCTTTTTAATCAGCCCAAAACGAACTTTACGTATTGAGTCAGTTTGCTCTTCACTCAGTGTTGCATGATGCAACTGCAGGCAATGAATACATGAAAGCTTTCATGAGGAAAATGAAACAGCTATATGTACCTCCAGACATCAGGTAATCTCTAAACAATGGCAAGCGGAAATTTCCAGCTAATGTAGCCAGAGACGGCTTGATTCCAGGGAATATCTTGGCGAATCCTGTGGCCTCAGTCCCAAAGTTACAAAAAGCACCAAAACAGAAGATGCCATGAGGGTGATAGCCAAAAATGTAGTTTCGGCTGGGAAGCAGGTTATGCGTCTTGATCAGCTGCAAATAATCAAAGAGAAATATGTGATTAATTCACCTGCAAAAGGAAAATTCAGTGAGAAATAATAAAATTCATTCATTTAATAGCTGTTGAATATATATTTTGCATTAAACAGACTTATTTTCCTAGATTTAGGACAAAGGTCAGTAATGACATACTTTATCTAAAGGCAATAAGTGCTCTTTACTCTGACACAGTTATAATTACTGTACCATGTGTACATTATATTGTTCACGAACACATTTTCTTATCAAGAATTATCATTAGGCACTTATCTGCTGTTCTAATATATATTCTTTTCAGCAGATAATTAAGGACAGACATGGACTTGCAGCACATATTAGAATGGAGCAACAGTTAAAATCTTAAAAGGAAGCGAATGTACTGCACTCAGAGTACAGTATGTACAGAGTGTAAAAGCTGCATAGGCTGTGTACATAAGAACAGCTAATCAAACAGGCAGTGTTACATAATGACATTAATAAATGAAAAAACAAAGGTTTTAAGACATATGCTGCATCAGACGGGATGGTATAACCGTCTGGAGGAGGCTTAGAAAAAGTCTAGTCTACGGAATGTTTTCTGGTGCCCTTGATTTTGAAAGTTAGACTCAATACAACACCTCTTTGCCATACATAACTTGCATGTTATTTCTGTCATAATGTGTGTTGTGAGGGGTTAGCGGAACATTGCTATGCAGTTGCTTTGATTTTCTGAAGGCACAGTCACATTAGAGGAATTTTACGATGTATGAAGTCTAGTGATGTATGAAGCCACTTTCAATGTAGCGAATTCGCATTTCAAACGTGGAACGAGTTGCAAAATGTTGGGCGGAAATCTTTCACCCTTGTGAGAAATGCCCAATTGTGTGGATTTCTACTGAAAATTGGCCAAACAATGGTAAATGTGACCACACCTGTAAGTGTTTTTTTTAAAGCATTGCTATGGAATATTGGGTTGCCAGTTATTTGTTTATTGGTCCAAGTCAAAAGCACCCACATTTTTTTTTTCTATAATATATATATATATATATATATCCTGTTATTATTGTAACTAGCTTTTAATGAACTCATTTTCTACACAAATTTGTTTGCAACAGGTTTGACTGAATTCTTCCGCAAGCCAACTTTTTGGTCAACATTGGCCCTATGTCTCTTCACGCTTATCTTAACGCACCTGGCATGCACTGTAGCACAAGGTAAAGAGATGATCTCATCATGTGACTAAATACACTACATGTACAACGAGGTAAATGTCCATGCCAACTGGTACACAAAGGGCATTCCTTTGAGTCCTGACTGACTCTAGCATATACTTTTTTAATGTTGACAGTGGTTTTGATTTAATATGAATACTTTAACATTTACATTAAATTAGTTACTGTTTCTTAGGTCATGCTTTAAATGATAGAGAAAATGTGTCAGAGAGTTTATTTTTATACTCTTTCATCATGCAGGTATTCATTTTATGCTCCTCTGTGAATGATAATAATGTGTCTGGCTCATCGTTTAATACTAGTAAATTGTCTGTATCACCTAGTTGCACAGACGCATGTACTCTGCCACGCATATGAATAAGACACAAACAGAAAAACAAGTGATCAGTGATTAAGCTTCCACTGATCAGGACGAGCAAAGTCTAGCAATGCACTTACAACTCACATCAAGATCCACCCAACCCAACAGGAATGTCAAGCAGAGAAAAGAGCAGGACGAAACTAATGGCTGATAATATGTTGTTGTTTTTTTTATCTTTTCCCCTTTGCAATTTAGTGAGTTTAGTGAGTTATCAATGCATATTTTGACATTTTTCACTGGCTGGAATATATAAACTGCCATTGAAAAGTTTGGGTCAATAAAATTTTTCTTAAACAAGTGAATGCTTTTTATTTAGAATGCATTCAATTGGTCAAATGTGACAGTAAAGACTATATATATATGACAGTAAAGAAATATTATAAATTGTATTGTATTCTTTTGAATGTTCTATTTAAGAATACTAAAAAACAAATTCACTGTTTCGAAACCCAATAAGCAGAACAATTTAACATTAATAATAATGTTTCCAGAACACCAAATCAGCAAATTAGAATGATTTCTGAAGGATTATGTGACTGGAGTCCATCACAGGACTAAATTACATTTTAAAATGCTCAAATAGGAAACCGTTACTTTAAGTTGTAATAAAATGTATATTATATAAATGTAATCTAGTTGAGCAACTTACCGACCCCAATTTTTTTAAATGGCAATGTATACACAAATTGAAATATCAAGATATTGTATGAAAAAGAATATGTGAATATCACATGTGAGTAAAACAACGAATCATCTTTGCATGATCTGTCCCTTTAAATTTATATATAAATGCTGGAGTGTTTGTACTTTGTCCTTATATTTCCCAATTCCACTTTGAGGAAAATCTTTATTCGAGTAACTGTTCAGTTTTCATTTGCTTGACCTGTAATGTTGTATAAGATGTAAAATCACTCACTCTTATGGGAAAATAGTCTCTGAAGTATTTCCACACAGTCCAGTTTCTCACCCAGGTCGATCTGCGGCCTCCTGAGATATTGGAACATCGATAAAGAATATAAATGCAAACACAGTCACGTCAAGCATTCTACATTTCTAAACAGATTGAACCATGAATGGTGTGCTTTAATCAGGGAGAGAAGAATGAAAAGGTTACCTTGTTTAGGGGTATTCCAGTCATAGATCAGCCAGGCGGTGTAAATGGCGGCAATTACCCAGCAGTCTGTGCAAAACAAGTACATCAGCAGCAAAGAGCAGCCAATGCCTAGAAGAGCAAAAAGAGTATTTAGAGAGTATTTAGAGTTGATGTAAATGTATTAAACACACTGAAGATGTAACGAGCTTTTTTTTAAGATTTTAAAGGAACAGTTCACCCAAAAATGCAAATTTGCTGTAAAATTAAACCTCAGATCCTACAAAATGTAGATGAGTTTGTTTTTTATTGATACAGAATTATTTAAAAAAATTAAGCATTGGATTATTTGCTCACCAATGGATCCTCTGTAGTGAATGGGTACCGTCAGATTCAATAAATAAAATATAAAAATATCACAATAATCCACATGACTACAGTCCATCAATGTGTGTTTGTAAGAAATCTATCATTAAGCCATTTTAAATTTAAACCACCACTTGTGGCCAAAAATGAGTTACCGCTGTTATGGATAGAGCTCATATTTTAGCTTTTTTTTCTTACAAACGCACATTTCACTTCACAAGGTGTTAACTGATGGACTGCATTATTTGTGGATTATTGTGATGTTTTTTATCAGCTGTTTGGACTCTCATTCTGACAGCACCCATTCACAGCAGAGGATCTACTGGTGAGGAAATTATCTAATGTTACATTTCTGCAAATCTGTACCAAAGAATAAATAAACTCATGTACATCTTGAACAACCTGAGAGTAAGCTAATTTTTCATTCTTTTTATTTTTTTGGGTAAACTATTCTTTTAACCTTCACAAACCCAAAAATTTTGAGTTCAGTAAGGCAACACAGTGTCCTAGATTTAATTCTCTAAGCTGTTGACTTAAGTCTTGTAACGAATTTAACTCTTCTACTCACCCATGGCAAGAAATGTAATGACAAACTGCAGGACAGAGATCACCTGCAGATTTTTCACCATCTTGGATCGTGTCAGCCAGGGGACGGATGGCAGGTCATGCAAGGCCGAGAGGATGCTGGAGCCTGAGCCTATAAAGGATTTAAAGGAGAATTGGAATTTACCAGCTTCATGATGTAGGAATGCTTTTTCACTACATCAAGGTCTGTCTGTAACCTAGAAATAATGGATATCATGCATATCATGACTATGACGAATGGTGTCATTCGGGTTGTTTTTGGTGCATACGATGTGATCTGATGCCAAAACTCTCTGAAGATGCATGAAATAACAAACTAGTGACTATTTGATATTAGAATGAGAGCACACAAGCAACACCGTGATACTTCTAATTCGTTATTCACAAAACTCAAGCAAATTTTACACAGTGCAAAAAAGATAAGATGCGGTACTGAAGCACACATACACACACTTCTCTTACAATCACTGAGATCAGATCACAAGACAACATAATCCCATTCTGACTGAAAATAACAACAAAACATCAGACACTGCAAAGTAGCTAAATCACTGTAACACTTCTCTTAGTTCATCTTGATCACTGGGAACTTAGTGAATCTCACTTAAGTGTCTAACTTAACTGTTTTTGCATACATATATCTAAAAAAAATTCATATATAACACATACAGTATAGATAACATTAATTAAATTAAAATGCAGTTATTTCACAAAATATTTTTACATACCCTTTTTCACACCGGAATATGCAGCGAGGATGGTCTTCATGGTTGAGGCTCGAATAATGATAAATGAAACAGAATATATCTCGCTGGTGGAAGTTGAGCTGCTCTACAGCATCCCTCTCTGTACTGGGGTCAGCCGCGAGCTCACAGGCGCGCGCCGGTCATTTAAGCGCCTCGAGAGGAGGAGCGTAGACACCGCTGTCAATCAAACTATAACCGCCTTCGCTGCCAGCAATATTCTTAGATGAAAAGTTGCCGAGTTTTAATTAAAAAAAAAAAAACAAGATTAATTTCTGCCTACGGTTGCTGGCTAGAGCTGTCAAACTTGTCAAAAAAGGCTCCGTGCTGAGATGGTCGTCTCTGACTGGTTATCGCTTTTTCTGATCTGGAGGTTTTAAAGGTCTGTGAAGGTAAACTAGACGGGGATGGGCGCTCAGCCAATGAGGTGGAGGAGACTGTAGCCCCGCCCTCAGGCTTTATTGACCAACACTGATTGTCCACTCTTTATAAAAACAATCATTAATTAAGGCTATACCTTTTTTTTTTCCATATATTCCAACTTAAAAGTATTTACACCAAGACTGAAATAATCTATTAATAAAAATAACACTTTGTGTATCCTCAAACTTAAGACAAGATTGATAGCAGCCTTTGAGACTGAATGTGCATTAGGGACATTAACTCTTTCATAATTTGCAGCGTTGCTATTGCCAGTGACCTTTATTGGCCTGTTTTTCTTGCCAGGCTTGGCCAGCACTCAGCACTCAGCACTCATGGCAGGGAGGACGCTCACCTTTATCTCTGTCGGATCTGCAGCTGCTCAAGCATATTATCAGCTGCTTGAAATATAAATGTGCGTTATGTTTGTGTATTTTTATGTTTTTATAGATAATACAGATAGATATAGATATGTAGTGTATACAGAATGCAATTTTGTGTACATTTTAGTCAGTTTGGGTTTTTGAAGTAACATTTATGACATGATTTTTAGCCGGCTAGTTCTGAATAATATTTCGTGATGTTTACCTATTTACTTGAGGGGATTTTAATATCTCACAGTTGGTGATCTGATATTAAGATGGTTTTAACGATATTGATATACTGGTATTAAGATGGTTTGGTACTGGGTGCCAATAATCAGTCAATTCTGATGAGGAAATAAATTCAGTCTAGACAGTAAATTACACAAGCTCACTGTAATTTGTACTGTATCAATATCAAAGGTCCATTTGCAAAACTCATATAGTTTGAACTTTAATCTCTGTTAGACAAGTCCTCTTTTGTTGGCATTAATTGATGCTCATTGACAAAGAGTATATGTCTCAAATCTGAAAGTCAACAGATATTATGGTTTTATATAGTATTTCTTCTTTCTTGGATTGTTTACTTCTCCATCAGCAGAAGTGAAAAAGCAGAACAGCATCCTTACAAGTTTAAATATTGTTTTGCCCTGTGCAATAGTGGTCATCCACAATGCATGTTTTTACCCACTACAGCTGCAGATAAGGTGTTGCTGAAATGATAAAAATGTGTACTAAATATCCAGTCTTCTTGTACTTTGCTCTTTTGTTCTAAAAAAGGAAGGAAGGAAGGCATGACACAAAAATAACAATTAATCATGATATCAGATTTTCAAATTAAGATAGGAGACCTCTCATATAATATATATATTTTTTTAAAGCTCGAAAATCATAATTAATAGACTATGGGAAATTGAATTAATTTGATATTGGACTGGATGTATGATGTAAATACATATTCCATACAAATTAATTTCCATTCGATTAATTTTATTTTTCTGTAGAAATCACATGAAATATTACATGTGTACATTTTATATAAATATAATAAGTATTATATGTATACTGTGTGTATATATATATATATAATCAGTTCTATTGTAAAACATTCCAGCAATTCCATATGAATGGGATGGGTCTCATGTTATGCAGACTAACTTCTTAAAAGAGATCTTATAGGCCAAACCTGATGTTACACAACTGTTTTTCTTAAACACAAAATAGTAATCGTAACAGGATCAAAGTACACAAATGCCCCTGAAATACCTATGTTTATAGACATACACACCTCCACAAGCTGTCACACAAACATGGAAGCATGCTATATCAAGATGCACACAAAGATTAACAAAGATTCCAGGTACAGTGTTATCATGTACTGTGAAATGAGAGCAACTCGCTATTAGTCCTGCAATAAGAGCACTCGTGCCCTGTGTAGACCCTAAAGCACGTGTGTCCAACTCTGTTCATGAAAGACCACTGTCCTGCAGAGTTTAGCTAAGTTTAGTTATTCTGAAAACTTTGATTAGCTGATTCAGGTGTGTGTTCAGGAGAGACAGAGAGAGATGGGAGGGGAAATTCTATTATAATGATTTTACATTTCCCTGAGAAACTATGTCTTTTTAAATAATATGAGGTAGAAGAAAAACCTGTCTTTCACTGCTTTTGGTGAAATAATACTCGGGGAACAGTTTTGCTATATTCATATTTGGGTAATTTGCCCTTTGGGCATCTTTAAATAGCCCATTCAGTGCATGTCTAATTTGCCAGTGGAAGAGCTGAAGCTTCCAGGTTAGTGAAACACCCCCTTACCTCCCCTCTAAACCCACCATTCACGTACGAGATCCATTTTATTTTCTACCATAACTTGATGTAGTCATAACAAGTGTTTACCTCCGACCCAATATTTTCATGCATTTCATATTTGCACTATATTTAAACTAATGACTTAGCAACCGGTCACTTTAATGACGTCCATTTCTTAGGTCCAGTGCTGACCTTCTGCTGTGATGTCTATCTCTGTCTCTGTCTAAGTGCAATGGTCAAAGCCTGATTTATGCGGTGTAGACATCTGATCAGCCTGTGGTCATTACGTGTGCAGCCAGCCTGGTTGTGAAGAAATGTGTCCTTTCTGGCATGACTAAGTCTTTTCTTGACCAGTGTGCATTGTGAAACAGGACTTAACATTGCATGGTGTAAGCTTTGACCCAAATCATCCCTGAGGACAAAAATAGCCTCATGGGGCAGGGATGCATTTGTCAGTCTATTTATCTGACGTCAAGACTTTCATGTTTTACACCATCAGATGAATACGTTCCATCTAAACTTTGTCTTAATACATGTTGTAATAGCTGAAGACCTTAACATTGCAATTCTCCAGAGAGATGCATCCGTCTTTTGGAGAAACTTTAGTCGTGTCCCATGTCATTCAAACAGACAATGTTGTAAAACTGGTTCAGATTTATTCAGATGTGCTGCTTTAAAGCACATACAGTAGAAAATATACTGTAAAAGTTATTACTTTTATTGATGAAGTCAGGCTGCATTGGCCATATGAAATAAAATTTCTGATTTGAATAAAATCAGTTAATTTAGAAGTTAAGAAATTTTTATTTACATGAAAAATTTTATTTGCAATGTTTGGTATAAGTGAAAGCATGAACTGCTTTGAATTACACATTGCATTTATCAGGAAATAAAAATTCTGATATTACATTCAACAACTGGTAAACAAAACAGCAATGGTTTAAAGGCTGACAATATGCAACTGAGACAAAACTAGACATACATAACTGTCTCTCTGTCTCTTTCTCGTAAACACAAACAAACACAATCTCAGAGTTGCTTCAGTGATCCTCTCACTGGAACAGCAGGTGAGCATCTTCTGGTACTCCATAATTTTCTTTGTGTTCCTCAAACAGGCGGCTGAGTTCATCCATGTAGCGCTGGTGAAACACATCCAGTTCTTCTGCCGTTGGTTTCTCGATTTTCTCTACTGGAATTGCCCTACCCACTTGGAGGAGACAGAAAGGATTGTTAAAAAAAATTCCTTCATAAATGAAAACACCAAAGAGAAGTGACTTTTGCATTTGTTGCTATGGATGAATGAATGGACAGACAGACAGACTGACAGATGGCTATAGATAGATAGATAGATAGATAGACAGATAGACAAACAGACAGATAGACAGACAAACTGACAGACAGATGACTATAGACAGATAGATAGATAGATAGACAGACAGACAGACAGACAGATAGATTGATCTCTTGAGTCCCAGCAATTGATTCATCTCACATTTGCTGATATGACTATGTCTGATATCGGTTGCTAAAAAGCAAATACCATGCTTTAACTTTCCAGGTTTTGCAATGGTTTGGACCTGCTTACATTTGGCTAAAAGAGGTAACAGATAAGACCTGTGCCTTGGTACAGTACAACAAATAAATGGCCAAAAAAGACAGAGAGGTTATTGCATCTGTTTAACTTAGGCTACAAAAAGGTAGTTGCACAGATTCAGAATCTGGCTTTAAGTTACACCTAACCTTGACCTGACAGTGATTATATTTGACTAATATTTGATTGCGCTTACCGACAGTGTGGATAGGTTTTCTGTAGGGCATTAGGCCGAAGCTGTACTGGAAAACTCCTCTTGCGTGAAAGAGAGGCAGAGAAATGCCCATCATGCGTTGCAGGCGCTCTTGAATATATCGCAGCCAGGTGCCTCGAGGGTTTTCCACCTGATCAAATACCTCATTTTCTCCAAACGAATACATAGGAACCAAATCTGCACTGGAGAAGAAAAAAAAAGATTTGCTGTCTTTGATAAAATATATGCATAGTGAGAAAATATGTATGTAATTGATAATGTACCCTACAATCATTAGGCTATCACAAAATAAATCCTAAAATGGAACAGATCGAATAAAGCTATTTGGAATATAAATAATACATTACTTATTACATATTTTTTGTACAATTTCTTAATCAAATTCTTTAGCTTGGGTAACACAGCCTTTCATAAATTCTGCACTATTGCTTGCAACAGCAAGTTGCCCAAGCTGGTATTTCAGAATTGACTGTCTCTGGCTTAAGAGAACTATCTGTCGATGCACAATTGGCATTAATACAACAAGAGGCTAGCACAGCCTCTCATACTATTAACTGATCAGGAAAAGTTGCTGCTTACCCATGTTCTATTGCAAGCTTAATGAAGCCCTTTTTATTGGCCAGGTGAACGGTGTAGTCACCAGGATGGGCATCCAAAGCCTCAGGGGCACCACCAACTGCAATGACCACAGCGTTCCCACCTCCCTTCTGCCGGAGCAGAAAGCTGGCACTCTCCTTGTCCGATGGAACCAGGCCTGAAACGCACACACAAACACATACACACACACACACACATTTTTTTTAAAAAGTTAGAACAGCTGGTGTAGCGGTCTGTAATAACAGCACCAAAAAACTTTACATTGCCAAATAACTGTACATCATGCTATTTATACACATTTTGGCTTGTGTAAAAAAAATATATAAAATATTTTGAGGCAATTGATATTTCAAAGATTGTGGCCTCTCTGTGATAAGGTTTGTCTAATGTTAATAAATACATTTTTACAGTATTATGATCAGGGCAGCTGACCTGCAGACATAATGTAGTCTCTGAAGAATGGGGCTCTGAACCAGAGAGGCAGCATGAGAAGGTTGCTTTTCAGCCCAGGGAAGAGTTTGCTAAAACCTGTCGCCTCCGTGCAGAAATTTGTAAATGCACCAGCCACAAGAATACCATGAGGATGGAAACCCAGCACATAGTTCTTCCTAGGGTCCAGATCAGCTGTCTTCACAAGCTAGTAAAGAGACAAAGAATTAAAATAATTTAACTTGAGGATTTTAAAGTTTGATATGGTTTTTCCAATTTCCTACAAAAGGCCAGCTGTTAAGGTCAGCGATCATGTGTTGTCCATGTGCAGTGCAGTGCTGGATAGGGCTCTATAATGACCTTTCACACTGATCTAGGATCTGTTCATAGGCCTACTTAACCATCAATACAAATCACTAAACTAAAAGAATCAACAGAATACTAAAGCTATTTATAAGTAACGTCACCAGTCAAATCTGACTCAAAGAACCAGACTGGTTTTGTGTTTGAGGTCAGTTATGGTTGACATTAACAAATCCAGGAATTTCCAAGAACCATAATCGTATTCTCCAATCCTTTCAGAGAATAACAGATGTCTTCTAATACAAAGATTACTGTCAGGGCAGTGTGAAACACATTTTTATAAATTCAGTGATCGTTTAATATCCATTCTGCAGTTAATAGGTTCTATTAACTACATTTTACAAACAGTATGGTCTGTTTCTAAGAGATGTTTTGAATGTATTTTTCTGACTGCTAACTATGTAAAAAACAAAAATTGCTATAACAGAAACTAGCCAGATGAAAGCTGTAGCGATAGGGGAAAAGAAGAGTAAGGTACAAAGGTACGAAAGCTGTCACTGGGGCGGTACCTTTTTAAAAGGTACATGTTTGTACATAAAGGGTTCATTCTGATACATTAAAGGTACATATTAGTACTTAAAGTGTGCATATTTGAACCTAATAGGTACAAAAGTGTACCTTTTGAAAAGGTACTGCCCCAGTGACAGCTTTTGTACCTTTGTATCTAAGAGTGTAGGACTCATTGCACAGATGACATTTATGGTTTTATCAGGTTAGGAGTGTTAACGATTGATGCCTCTGAATCCTGGTTTAATAATGCCCAAGTAATCACATGCTGTTGTTTCAGCGAAGGGTGTTATATGAGATAACATTTACTAACATTAACACTGCGCTTGTGGGGATAGTTTCTTGATAACTCAGACAGGTTTGCTTTTAGGAAACAAAGTCACCTTCAGTATTCATGTGCATCAGCAAAGGTTTGCTTTTTCCAAAATCCCTGATCTGCTTTCAGATAAGGAGGTTGTGTAAGGATAAGAGAAAATTTGCACCGGTGGTTGAAGCAAGATTTCATCTTAATCAATTATTCCCTTTGAATACAAATGCTCTGTTTAGCTACAGCAGAGCCTCTTTAATACTAATGACGCATTTAGTCATATGTTGTGCTTCCTGCGAATTCTGTATGGACTGTACGGTGAATTGACAAAAAGGAAATTTCGCAGAAAAAATGACAATTGTAAGCAAACGGTTGAGCTCATATGATTTAAACAAAGATTATTAAATAATCACTAGCTTGAAAATGAAAAAAAAAAAAAAACACAAAGCCTTTAAACTAAATCAAAATAACATGTATATTGATTCTTTAAGTTGTTTTGATAGAGATGGGTATTTTTGTCTCCCTTCAGGATCATGGCCATGACCCTTGAATTGAACAGGGGTTTAAGTCCCCCACAGTGTTTAAAGTTACTCATTCACTATGAACATACTGTCTTCTGAGGCCAAGTGCCACCTCGGTTGTTCAAAAGGTGAAAAGTCTGTCATTATGGACAGATATATGCAGATAAGACACATAAGTGTATCAAGGGTTCAAATACTAAAGTGATAACATTTCTCTGACCCGCTAATCAAATCAGCATAGTTTTGATTTGGCACTAACTGTTGAGAAAAACAAAAACCTTTTTATCAACAATAGAGTACAAAGTATAGCGAGGTTTGCCACTAAAACACTAGTGTACTTATCATTTTAATTTAAACTTTGCAAATAGAAAACATACATCAAAAAGTTTTAGGATGTTACTTTAATTAATAAAAAATTAGCAACACTGAATGTTAAAAACACAAAATACATTATTCCAAGTTTGAGTTACTTGTACAAAGTTCAAAGAACAGGTTTTATTTAAAATAGAAATGTATAAATGTAAAAGTTACTGTCATGTTTGATTAATTTAATTGGCCCTTGAATAAAAGAGAAAAAGAACTAAATTAATAAATAAAAAATTTACTGAATTAATTTATTATTCACTTCAAAACTTTCTTTTTCTAGAATAATAATGTGTTTTTTGAGAGGTACAGCAATTTTAAATGTGTGTATATACAAGGGACATATTTTAAACACCACAATGATATTTATATAATAAGCAAATCAAGACACTATACTGAATACTAACATGAGCTTCTTAACATACTGCAGAAAGCTGTGGATGCTGGGCTTTGCACCATTTTCAGACAATGACTAGGCACTAGATGGCAGTGTTACATTGTTCTCTCATTATTTAGGCCTGCAAATCACTGTTTATCTGTTCATCTAAATGCTTCAGCCTTGTTTTTCTCCCTGGAGCAACGATGTGTTGGTTTCATTTGGTAAAAGAACTATTATGCAGATGTGCACTGACGCAAATGATAGACAGCAAAACGAAGGACAACAAAGAAAGACTTTGTTGATTCATATAATGCAGTATTTTTTAGATAGATAGGCTACAAATTAAACCATAACTTTCTGAATTGAAGTTAAGTTCCTATTTAAAAGGTCAAAAAAGCTATTCTTCACAAGATCTGCCCACTCACCTTTATAGGAAAATAATCTCTCATGTACTCCCATATGCGCATTTGACACAGAAAAGGCACTTTTCTACCTCCTTGTGAAGGTGTGTCCCAATCGATGTACCACCAGATGGCATAAAGCACGCTGATGAGCCAGAAACGAGTGAAGAGTAGAAAGAGGAACAGTATAATACAGACAGGGGCTGCAAAAATGATAATAAACACGCATTACAAATGCACAGACTGAAAGAAAACACATCAGCACAAATACATTTACAGTCAGGATCTTTCCAGCCGAAGACTTTGACCTGGAGGTTTCAAGCTATCTTGGTGCTTTGATAAAGGCCTACATAGTCATAGAACAAATACAGAATTTGCTAGAACATGCTTTCCTCTCTTTTCAAAACAAAAGTGTTTTCTACAAAGAGGCATTTATATGAGATTATGTTATTTTCCTTTTACCTTTTAAAAATGAGAGCTAGTGGACGAATCTAAATGCAGAACATCTATAAAGCTGCAATATCTTTCTTTTATGCTAGACTGTAAAAGGTATTATATTACCTCTTTAAATTGTGTGAAGATTGACTTTAAGTATATGCAGTTTAACTAAAAATGCTGTGACTATAACATGTGTAATAGACAGAATACAGACTGTGATTATAGATCTCATTCAAGGTCAACACTTGATGGCTTTGCAAAGAGACTATAAAAACACATGTACTTACCGAGCGCCAGGAAAGAGAAGACCCACTGCAGTACGACAGCAGTCTGGATCCTCCTAACCAGAGGCACATCAGCCGGAGCAAAATAAATCTTCATGTCTAAACTAGAAGACAGCAAGAGTCGGCGAGCGGCCGAGAGATCAGCACAGCGCTAGGATCTCCACTCTGAGGTCAAAGTCTGACACCATGTCTTGGTCTGCTCCCCTCCTCCTTTCATCAGCTAACTTATCTGATAAATTCACTGCAAGTGATAGGATTATAAACCAAGTGTGCTTTGATATTACAGCAATGAGACTTTTGACCCCAGAGACACAGGGCTGTGCAAAATTAGGCCTTACAATATGTGCATTAAAATAAGGGATTAATGGGGAAAAAACAAGCTGATATGCATAATGTTATTTTGAATTAAATATCTGTATATGTATGTATGCATGTGTGTGTGTGTGTGTTCATTCAGATAGTCAACGCTGAAATTGTTTATTTGTTTAGCATGAGGATTATGTTTTGTTTTTTGTGAAATCCACTATTATTAAAATTCATTTAATTGTTAATTTTATTACACATGAATATTCGGTCATGTATAAAACATGAAAAAATGTTAAGAATGTTAATACGTTTTATATATGATATACAGGTATGTAAGTAATAAATGCTTCTATTCTTTATTTTTTCTTATATTAAATCCTAAAAAAAAAAAAGTAAAAGTTTCTTGACCACCAAACCAACATCATAAAATACATCTAATGAGTAATTAATCGTGGAAACTCAGCTTTGCCATCATAGAAATAAATGACATTTTAAGATACATTAAAATAGAAAAAAAGTTATCTTCACTTGTAATAATACTTCACAAAATGGCCTTTTTTTAAAAGAACAAAGATTCCCCTCAAAACTTTGATGTATGAAGTATCATATATATTTTTTAAAATGATGATCATGTTTTTTTTTATGCCAAGTTCTAGTCATTGTTTATATATATATATATATATATATATATATATATAATAAAATCATTCACTCTTACTGTTATCGTAATTGAAACAGAATTTAAGTTTTTTATATTTATTTAAATTTCCACATATAATATAATTATATAAAATTATATAGAATATATAGAAACGGAATTCAACTGCTTTCACTGTTTTTTTTTTTAATAAAATAAAAACAGCCTATGTGAGCGTAGGAGATTTCTTTCAAAAACTTCAAAGCTATATAGCCTATATTTAGAACAGTTACAGCCTACTATATGTATTAATATTTAACAGTATTTCATCCTAATTTTTTAATAATATATTTTACAAAAACAACTTTAGTGTAGAAAGCCTTGTAAACACAAATGAACGGATTTAATTCTGCATCTCCAGTTCATTTTCAGTAAGTATGTTTGAACTCTTATTAGCATCCCTCCTGATTTGATATCCTCTTAGGACTGTACTTTAGTGGGCGGGGACTGGAGCGCGACTCCGCCCACTGCAGACGCTGCGTGATGATGACAGCGGCAGGTGATGCAGCTCTCGGTGGATGCTGAGCGCAGGGGCTCGCGGGATGGGCTGCTGTGTGTCTTAACATATTCTCGTATTCTATCAAGCGCAAGGGGATCAGGACGGAGCTAAACCACAATATATTTCACTTATAAAAACCCATTAAGAACCCGTAATGCCTCTTTTACGTTGGATTTCTGTCCTGTCATCTTTGACAGCATCGTTTTAAGGAAAACCATTGCGAATCGGACATTTTGTGTTCTCCCCGCGAGACACAAGAGCGCGCTTAGTTTCACAAACTGAATACAAAACAGCTTTGCGAAAAGGAAGAGATTGACATTACTCAAGGTAAGACGTTGGCAGACCATCATGGCATGGCCTTGTATCTCCAGAGCCTGCTGTATGGCTCGGTTCTGGAACCAGCTGGACAAGGCCGACATTGCGGTGCCGCTGGTTTTCACCAAGTACTCGGACGTGTCCGAGATGCAGCATCTTCATCTGCAGCAGCCCGCGCCGAAAGAGACGCAGCCGCTTCACAACGACAACGACGCGGTGACCAAAGGACCCGCAGCCCAGGAGGACAACATCTCAGGCTCTGTGATGCGCCAGGACTTTAAACACTGGAAAGTTCGCCCGGAGCCCAGCTGCAAGCCCAAGAACGAGTACCACGGCCCCGAGGTTCCCTTTAACAACGAGACCCAGTATCAGAAGGACTTCAAACCCTGGCCTATCCCAAAGAGGGGAGATCATCCTTGGATCCCCAAACCCTCTCCGACCATCTCAGCGGGCAATGACCGCATCCCTGACAGACCCAAACACTCCTCAGAGATGATGGACAATGGGGTGGAAAAGAGTGAGATTGCTGACAAGGTGCAAGAGAAGGAGATCCTGTCTAGTGAAAGGAAAAAGAGACAAGCCAAGAAAGTAACCGTGGTTTCTGAAAACAAAGCTGGCGTGAAGTTGGACGGGCAGAGCGTGGGGGATGCCACCACTACAGAGGGTAAAGGGAGGGCAGCTGTGGATGCTCTCAACCGGCAGATCAAAAAAGAAGTCTCCTCTGGCAGCTCCTACAGGTATGGCGGATTGATTATCAGTGAGTGATTGTACAGTTGGTTCTCAGCCAGGGGTCCGGGACCCCCCTCAGGGCCTTAAACTTCAGAAGGGGCCTTAAGATGGCTAAAATGATTTAAAATGAACTAAACCAGCTAAAAATGTTAATCTTATATTACTTTGCCCTATCAACAATGTTGTTTTATTTTGGCACCAGCGTTCCCACTGTATTGGAAAGCTTGTATACATGAGGAAGCATAATTAAAGTGTATAAGTGATGATTTAAATTGTTCAAAAAGGTTCAGAAATGCTTTTGTACAGGGATTCAGAGGCTTGATTTGGGACCAAACATCTGACCAAAGGGAAAGACCAACATCTCATTGCAGTTTGTAGCCTAACTATTTTAGGTTTATCATATAAAAAAAGAAAGTTAAAGCATGTACATCATCTCAAATGGGTGCTCAACCAAAAAATACATAGAACCAGGTTTATGAGATACACATATCTGTTTACTTCCCTGGTTTTGGGTGGACTTGATGCTTATTTTCTTGCTAATTTTTAATATGGACAATTCATATCAAACAAAATAGTTACTTGTTACTCTGAGATTAGGATGGAAAGACAAACCAAAACAGCATGCCAACATTTGACACAACATGAAGACAATATGTTATAGATCTGTGCATCAATAGATGTGTTTAGAGGAGACCAAATGCCCCACAATGACAGTAAAAAAACCTATATTGAGCATATAATACTAAATAATATCTCTAAAAAAGTAAGTATATATGATATAGTAAGGGCTAGTTTTAGGGTTAAGAAATATAAAATATCTTTAGACCACTATAAAAACATTTGAAGTTAATGTAAAATACCAAATGGAAAGTGTATATGGAGTGAAAAAAGCTGTATACTGGAGGTCAGCTGTGGGTTAAATCTTGCGTATTCTGCTGTACTAACACCTACAGATGGCAGGACATGCAGGGGGCTGGGGAGCGCTGGAGCAGAAGCTGTGTTTGGAAGAGGCTTTCATTTTCTTCAGGGTTAGTTTTTAGGGCAAAGTGAGGCCAGCAAGTGCATTGTGGAATTCCCAGCACTTTTTTTATTTCCCAGCTCTAGTATATAAAACACAACTTTTTCATTTGTTTTTATCTGCCCGTCTTTGTTTAAAAAAAGATGGAGCTGAAGTTTGTATAGTGCTGTGCTGTTCCTGGTCCCACTTGGTATTCAGTTGCCTTTCAATCACTTTTTTATTGCAAACAGTGAACAATGAATGTGTAAAGAAAGAAAATTCTGCGTCTTCTCAGAATTGGTTTCTCAATTCACAAGTCCGTCATTGTCATTGTGGAGTATTTGTGTTTAATTGACAGGTAGCAATTGGTCCATAATTCGCCCACTTATTCATGTGCACTTGGAAATTACTCATGTGCAGCTGAACAAGCTTTTTGATATTGTACAATTATGATAAATTGCCTGTGGTGTTGCACATTTGCAGGTTGCTTTGAATAAATATATTAAATTTAGCCTGAATTGCATTGGAATGTTGCCTTCAGACTTGCATATATTAGGTTGGTGTTATTTGTTGTGCGAGAAGTTTAATCTCAAAATGCCTCTTGGTGCATCAGGGCATATTTCATATTTCTTGAGTGGAATTTTTTTCTTCTTGACTTGGAGGAAAATACACAAGAAGACAAAACACAGTGTCATCAGTTCAGTTTGCATGACAGTGCATGCATGGATTGTTACAGGGTGATTATTTAAATGGAAAAGATCAGGATTAGTTTGACGTAATCTCATGTTTAGTCCTGAGTTTTGCTTTGTTGCTATGTCATGCTACAAAGCAGTGACGGGGCTTAGCTTTATAACACAAGCTGATGAAACTGGATATAAAAAAATGATCCTCTTACTGTAAGAAGCCTGTAAAAAGTCTGTGGTGCTTTATTTTAAGCCAGAGAAATCACAGGTGTGTCTTGACAGGATGCGGTGGAGAGGAAGTTGCTTGCTTCATTTATCTGTGTCTCTCGCTCTCTCACCTTATTGATCAATATGCTGTGGTCTGCAGTTTATCTCTCATTTTTCTGTGAAAAATCTTGGAATACTTGATTGATTTTTGCAATTTAATGTGTTTAGCATTTATTTTATAGTTATTAATTATTTTAGGGTTGGTTTTTTTTGTGTATTATTGTTACATGGTTGACTTTAAAATATAAATCCATACATCTGATTTGTTGTTATTGCTAATAATTAAATTGGATTAAACATAAAATGAAACGAACAAAAGTGTGAAAAGTGTTAAAATGACCAAAGCAAAGGTACGGCAAATAGAAATATGAGAAAATGGCAAAAGCACATGAAAATGTGCCCTTTTCCATACATATATATATATGACTTTTCTTTATACTGTAAGTAATTAACATGCTTTTATGCCTTTCTTTCCTTTTCTTGTGGAGTGCAGGACTTAAAGCCACTGTACCCATTCTAAGACTGCAATCAATAAGTATAAGAGAGGAAGCAGCAAAGAAAGAGAGAGAGAGAGAGAGGAAAAAAATAAGAGAGAGTTTTGCCTTACAGGGCAGTATTACAGGGCTAATCTCATTGGGATTCACTTGGAGTCCAAAGTGAATGTCAGAAGCAATATGTCATGCTGGAGGTACAGCAGCAAGATGATGCCACAGGGAGGAGAAAACCTATTGATCTGACAGCGAGGCTGTTAGTAGAATAAAATTTACATTTAATAATCAACTAAGCAGTTGCACATCTAATTATTTACAATGTTGGCGGATTAATAAAATGAATCAGTTTTACAGTATTCATTCATTTAAAGACACTGTCTATTTTTGGTGGTGCTGTGTTGTCATCTAACAGGTCTAGACTACATCAAAATAATCAGGATGTTGTTTTTGGGTCCAAGTGAAAAGCAAAACAGCTTTACATGTTTCTGTTAAACACCACGTTACTACAAAGTGCCAAGTCTACCCATGATGCACTGCTCTGGCTCCCCACCACACAATTCTCTAGTGCCAGCATATCACCATAGTGACAAGGCTGTTCACAAAAGCTCAAAGCCTGGGGAGAAGAAGAGGTATCAACCTCACTGTATGCTCAAATCTACAGATGACTTTTGGTGGCAGCAGTTAATTAAATGTGTGAGCGTATTTGAATAAATACTGTGCTTTTCCGTTAAATTAATTTGGTCAGATTAGAAAATCTCATGTAAAGTAGCATGGTGGAACAGTGTTGATGCCGTTTATCAAATGAATGATTTGACAGCTGGTACCAAGCACTCATTTACAATAAGCACACTAAGCTCATTGTTGGGAGTCCTATTGTATGTGTGTAACAGCCTTCTCTCTCTGTCTTTATGTCTTTCTCATTCTCTGTCTGTCTTTTTCTGTGTGTGTGTGTTGCTGTATACATTCCGACTCCTCCCCCTTCTTCTTTTATGTTTGTTCTGTGAGTGTTTGGTGCCTGTGGCCTGGACTTCTATGAGCTGCTTTTGTGCTGCCGTTTCAAGCTTTCTGACTGGACTTCATTTGTCTTACGTAACAACTTTCACTTCTTTCTTTCCACTCCCCTGTGCTCTCATCAGGGAGAGAAGGGAGGCCTCCCTTTTAATCAAAACACCAGCAGTATTGTCAGATTCATGTTCCCATAAAATCATTTATCACTTTATCATCATTACATGATGTTTATGCATGATCTTTACTTTTTTTAGGTAGCTTTTAATGTATCCTTCACACACAATTAAAGGGATAGTTTACCCCAAAAACTTTTTTTGTCATTGATCACTAACCCTATGTCGTTCCAAACCCATAAAAGCTTTGTTCGTAAGATATTGTGGATGAAAACCGAGAGGCTTTTGACTGTCCCATTGACTGCCAAGTAATGAACACTGTCAAGGTCCAGAAAAGTATGAAAGACATTGTTGGAACAGTCCATCTACCACCAGTGGTTTTACAGGTTTGAAACAACAAAATTTGCATTTTCGGAAAGGAGTAACACTGACCCTGCATACAACAACACAACTAAAACCTTCAAGGCGTATAGTCCATGTGTCATTAGTGAGTCAACCTTAATTTTATGAAGCAACGAGAATACTTTTCTGTGAACACACATCAAAGCCTGACAGGGAGGAGAAGAAATGATTAAATAAAGTTGGTATTTTTGTTTTCTTTGCACACAAAAAATATTCTCATAGCTTCATAATATTACAGTTGAACCACTGATGTCACATGGACCATTGTAACGGTTTTTTACTACCTTTCTGAACCTTGGACTGTCTATGCAAGGTGAGAAAACTCTCAGATTTCATTAAAAATAATTAATTTTTGTTCCAAAGATAAATGAAGGTCATGGCGGTGAGTTATTAATGACAGAATTTACATTTTTGGGTGAACTATTCCTTTAAATTACGTTTGTAAAGATATTAAAAGTTTAAGAAAGTTAGGGTTTGGGTCTCTAACAACAAAATTGATCCAAAAAAGGCATGTGAAAAGCAAATAACAGTTTTTATTTGCCGTTTTTATAACTTGAGAATCTGAGAGTGAATTATTTTCTGTTCTTTTTGTTGCTGATAGGGATTCACTTGAACTCAACCTGATGGGGCATGATTTTCACATCCCCTGTTTTCTCTGAGGATGTTAATGTTCCCCCACATGCTGTCCCATGACTTTGTTCATCAGCTTGTTGGTCACATAATAATGGGCCCTTTTTGTTTAGATTCTTTCCTCATTCTGAGTGTACAGGAGTTTGATTTAGTAATGTTGTCTAATCTCATGTTATCTCCAGTAGAACAGTGTGAACAGATCTTTTTTTAAGGTCTTATCTTAATATGTCAGAACGGTTTATTCTGCAGATATGTATTAGTTTGCTTCTTACTCACAAGCAACTAATTGATCTAATAAGATGATAGTGGTTCCCTTTGCCTGGCATTTCCGATCCTGTCAATCCTAACCAATTGGATCTGGAATTTATAAAATGTATAAAACAAGTGCACAGACTGGTGTGAGTGACTCATTAGTTAATCAGTGTTGAATGATTAAAAAACAGAGTTTGTCTAAGAGGTCTCTTCTGTGCTGGTCTCAGTGAGAGAGGTCTGTCTAGATGCACTGCGGATAAGTTGCATGTTGGGTAATCTGCAATGCACACAACCGTGAAGTATATGCTATTTGTCTGTGTCATCTCAGTGAATAAAGACTCATTACTCATCTTAAAGGAGGGGCCACTGCTTCAGGAAAACTCTCTGTGATGCAGATGGGGGGGGGGGGTCTCTGCATTATGGAGGGTGTATATCAATCTACATCTACAATGCAGTGTCTATATATAGCAGTACCAAGTGGTTATTCTATATGTAGTCTTTCTTGTATTGTACGCGTAGAGGCTTGATGCAATTTTAAGGATAATACTCTGTACAATGGGGTGTTGTAATTCAGTATCTGTCAGTTGAATCAGCCACTACACTAATTTTTCTAAAAATTTTAATGTTATCTGTTTCTCAATGTCAGGACTGAGTACAAAGCCTACACAGATGTGAAACCTGTGAAGCTCATAAGGGCCAAGTCTCAGTATCAGCCTCCCGATGAGAAGACTGATCTGGAGACCAGCTACAGCGCCACCTACAGGGCTTACCAGGCCACTCAGCAGGCAGATGACAACAAGGCCCTGGAGAGGAGGAGGATACGCACACTGTACCATGAACCCTACAGAGAGAGCAGTAAGGTAAGAACCTCTGTGTGCATGTTAAGAAAAACAATACAATATTTAGATTAGCGGTTGGGTCTTTTAATGATAATGACATTAATTTTACCATAATTTTTGGTTCCATTCTTGTATGTAAGTGTGTTTTTGTTGCAGAAGGCTGGAAATCAATTACTGGGTTCAGTAACTTGATGTCAGCAATTTATGTGCTCAGTGACTGGAAAATAACCGAACAACAGTTTTTTTTTCTCAGCAGTACTTTTTCAGAGTTATTATACATAACTTCAAGCTTTGAGTGTCTTAGTGAATCAGCATCAGCTCTTTGTTTTATTATATTGAGCTGAGTAGCTTTACAATATCATTATAGTCACTCAGACACGATGGCAAATTATTATATTTGCTATCAGTGCTTGTTCAGAGATCAGTATACTAGTATACTATACTATGTGATTTTTCAGTTTTTATGAGCTATTTTTGAGAAACATGAATTGAAAATAAAAATAAGATTTAATTCTTCTTTTACTTCTTTAAATTGTAAATGAATGTTATTGTTTTAATTCATTCATGCATATGTTTCTTTTCTAACCACAGAAAATGATTCCTTCCTACTGTTTCGTCAGCTTAAACCCCGCCCCTTCTTACAGTCAACCTTCAAACTCAAATTCAGATCTGCCCTCTTCCGATAAAATCAATTAATGGATTTTTCCCTTTCCCTTTTCCACTTAAATGTATAAAAATAAGAAAATAGCTACTTCTGTTTCATCGCAACTTTAAAAAATGTGCCTTGTCTTGCATGATTTGTCAGTATGTAATTATTTTTAAAAATGTGATGTTCAAAATTTAAATATATTAACTTCCACTTAATATTTACATCATGTATCAAAAAATGTCTTGTCATATGGTACCAAATTTCGATATCTAAGGGTTTAATCTTGTTAACAATCTCTTAACAGTATTTTAAAATGAAAATGATCCTTGTTCATATTTCATGCATACAACGCTTTTACTCAAAACTCACTTTAAAACCACCACTGAGTATTTGTACTGACTTACCATTACGATCAGGAGTTGTGTCTTTAAGTCTGTAAAAATATTACCAAAAAATAATTGTAAAAAATAAAACCAAAGTTTTTTGAGGTGCAATGTCATCTTGTGAAAAATGGATTTCGTGAAATTGGTATTGAAAAAAAAATATTGTTCAGGAACCGGTATCGAAGTCAAAGAATTGGTATTGCTTTCGATATGAAACATTTTTGAATGCTACCCAGCCTTAGATCAAGAAAGTTCAGGTGTATTTGTATAGAGCTTTTTAAAATACAAATCGTTGCAAAGCAAACGAAAATTTAAGTTTCTATTTTACATTTTCTACATTATATTTAGTAGTAGCTTATCAGTAGTGACTTTGTCAGTGGTGACTACCCAGCCCTATTCACATAGTGGTAGTTAAAAACTATTTGTGTACCATTTTATGTCTTAAACAGGTAGAGAAAACCAGTCTTCCTCGCTCCAAACCCAAAAAGAGCTCATCCGCCACACCTGGCAAACCTCTGAAAAAGTCCAGGGAGAAGCAGGCGACGTCTGTGCGCAGTTCGAAGAAGAAGAGCTCAGAGAACCAGCCGGAGGGCAGAGCAGCACAGGGCGACAAGGAGAAAAGTAAAGAGATCAACAACAAACTGGCTGAGGCGAAAGAGTAAAAACCATTGCACTTCTTCTCTCATTTAATCTCTTCCTGAAAGGGTGAAAGCAGAACGAAGGCTGCAAAATTATTTAACAAGAGGTTCTCATTCCTTTACTGTTCTGTCCATTGCTGCTCCTTCCCTCTCTCTCTCTTTCTCTCTTTCTATCTGATGCACCTCTCGTTTTTTTCCTCACTCTATATTTCCAATACCCCCACCTCTCTTTCTTTCTTCTTTTCTCTCACTCTCTCTTTTTCTCTGAGAGGTCAGTGGGCTGATATTACACAATTTTCAGGGTTGGATTTGATGTTTTTGCCTCACAATCTCACTCAGTGATATCAAAGCGTTTGCATTTACTATAGCTCCACCCACTCTCCTCATCTCAGGACGAGGTTTCCATGGCAACCACTCTACTGGTTGGCTAGTGGATGCTCTTATCTTGCATGGAGCCATTGGCTCTGTACCATCAGATGCACAGACTGGTGGGTTTCATTTATCAAGGGTTTTACAATGAAGCCAATTTATATCCAATATATACGTTTGAAGACATGTTTATGTAAATTAGGCGACGCATAGAAACCACAAAGCCCAATTCTCAATCAAAAATCTTTGATAAATGTGCATCTTTAGTTATAAGACTATATAAATCTGCTTGCTTTGCCTGTTTTATGTTGTTGGTTGAATGAACGAACACCCCAAGCTTCTAAGTGATATGTTATGATCTCAGATCATTTTGGTGCTGTGATGATTTGAATTATCCTGTTTGTTTTCTTGAGAACCATTCCATATTATGAAAATGTTTTTGAATCATTACAGGAACAGGAAATCTCCTAATAGAACATCAGTATCCCTAAAAAAACATCTGTCGGGGTCATACAATAATAAGGCCTTGTTGTGGCCCACTTTGTCGCATACACAACCAACTGGATTAGTACTGTAACATGATATTGCATTATGGGATGTACTGTAAATTTGTGTTTGGATAGAATAGGATTTAAATGTTCACTGTGATTTCATATGCAAACCGGTAGAAATTTCATTTATTATAAACTAAAATATGTTTATGCATTGTTTGCTTTTGAGAACTTCTGTTCCATCTTGCACCATACAATATGTAAGGATCACAACATATAACATATATCTTTATATCCACTTAAGCCCGACTGTTTCTTTTTCTCTCACACTTCCCATCCCCCCTGAGGGAGCCCCCGAGGTAGACAGATGGGGGATCCCAAAAGTAGAGGGAACTCAAAAGGGCAATAGATTAGCCAGCTTTAAAATCAAAGCCCTTCTTTATGTGAATGCAGATTCAACCTATTAATTATTAATGACTTTTCCCAGAGTGTCTCCTGCTTTGTTTTGCTTCTGCATCCCCCCTGTTGTTCAATGACTGACATGACCTGTATTCTTGACTAATTGTTCTGTTTGTTATCATGTGTCCCTTGATGTAATGGTAAGTCGAATGCAGTCTGTTCGGAATGCTGTTCATTTACTCGCGACGGCATGATCATGTCATTTTACTTCGTTTTGTTGACCCCAAAAAGACCATTTCCCAAGATGCACAAGTAAGAGGAAATTTCATGTGACATTTACTTGGTACTTGGAGTCAAGTCACCTTAGATGTTGTGCGCCTATAATGCAAACTTAAACCTAACTTAAAGGGAAAATAAATCCGGCATCATTTACTCACCCAAATGGTGTTCCAAAACCATTATAGATTCAGAAATAAAGTCATGTTTGGAAAGACTTTAGGGTGAGTAAATGAATTTTTGGATGGACTTTCCCTTTTAAGTTGAATGCTCTCACACAGATGATTTTGTGTTGGCAGTAAAATCTTTTTAGATATAATCTGATCAGGCGTTATGTAACAGCACATAATCATGGCTTTGCATGTGATATGACACAGTCGCATAAGTTTGTGATGGGAGAACAAAGATGTTAGTAGCTCATAGGATTGAATGGCATTAATTTTAGTCTCTAAATGTCTTCATTTGCTGTCGTTATTAGGAGTGCATTGTGTAAGATCATGCTTTGCAATTTGTTTTGTTTTTTTAATCATGTACCTCCCCTCGGCAAATCCTCTCTCTGTCTCTAGTCTCATCCCTTGAGGTCTTCTCCATTTTCAGTATGTCAAGTATGTGATCTCATTGTCCTGTTTGACCAATGCACAGTAATTCTGTAATCTGTTGCCAGATTGAAGAAATTTCAAGCGATCACATCCCCTTTTCATTATCAAAAACAAGCGGTAACAAACAACTATGATGTAGTGCTAACGATTAAAACATTCTGGGTCTAACAAAATTAACTAAATCAAATTGCATTTATGAAGTTTAGCTCAATAAATTGTGTTTTCATTTGTGAAATATGAGTAAAACACAAATGTAAATGTAAAACACCTTTTTAAAAAATATATTGCTCGTAGTAAAAGCTACCTCAGATTGGCAAAAAAAACGTAGGTTAGAGGCCACATTGAATTTTTCGTCAACTGAACAACAACAGCATAGTCCATTCTATCCATCACGGACACATTTCCATTCCTGCAGAAATTAAATATCACTGGATTCAGAATAGTATACTACTCTCATACTTTTAATACTAAATATATTTATATATAACAGGAATAGTAAGAGAATAGCATGCTATTCAATTCAGCCGTCATCTTCTTATCTGTCCCGGTGTGCACTATTAGCAGTCTAACACTAGAAAGCAAGGATTTTTCTTCATGAATGAGCTTGACACACACAGCCATTCCACCAAGTCTTTACCACTGATATACCATACCATGTAAAATGCCGTTTAGATGTATTATAACTGCGTTTATGCAAATATGTAATGCATTACAAAGCATTATGAATGTATTATATGCAGGCTTAAAGTCCAAAGACTACACTGCAATTCTGTTGGACATCCAGAATGTTGAATTTGTAAAGCATGAAAGTATCTGTTTCTTCAGTCTGACTGTTGAATACAGTCCCATGGAGCTCTGAAGCTGACTGCGCCACAGGGTGAGGGCCTTTTCTTGTATTTTGCAGCCTTTGGTGATTCAATTACTGTTAATGTAATGTGGGAATTAAGGGAAGGCATTGTGGGGAGACAGAGGAGGAGCAGCTATAGCGGGGTTGTACATGTCAGTGAGTGTGTGCGCGTGTGTGTGTGTGTGCTTAGCACAGGTGCTATCTATAGTCCATGCATACTGAAAAAGGAGAGAGAAAAAAAACTGTTATGTGAAAGGGCCTCAGATTTAACTGTGACAATGTGAATTGTGATTTCTCTCTTGCTTGCTCATATTTATTGAAATTAATAAATGCAAACGCAGAAACAGAGGTGTCGTGGTTCATTTCGTATGAGAAGTGGGAGGGTTGGGGACTCAATGGTAGGTGCATCTGTATCGTTTCTCCCCTGTCCTTCTGTCTGTCTCTCTTGTCGCAGTCATAGACGTCGAATCCACATGGAAGAGAACTATTCCGATGTTTATGGTTTTACGTTTGGTTTTGCGATTCTCATATTTTGTGTGTGATAGGCTCTGGAATAGGTTCTGGCATCTTTTGGGTTGTGCATATTGCTGTCGGCTGAGAGTTGAGAAATATATGTTTGCATCTGAGTGAATCTGATATATTGCGGCTCTCAGTGTCTCATATGTGCAAAGTAATAAAAAGATGCAAAACTTCCTATTCCAGGACAAAATATCTGAATTATTCCATTCTGAATAGAAAGATCAATATGTGTCAGTCACTGTGAGTCTATAATGATTGGCTTTAGTGATGTGATTTATTGATTGATTGATTGAAATTTGGTTGATCATGTGCTTTGGGAGTTAAAGGAATAGTTTACCCTAAAGCAAAATTTGTTATCATTTACTCACCCTTGCATCATTCCAAACTTGTATGACTTTATTTCTTAACAACTGTTTTGCCATATAGTGATATTTGTATGGACAAAAGCATATTGCAAAGCATTTCCACATAACTCATATCAGTATGGAATGACATGCGGCTAAGTAAATGATGGCAGAATCTTCATTTTCGGGTGAACTAACTCTTTAATTACTTTAATGTTCAGCTAACGAGTGATCTTGTCGTTCGTTTGAAGGGTTATGCTAAAACAGTACCACTACATTCAGCTCTGTCAGCCCATCCGCGATATTGGTTGGGTGCAGACACTAAAGCAACACCTGTGGCGCTGTGCGATGCCCGACCCAAGGTAATTCTCGCCTGAGATTAGTTATGCTTCCTTCGCCTTCATCCGTACTTAAGCAGCACAATTACTACTCACTGAGAGAAAGATTAGTGTGCTTCGTACTTTCTAGTGTTTCCATTGAGATTTTAGTACACCATAAATGTTCAGTGTTCTTCATCTTTTGATTTGCTCCCATGCGTATTCTCTTCCATATGGAAAGTGTTGGGCCAAAGGAGGTTGAATAGGAGTTTGACTGCTCATGTATGTTGTTTTCCTGTTGTTAATGTTGCTTTTGGGAGACGTTGAGCACTTTGTTACAGTGTTTTTTTTTTTTTATATGTGCATGTTTTGTTTCAATGTTGACTACCATCACATATAAGCTTGTTACTGTGTTCTTGTAGAAAAATAGGTCAAGGAAAGGTATTTTTTCTTAATGTATTCATGTAAGGCTCCCTATAGAGAAGTTCTGAAGTGTCACATCTTTTTTTGTGGTACTTGTAATTTGAGGTACCATCAATCTTCTCTCCCTACTGAAAGAATCTATCTACGGTGAACTTTAAATGTCACTCATTGATTAATTTCTTTCTTTTTTAGATGTGTGAAATTGAACTTGATGAAATTAGAATCTTTAATTTTATAGAACAGCACATTGCATTCTTGTTCAGTGGTGTCTGTCTCTTTGTTTTCATGTTTTATTTCTGGACTTTTCCTTTGAACAACCTGAGATCACATTTATAATTCAGCTATTTTTTTTTAGAGGATATTAAGGTTTAAATGTTTGAGACCACAAAAGAGTTTACATATTAATATATATTATATTACTATATTATTACATATTAGTATATAAATGCCTCATTTATATTCAGTTTCACCATTTTGCTTTTGAGTAGTTCCCGATATACAGCAGTTAAATAAAATATTTAACTAAAAGGAAATACTATAAAAAAAATATATAATTTTATTTACTTAATCAAAAAAAAACTACTTCTGAAAAAATGTCTCACCCTCATGTCATTTCAAACTCGTAAGACCTTCATTCATCTTTGAATGAACACAAGAGCTCTCTGACCCTCTGTAGACAGTAATGCAACCAAAATGTTCCCAGGTCCAGAAACATAGCAAGGACGTCAGTAAAATAGTCAATGTGATATCAGTGGTTCAGCCATAATTTTACGAAGCAGTGAGAATACAAAAAGTATACAAAAAGTATTCTCGTAGCTTCGTACAATTATGGTTGAACCATTGATGTCACATGGACTATTTTACGGATGTCCTTGCTACATTTCTGGACCTGGGAACATCTCAGTTGCATTGCATTCAGAGAGCTCTTAGATTTCACCAAAATATCTTAATACGTGCTCTAAAGATGAACAAAGGTCTTGCAGATTTGGAACAAAATGAGGGTAAGTAATCAATGACAGAATTTTCGTTTTTGGGTGAACTAACCCTTTAAATGCGTTTGGCATTCCTGTAAATTACTTAACTGTTTGTGTACTGAACAGAATTAAGCATGGCCTATATCTTCTAGCGGAAGGATTTAGCTTAAGGAGTTTGTTTAGTCCAAATTAATGTTTTCATGAACATTTGCATGCTTAATAATCTAAATGTGTAGTAACCATTTGAATACAGTCGCAGCTAAATAGGTTAACGTCTACTGCACCTCGTACGTCATTTTTCCCATGGCTTTTGATGATAGAAAAAGGCTCTCACGCCACGAGTATCTTTTGCGCATGTTACTGTATTTCTCACCAGAATACTTATTCAAGCATTGCCTGATAAGTTATCACTTACAGTGGTCTTATTATAAATAGATTTTCTATAAATAGAAATGCTGAGTAAAATGTGGTCTCAGAATGCTCAAAGCCTCGTTTCTTCTTCTAGTGCGCACTGCTATCTACCGGATAAACACCTCATGTTGTGTCTCTGTGTCTCTCTCTTTCTTCCGCTCCTCCTTTGGCAATAACACTGTGCTGCTCCTTAGAGAATCTGAGTCTGGCCTCGGACGAGTCAGCGATTATTATTCCGCGGGTACCTCTGGAAGAGAACCACTGGTGGAACGACCAGAACCACGTCGGGGAGTAGTCCGGTTCGCCCCGGATGTCAAGTACTGATACAAAGCACACGAGAACGAGGAAGGCAGCTATAGACAGAACTATGTAATGAGAAGTATTTTAGAAAATATTTTTGCAGACAGAAAGAGAGATGTGTTCAATTAAAGTACTGTATGTAAATAGGCTATTGTATGTCATAGAATTAAGATGAAACGATGAGCTTCCCGATGAGAAAAACATGAACAAAAAGTACCTGCGCTCACAGACTGTTTGCAACAACTGAAATGGTGCTATAAATGTATTTTCTGTTTCATGCTCTTTCTCAAAACATGCAACAGTGTTGCCATGATGATCATTTAGAGTAGCAAATATGTCATTAAGTGCTTCATTAAAGTATAACATACTGTTTAAGAGTCTAATAAATGTGAACTAATTAGTGTTTATCTGGTTGTTTTCATGCCTTCATTGCAATGTTTATTAAGAAATCTGTTCCTCATACAATTTTGTTTTGTTTGTTTTTATAAACATATTAAAAAAGAGTTTATAATGTACAGCCCTTGTGACAACTAGCCCCGGTCTCCTTAAAACATTATACTATTTGAGTCTGGTAGTGTTTCAAATCATTTTAATTTAATTACACCATGCTGTTTTCGGTAGCCTACAGGGTTTTTTTGTACTAACATTTTACTAAAAAACATGGATCTTGGAAGTATCACACTAATTTCTGTGGCTGTCATTTCCCCTTTTCCAAGTCAACTGTCTTCATACCAATCATCTGAATAATTTAAAGTTTAGATGGAACTTTGGACAGAGATCTAATGAAAAATGAATGGCTTAAGAGACATTAGCACAAGGATCCATATTACTCCTGTCTGTTGTGAACTGTGGGAATCCTTGTTGAACCTGAGAGTTAGAGAGCACGGGAAAGTCCAGAGGGAGTTTTTGTCTGGTTTCACAGATATTACCCAAGGAGAATGTGAGAGGCCAAGACCACACTTCTGTCAGAACATTGTAGATGATGATCACCAGTTAACCAGAACCAAACCAACCTACCTTAAGCTGGTCTTTTCCATAGGGATAACATTTAAGAACACTTGTGTTATTATGGAGAGTCTTGAAATTCTAGAAAAGGAGGCTGATTAGATAGAACTGAACATGGCCTTTTATTTAAATGACAACACTAATGCTTCAGCTGCATCCTTATTGCATTTACTGGAATAAAAGACATTAACTTTGTGTCCTTCCTTTCAACAGGCCATTGCCCTCTCTAATAAGCATCAATGAGTATATCACGACGTGAGCTTATTAAGTTACACATCCTCTTTCATAGATTAAAAATACATATATATATATATTTCTACATATTACCATGAAAGCACTTTCGTTTATTATATTCATCTAAGTGAGCTCGTTTCTCTGATGAGATTGTTTAATATGCTTTTGTGACTGTAGATTAATTGCTGGAAGGGTTCTGGCACTGATTAACAGAAGCAGAGGGAAACAGTAATTAAGATAACAGTGTTATTTTTGTATATTTTAAATCTGTTGGTTTCCATCCTGATCCTGATGCTACTTACAAATCAAGATTTTGAAGTGTGACTTAAGATACAATCTGCGTTTTATTACATGCAAACATAAACATGCTCATAGATCCACCCACACGTATAAATAGCTACACACAGTTCTACAGCTTCAGAAGGAAAAACTGAGATGTTTCCACGGAGATAGCTTACTTTTAGCATGCAGCTGAATAATAATTGGTGAATTGAAGATGTGTGTGGCTCCCCCATCTCTGAAATACACTGGTTACACCCTTTGTCTCTGAAGAATTCACAAACCCCCTTTAGCAAAAGATGGAGGAGATCTTGTTTACTAGTTCTCTCACACAGGCTCTTTGCACTTAAAAGTCTCAGAGGATAGTCACATTATTTTTAGAAAATGTTAAATCCTCTCTACAAGGTTGAGAATAATCGATTGGAACATAATTACAGAGGCATTGTCTCACATTACTCTCCATAAACACAAATTATTTATATATATGTGTGTGTGTGTGTGCTTATTAAAAACAGTTTGAAACAGTAATTTAACAGACCATATACCTGTAAGAGACAGGTGAAGTATACATTTATTTAAAATATGACTAATAAAACTGGCTAAATGTACAGCACATACAGACAACAGACCAAAGCTGGAATCAAATTGTACAGCTAATACAACAACGTCCTCTAGTGGCGTATTTAAAAAGTGCCATTCCTTTAATGAAAAAGCTGTTTGGTATAGAGCTTCTGTGTGCAATGTTCTTGAATTACATAATAAGTAACATATTCATTTTAAAAATCTACACCAGGGCTGTAACCACAATAGAAATTGAGGAGGACAAGCCCCACCAAAAATGACAAATAGACGCATTTCTCTGATAGGCCTACTATTTGATATCGTTCATGCTTCTCTGTATGATTTTTTTTTAGGCTAGTCTGCCTCAGAGCCGTGCTCTGGTCTGCCTCAGTGTTTCAACAACGCTCACTCATCAATGTCAAAATGACTGAGGTGACCAATCAAATAAAAGAAGGGTTAGAAGTTCCTGTGCAACTCTTTTTCAGTGGTGAAAGAAAGAGGTAAGATGTAAGCAGCTTAATATTTCATAACGGTTTAACTATAGAAGAGCTAAACGATCAACAATAACATCCAGCGATGTAAACTACTCGGATTTGGCCAAATCTTGTCAATTTGAGTTGAAAATGGCTGAATTATGTCATTTATGTGTATGAATATGACCAACAAGGAATATGGAGTTTTCGACACATCAGGCATACGAATAGAAATAAATGTGTGCAAATCTTAAAACAAAAATCTATATTTTCTATATTTTTCTATATATCTATATTTTTTTAAATGGCAGCCTGATCCCCTCAACAATGTTAAAAACATGGTAATGCCATGATCTGTACCATGTATGTGTAGATGAAAGTGCTGATAAATAAAATTAATTAAGAATAAAAATTAAGAATAACTTTTATATATTTTTCTACAAAAATATAGTCCAATCCATTAATACATTTATCTAAAACAATAATTTAATTTTCTCTTTACTGGGCCAGTTAGTAAAATCTAATAATAAAATGGCCAGTGTAAAGCTACAGTTAACTATTTGAGTGCAGTTAGGTGTCGAAAACATGATAAGTGAAGTTCTGCTGCTGTGGTTTACAACGGAAGTTGTAGTTGCCGTTTTTCCTTTTATGATACACCAGTCCTGCAATGGCAGCCAGGGAAAACAGAAACACCCCAACACCTAGCAGAATAAATCCAACAGACTGCAGGGTATTTGATGTATCTGTTTGGACCGACATTTTAAGAAAGAGAAAAACAAGATTTTGTCAGTTGATATTATGTCCTAATATACAGGGTGTATATATATATATATATATATATATATATATATATATATATATTAAATGAGCATTCTTTGTATTAAATGAGAAGCATTTACTTGGAAGTATTCTCTTTATGGGTCCAACGGTAGCCTGTTTCACTCCAGCAACGTTAGAAGACCTGTATGTCTTTGTACAAGACTAATGAATGGCAAAAAGATTTTATATATATATTTATATATATTAAACATTCTTGATTTTTTTTTTTTTACATGTGTAGAAAAGTAACAAGAATATATATATATATTATATATTAGGCCACTGGTATTTTCAGCAACAAAAAATGGTTTTAAGTGGGTTATTTCTATCTTTTGCGGTAGCGTGTCAGTTGGAAATATCAG
>JAUMHE010000059.1:10922992-10977045 GCA_032359235.1 Enteromius mattozi
CAGAGATCTCTGTCTCCTTTTCATATTACAATTCACATAGGGCTCTGTACAAAAATAGTTCTTAAACTGCACATAATTTCTCAATTTAGGTTTATTTAACACTTCCAACTCCCACTGCTTTTTATAAATTCCAAATAATATTTCTTTAATAGTAGATATCTTAAATTGTAAATTATTATAAAACAAAGTTTGAGAGTTTACTTTATATGATATCTCACGCACCTCTTTAGTCCAGGGGTGCCCATTGGCTTTATCCCAATTAAAGACTTTCCTGGTAAGTCTATAATCAGGTAAGCTTACCAAACGGTTCCACAGTCTAATCACTTCAGCCCTTTGCTTCACCACACAAGGCTCCCAACCCGTGTCTCCCTCTACAGCTACCTTAGGGGCGAACCTATGAACACCAAGAAAACAACGTAAAGCTCTATGTTGAACAGAATTACATTCATTACCCTCCATAAATCCCCACACCCCAGCAGCATAAAACAACACAGGTGCAACCATAGAATCATATAGCCGCGTGAATATAGGAAAACTTAGTTCAGGACATACCTTTAATTTATTAATCACAAACCCCAATGCCCTTCCAGCAGATTCCCCTAAAACTCTCCTGCCCACAGAAAACCTCATGTTTTCTTGAAAAACAAAACCAAGATACTTATATGTCGCAGAATAGCTCAACACTATTTGACCAAAATAAAATGTATAGTCACTTTGGCAAATAGATGGCTTTCTAAAATGCACAATTTGTGTTTTCTCTGAGTTAATAGTAAGTCTCCATTTGATACACCAATCACTCATAATATTCAACATTTTTTGCAACTCAATTTCTTTATCTGCAATCAACACAATATCGTCAGCATAGAGAAGAATACTAAGATTAAAGTCTTTAATAGTTATTCCCAAATTTGCCATTTTAATTTCTTGAGCCAAATCATTAACATAAAGAGCAAATAACGTTGGAGATAAAACATCTCCTTGTTTTACCCCAAATGGAGTAGGAAACCAACCAGTCCTTAAATCATTCACCTGAACACAAGCTACTGGTGCCTTATACAAGGCTTTGATTGATTCATAGAATTTACCATTAATCCCATAATTAATTAATTTATACTCCAGAAGGTCCCTATTTATCCAGTCAAACGCTTTTTTAAAATCAACAAAACAAACAAATGTACTTTTTCCCTCCTGCAGCCGAGCCCTCACCACAGATGATAAAACATAGATGTGGTCAATACATGCCCTACTTTTCCTGAATCCATTCTGCTCATCGACCAGTATTTGATTCTCTTCAATATACTCACAAAGCCGATTGTTCAAAATGGCAGAATAAACTTTATAAACTGTACTCAATAAACTTATGCCTCTGTAATTCAGAGGTATTCTGGGGTCAGCCAGAGAAGACTTGGGGATAGGCTTAATGATGGATTTATACCACCCTGATGGAATGACACCACTACAAAAACAATTTGTAAACAAACAATGCAGGGTAGTCAAGAGCTTGGGACATTTAAGAACTTCATTTGTCAATTCATCCTCTCCCACAGCTTTTTGTAATTTAATCTTTTCAATTACCTTCCGTACCTCTGCCACTGTAATCTCACTGTTTAACAAATCATTTGTTGAGAGCAATGGTAAACAGACATTATCCCCTTCAAGAACCACCTTAGCCTTACAAATATTCATAAGAAACTGATCATCAAACTGATAGGTGCAATGTTCAGCAAACAAGTTGCTATAGTCTGCCTGTAGTAATTGATATATAGTTTATTTATAGCTATTTTTAAAGCTTCAAAGTACTGTGAAAAAACCTTCATTATTGTTTATTTAATTCTAACAAATAAGTTCTTGTTTAAAACCAACCAATTAATGAAAAAAAGCTTTTTTCTGTACAGAAGAGACTTGCTATAGAGTGTTGTTATTTTGAAATATATCGGCATCGGTATTGGCAAAAATGAGCTGAAAAATATTGGCATATCGGCAAAAATCCAATATCGTTCATCCCTAATAAATATTAGATAATTATGAACTTAAAAACTTAAAACATTTCTAATATTTCTTTAAGTTAATTATTTCATCTAATATTTATATTTTGTTTTATTTCAGTTACAGATTTTAATTGCATTATTATTATTTATTTATTTTTCATCAGTGGTATGCTATGCTGTTGTCACATGACGTAAACTGCAAATTTTCATTGAGTGGGCATCCAATAATCCAATTATCTGTTGTCAAATATTGTGTCAGAAATGATGTTTGGCTCTATTCACCCAAAATTGTGGCTCGTTATTTAGGTCTTTCATTCATACAGAAAATTGTGTATTCTTCTCAGTATAAATACTGCATAAATTGTAGTATATTTCTCTGTTCGTCAGATTTTATTTGCAACGATGGTAACCATCAAAGCAAACCGTTCCTGTCATTTTCTATCCATGTTTAAGATGAAATGTCATTCATTAGATAATTATTCATTAGTGTTTTGAAATGTCTGAAATATATTTTCCATTTCTCTGCAGAGGTAATCACAATGCACAAGAATATGAAGGTTTTAACTGGTAAGAAGAACTTTTACGTCCTGTTAAATAAATTCAAGTAAACACAAAACTGGCAGGTGTACAGAAAAAAACAGAGCTGCAAAAGTAATAATTTCCAAACATGTTTCAGACACTCAGACATGCTTGTTGTCCATTATTTAGCTGATAATCCAATCTTAAGTACATTGAGACAATATATGACACTGGAGCACAAAAGCAGACATAAGTAGCGCAGGTATATTTGTAGCAATAGCCAACAATACATTGTATGGGTAAAAATTATCCATTTTTCTATTATGCCAAAAAGCATTAGGATATTAAATAAAAATCATGTTTCATGAAGATATTGTGTAAATTTTCTACCGTAAATATATCAAAACTTAGTGTTTGATTAATGTGCGTTGCAAAGAACTTTATTTGGACAGCTTTAAAGACTGAGATTTTTTGCACCCTCAAATTCCAGATTTTCAAATAGTCATATCTCAGCCAAATATTATCCTACCCTAACAAGCTTATTTATTCAGCTTTAAGATGATGTATAAATCTTAATTTTGAAAAACTGGCTCTTATGTGGTCCAGGGTCACATATTATTTTGCCCTGTCTATTCAGGCCTCTCAAACTAAATATGTTGCAATTCCATTTGCTACCACTGGTGGCGCAGAGTTAACCTTTGTTCATCTTCTGTGCATTTACATACTGAAGTCACTTCCTCTGTATATAGTGCTTTTAATATGAAAAGATAGAAGAGTAGATTCCCTGTAGTGTAAATAAAAAAACAAAATCACTTTTTGTTGTTTTGCATTTGCACAGATAAAGCATCCCGCTTCCTTCCTGCCGTTTTGTGAGATGCTTTACCCCGTGTTGTGTGCTCTTCCCTTTGCGGTGTGACAGAGTCGTGACTTAATTAAATCGTACCTGAGGGAAGATTCACGCGGAGAACAGTTGTGTCATTAGGCTAAAGTCGGGCCTCGTCGCAGACGGCAGCTGTTTGCTGCGCTGCAATTTATAACCTAATGAACACAGCCGATGCCGAGACTCCCCTGAGATCAGACGCGAAGGGCAGAGAGACCTTACACAGATATCTGCTAATACTTGCTAAAACTTTACAAAGCTGGGACTAAGTTTGTCATACCTGCTTTGGTGGTTGACCAATAAAAGCTTTTTTAATGGCCAATATTGATATCATGAGTGTAGGGTGGCTGATGGCAGATTTAATGTTAATAGGTCTACATACAAAAAAAAAAAAAAAAAAGCAATTGGGATCCACACAACATAAATGAACAATTACACTGTAAAAAAAAAAAAAAAAAAAGTTCATGCGTGCATGCATTTGATCTTTAGTCAGCTTGAAATGTTAAGTTGTAGCTACTAAGTGACAACATGGATATTTGAGTTGAGTAAACTTAGGCAGCACAAACAATTTTTTACAATGTACTTTACATAATATTGACCTGTAATGTAAGTTTTGTGCAAATAGTTTAAGACTGACAGGGCTGTGTCTAGAGTTTAATCATTAAAAGAGGGGTTATGCTTTTGTTAATCAATCCCGAACAAAAGCATAATTTTATATTTTCTTATTATTTCCCAAAGCTCTACATTTTCAGTCATAACTTAATAAAATCTACTTTACTAAATTGCATTCTGTATTTTATTTTATTTCATGTAGTGTCTGTTCTTTATTTGTGAATTTTTTGTTTTTCTATATTTTTAATTTTTGTTATTTTTATCATTATATTTGATCTTTTTTTAGTTTTCATTCATTCTTTCTTTCTTTAGTGGTTTAGTTTTTGTTGTTTTTTATTTAAATATATTATGTTTTATAAAGATAACTTTGCAAGCCTTGTAAAATACTTAGATTAAGACTGAAGCTAGAAAAAAAAAGAATGCATATGCATTTTTTGTTCCATTTAATTTTGTTTAGTGTTTGTTCCTTTTGTGCATTTTTTAATATATGTATGTATGTATATATATATATATGTTTTATATTGTAACATTTCATACATTTATATATTTTCCATTTATGCTGACAAAATATTTTTATATATATTTTATCAATGTCTTTTTAACGTTCTTGTGCTGCCACAGAGAATGGAAATGTAGTACGGTTTGCCCGTTCAACCAAACAGATTACAATTCTGCTTCTGTTAGTAGGAAAAATCTACATTTCATCTTTAATTGTGACCGACAGCAATTTGTTTCCGCCATAATTCTTTTATAGATATATACGACAATTCTGGAAGAAAATTCAGAGTTTCCCCGCTGGTAATTACAACATTGCGTTCATGTGCACTGATCTCATAAATGCAATCATTCCGACAAGTCATGAAGGCTGCATTAATTCTCTGTGGTTCGCATCCAACTATTGCCGTCATGAGTTAGCGCAGACATTCACAGACAACGCTGATCCCAGACACTTTCCTGAGTGGACGGTAGATTTATAAAGCCAGATGGACTGCAATCTGTGTTGAGTTTAAGCACTGTTCAAATATACGTCAGAGCACGAGAACTCCACTTGAGCCGAGTCTGCTTTTCCTCAGCCAGGACAGTTGATAAAGGGTTTCACGGGAGGTACAGTCCTTTAAACAGGCCTACGTGACGTGATCCATTCCAGCAGCAGAGAGTATGTTTAGTGTAAGTCGCAGCAGTGGAAACGACTGACATCAGTACAATGGGCGGCAGACAGACGTCTGCTCAGGGCAAAGGCAGTACATACTGTTCACCATCTCAGCCCTGAGATGGCAGATTAAATTTAGACTCTGTGCCCACGGAGACAAGACAAAGAGAGAGAGAGAGAGAGCATCTAAAAGGCTAAGGGAAGAAAAAAGAGCATGTAATGTCTGCTTTTACAACCATCAAACAATCTAAAAGGCCTCTTCGTCCACACAATGCTAAAATACATCTGTCAAAAGCAGTACTGAGGTGGACTGATAGACAAAAACAAAAAGTGCAGCCTTTGAAAATAGAGTCATAAAAAACAGACACTCCATTAGGCAAATCTGGGACTTTGCCATACGTTTTGGCATGCAAACTCTTTCAGCAACATTTTATGAGCTTGAGAAACAAATAACTTGCTTGCCAATGACACTTTTAATGGTTTTGTACACCTAAAAATAAGAAATCTGTCCATTTACTTATCCTCATGTCTTTCTAAACCTGTGTGACTTTTTAATCTTTCTTCTTTTTGCAGTAGAACACAAAAGAAGATGTTTTGAAGAATGTTAATGCTGCACTTTTTCAGACAATGAATGCAAATGCAATTTTTTATGCACTTTATGGCAAGTCTTCTGCAGCCGTGCAACAACTATATGTAGCAAAAAGTCTGAAATAGGATCTTTTAAATATTATTCACACTTCCAAATATTCAAATTTTTGGCGTATTCTGATATGAGAGACATGAGAATCAGAAGCAGTTGGTGTTATCTGTCATTTGACCGGACGTGATGTATTTTGATCTGCCAGAATGTGGGTTCAGAACAAAATGAATAAATGATAACAGATTTACAATAATTTTTAAGTAAGCTATCCCTTTAATAGGCACCTTTCTGTACACACAAATTAAAACACCAAAAGATCTGAATCAGTTGTCTATCAAATGCATAATATCACTACCTGATAAGTTTTGAGGACGTAAGGAGCAGCATATAGATCACAGGTGGTTGTAAAGGGAGAGCATGTGCTTCAGAGATATTGATGAGAACTTCACAGAACGAAGAAATGTCAGTTTTAGTCCATAGAGACCAGAGCTGGAACAATCCCATCATCATTAACCAGTCACCTCCTCTCTCTCTTTCTCAGTTGGCAGATGGCCTCTTTTGCCCACTGTCCTCAATTCCATTTCCACTGTGCATTTAATCAGCGGCTCATGCACTCTTTCGATATTACAGTCAAATCTGTTTGGCTTGTGATGGAAAAAAACAGCAGTGTGTGTTTGTGTATGGTGCATGTATGTGTTTTTTTACACTGTTGTGACATATGAAAGGATGGCAGCTTAGTCATCCTGAATCAAAGCAGCTCAGAATGTTTTTGTTTGCCTGTGTAACATGTAACATGTTATTTGCCTCGGCAGAGATTGATTCGGTGAAGCTGGCCCGGCTGATATTTAATAAACTATGCGAGACGTGCTGTCATTGGCTAAAGGAGTTCCCATATCGCCGCCGCCACTTGCCGTACTACGAGACCTCCATCCACGCTATTAAAAACATGCGCCGAAAGATGGAAGACAAACACGTTGTCATTCCTGACTTCAACACACTTTTCAATTTACAGGTATGACCTTGATTGCAACTTTGAATGACCTTTTATTTTTTGACCATATATAACAGACTATACACTACTGTTCAAGAGTCTGGGGTCAGGAAGTTGTTTTGTTTTTAAGAAATTAGTATTTGTATTCAGCATGGATGCATTAAATTGATCAAAAGTAACAGTACAGAGATTTGTAATACAAAAAACAAATAGCCTACTGTTCCAAATAAATGAACTTTTAAATCAGTGCTGAATAAAACTATAAGCATGCGCTGTGTTCAGCAGCGACAGCTCTTAAAGTAATAGCAGCCAAATAATCTCATAAATCAGATGCTGTGATGTCTGTTCATCAAAGAACAAAAGAAAAAAGAGGATATCAATAACTTTGGTAGCTTTAAGGATTCATCTACATTAATTTAGAATTAAATTATTAAACAAATATTAAAATATACTGTCTGTTAAATCTATGTTAATTTGAAGATTGAATGTGAAATTATTGCAATATAAAAGTATATTTAAAAACTTTAACATTAGGTGGGATTAATCACAATTAATTAATTATTTTATTTATTTTATTTTATTTATTTTTTTTACATTTGACAGCACTGTTTGTATTAATCAAAGAATCATTTTTAAAATTATCAACATAAGTCTTGAGCAGCAGATCAGCATATTAGAAAGATTTCTGAAGGATCATGTGACACTGAAGACTGGAGTAATGATGTTGAAAATTCAGCTTTGCATCACATGATTCATTTTAGATTATATTGCAATAATATTTCAGTATTTATTTATTTATTGCTGTTTACAGTGCCTAGAGCTGTCTTAGAGACAAATATAAATTCTCAGGACACCAATATAAATTATACATTTGTCAAACAGTAACCCCCCCCCCATAAGTCTTATTTGTATTTTATGGATCTCTAAAGTTTATTTTTACTTTTACTTTACTTTTTGATTGTGAAAAGATGATAGAATATGATCAGGAGTATACCATCCTGTAACTTTTTGTTACTTTGGAGGACTAGTACTTTATATCTCGCCTTTCTGTGGACCCATGGACAAATATTTATCTCCTATTATTTTCTTAAAACATGAAACACTACCACAATGTGCTGTAAAGCTGACTCTGTGAAACACACAGGAATGCCAATGTACCTGTGCAAATGCCAGTAAATTCAAATTCAAAATGTTGCATGATGGGTTTAAACCTGCAGCACCCGTCTGAGCACCAGGGCTCAGTATGTCTGAGGATCTGTGCAAGCTGCTGAGCCACAGCCCTGACTCACAGGCAAATTCTAAAGCATCTAACAGCCCGTGAATACTAAGGCTGTCAGCAGCTCATGATTGCTTTTCATCAGAAACTCATTTTTAGGCCTCTGCTGAGCTTTCCGCACTTTAACAAATAGCTCATACATATGTGATTCAAGGTAGATGCTAAAGCACCGATACACTTAACATCACTTTTCATCGTAATAGAGTTGTGTTGAACCTAACATCCCTGAAGAAACAGCATTATGTAATTTCTTTCCTGATTGCCTGTGTAATTTCCAGTCGAGCGAGAATGTGCTCCGTCACCAGAAAGCAATAAGTGTCGACAGATTTGCCGTCTCACGTCCAGATCTACTTGATGTTTCAGATGAGATGTGTGGGCTATTCTTCTTCTAATAAGAGCAGACACTGTGGCATTGCTGTCCACTGTAGCATGAAACAGACCCTCCCTAAAGCACGACTGTGGGGAATATTCTGTGCTGGGGGCAGCCTGTTTCATCAATACACACTTTACTCTTAGACTCTGGGGGATGGTTCTTCATCGGTCACATCTGGTAACCACTTGATAAATGCTGGGCTTTTACTGGTATTATTGGCGAACACTAGCATTGCCTTAGGCAGAAGAGGATCAGAGACCAGCCATAAGTGGACATCATTCAGTGCATTTACACAGAGAGAGAGAAACATAAACAGTTGTTGTTCCACATCAGTGCTGTTCCACATGAGCAACATGACAAAACTAGAACACTCCCATTATCATTAAATAATGCATACTGAGGACTACAGTTTGGAATAGACAATAAAACATCTATAAAAATGTTAAAGAACAAAAACAACTACATTTATTACATATGCACATAATACAAACTATTGCCTGATGTATTATCTAATTTAAATAGTGACTTTTAAATCGAAATAATCAGAATAAATAACAAATAATAAAAACACAAAAAGAAAGAATGAACAAAATGAAAGAAAGAACAAATTAAATAAATTCAAAATAGTTGCTGAATACAACCACGTCATAAAAACCTAAACTAAATGTGAGCATTTTGATGTTGTGTGAAGTGCTCCGGTGCAGCGTGGACACAGTGTAACAGTAAAGGCAGCTCAGGGATTCTTCCATAATGAAATCCTTATTTATACCAGTGAGAGCTTATCCCGTTTGACCAGCCCTGCTACAGAACTAAGCCTTTTAATAATTCGTAAGCTGCTGATAATTAAAACCGATCGACAAGAGAAAGCACCAACATTTCATTTGCATATATTTCTCATGTGTAATATTTCATTTAGCTATATTGACTGCAGTTGAACAGCTTCTGATCTTTTGGATGCCAGAGGTTGGCATGTTTTTGTTTTCTGTTTCGCACGGATTCAGAGACATTTACAGGGATTTATTTCAATTAAGAATGGATTATAAGGTCTTTTATGTGGCAATAAGCTATTTTCTGAATAACAACAGTAAAAATTATTTTGGTATAGCAACTGTAAGAAAATGCTTTGAATCATCAATGAAATGAAAATGAAAGATGAATTGTTTTATGATTGTCACAGTCATTTCATGAGGTAGAGCTAACAGAAAAGTATATGTGTTTAGGATCAGGAAGAGCAGGCTTTTTTCGCTGTGTTTGATGGTCATGGTGGAGTGGATGCTGCCATCTACGCTGCCAATCACCTGCACGTAAACCTGGTCAGACAAGAAATGTTCAGTCAAGACCCTGGAGAGGCTCTGTGTCACTCCTTCAAACTGACAGATGAGCGCTTCATACAGAAGGCATCACGTGAGGTGAGATCCAACCCTACAAACAATGTCAGACATTAAGATGCTCATAACAGCTGTTTTTGCATTGACGATGTCTGTATGCATCCATATCTCTGTAACAGAACATGCGCTGTGGCACCACAGGGGTCGTGACCTTTCTGAGGGGTCGCACACTGTACGTGGTCTGGCTGGGTGACTCACAGGTCATGATGGTCAAGAGAGGTCAGCCAGTGGAGCTGATGAAACCACACAAACCAGACAGAGAGGTAAAAAAGACTGGACAATCAAAATATATTTCTAATCATTGTAACTTTTTTTTAACATAAATTTTAATGCAATTGTTCATGTTGTATTTAAAACGTCATTTTATTTATTTTAATTTAAGTGAAAAAAAAAAAAAAAACTATTATTTAAAAATGTAAATGTACTTTAATACAATTAGTATTTAATTACATTTTTTATTCCATTTCATTTCTTTTCATTTCATTTAATAAATTGAAATATTCCAGTATAAAATGGTCAGCAGTTCCAAGTCCACTATTATTATTATTTTAACAATTTAAATTAATAATTTAAATATTTAAATTAATAATTTTTTGTTTTTAATTAAATTGAATTGAATTGACACATTTAAATAGTAGGAGACCGGTATAAAATAGTTAGCTGTTCCAAGTCCATATGCCAAAAAACAATTATTATTATTTAAAAAAAATATTTTTTTATTTTTTTAATAAATGATTTTATGTTTAATTGAATTTAATTGAGTAATTTGAAATCAGTCTGTCCTAAATTGTTGCAAATGACCTTCGTTTTTATCTCAGTTGAGCTCTTTGTGTGGGATGTCCTTTAGCAAAGTCCATTCAATTGACAAAAGTCACATGACAGTAAAGCTGCATTACATAACACACTCCCAAGAGTGGATCTGTTGAGCCGAGTCTTTGGAGCTTTATCTATATAATGAAACTGTATGTAAGTCACAGTCCAGCCAATTACACTTTCACTAATTGACACTGAACTGAATATGATACTACCTGTTATGGTTTCTGACAACTCTTGTCTTTGTTTGTTTGTTTGTGTGTTTGTATAGGATGAGAAAAAGAGGATTGAGGCTCTGGGTGGGTGTGTAATCTGGTTTGGCACATGGAGGGTGAACGGCAGCCTGTCTGTGTCAAGAGCCATCGGTATGTCCCTATTAGAATATACAATATATAATTTAACACCCTAAATTGACAGCCCTGATTGTATTCCTAGCGAACATTTTGTGTAAAATGTTGTGAAGGCCTACTTAAATCAGTTTAAGTGCTTCACTCAATGCATGTAGCATAGTGCTAAAGCAGCTTTATAGAGAATATTGCTTCTAAAATCCAAGTAATTCTGCCAAAGGCATGAGAAGAGAGGTAAAAATGCCTTAACATGGTTGTGAAAGCTTTTGCTTTTGTGCTCGTTCAAGATGTTCGCTTATTTAGGCACAATCTTTTGTAAGTTAAAGTGAACTAAAGGTCAGTGGGTGCATATTTTTAGAAGAGGATGTACAGGCCACAGCAGAAAACCCTTTATCATCACACCATAGCTTTGAGTATGAAGGAGACAATGTTTTAGAAAGCAAACCCTGGCACCGACTCAATTTAATGAATGTAACCAGATTGTGCAGCTTCCACTTGGTCTAAATCAGTAGCTGCGTCTGTGTACTTTTAAAAAACAGTATTGATTATTGTCAAAACTTAACTCACTGTTCTGTTTCAAAACTTGTGTATTCAGACCAGCTGTGTGGTTGGAGTTGAAAAGTGTACAAACTTCTTCATCACCACAATAAATTATTGATAATGTATCAGTATACTTTACAGTATGTACATTAGCCAGTGTAAGATTATGGCTTTCAGCCTAATGAGCGTTGCTGCAATAACAAAGACTGACCTCCTGCAAAATCCTTAGGCAGTGTTCCCACGACTTCCTGCCCAGGAACCGTTTCACTCCCTAAATGCTGATGGCTAATCTGTCAGATAATCCTATCAGTCCAGCATTTTATTCCCTTAAAGCTCTTGATTCATAAATAGGACAAGTGAGGCTAATTCTGCCATAGCCTAGGCAATTGGTCTTTTACAAACATGAAACAAGTCCAGAACATGTCTTGAAACTCATATTTTACTAAAAAAGAGAAGAAAAAAAAATACAATTAAGAAATTCTATTATTAAATTCTAAGTATTTTTTAACACTTGTATTGCATTATGGCATTATTTTTACCTGTCAATTGCTATATTTAAAAAAAAGATTTATATTTTACATTTTGGATTTGTTGATCTGAATTTTTAAAATACTTAAAAAAAAAAAAAAAAAATTTAAAAAGTGTGTGAAAATATTTCTTAAAGTTTTTACTAACTAGTTTTTACTACAATTTTACAAAGTTTCTACAATTTTATTTAAAATGTAGTATTTGTTACAATGACTTTTAATATATTTAACGATAAGGAATTGACACTTTGCAAAGACAAGCCTTAGTTACTGTTGCTGTGTCTGACAAACCATGCCACCCTTACACCACACATCATGTTCTTACACATTAAAAAATACATTGCGGAGCTAAGAGCAGTGAAAAATAAATTGTGGAGCTAAAAAGGATACTGACAGCGTGCCAGCAGACATGATGGGTTACTTCTGGTATGAAACAAAGTCTTAGCTTTCAAAATTTGTCATTTAGGGAATTCAAACAATAAATGCGTTTAATATGTTGTGACAAATCACAGTAGCGCCTAAATTTAAGTAGCAACTGAATTGATCATCTTTTTTTTATATTTACTACAAAATAAACATGAATGAACATCAGAACCTGAAATAATTTTTTTCCCCCTGATATTCACTTTCTGTTGACTGACTTTGATTTTTCTTTTGTATGTACAGGTGATTCAGAACACAAGCCCTATATCTGTGGAGACGCTGACTGCACCATCTTCAACCTGGACGGCAGTGAGGACTACTTGATCCTGGCCTGCGACGGCTTCTATGACACAGTGAATCCAGAAGAAGCTGTGCGAGTCGTCACCGACCACTTGCAGGAGAACAACGGTGACACCGCCATGGTGGCCCACAAGCTAGTGGCCTCGGCCCGAGACGCGGGGTCCAGCGACAATATCACGGTCATTGTGGTGTTCCTCAGGGACCCCCGTTTGCCCCCACCCTCAGATGAACCAGAAGAGGAGCAGGAAGAGGAGCCGGTGGAGGATGCAGGAGAGGAGGAAGAGGAAGTGGAGTCCTTGCAGAGTGAGCTAGTGTGTCAAGACGGAGGGGCAGAGAATGGAGGAAAGAACCGGGGCGGCTGGCCTCTCCAGCAGTGCTCAGCGCCGGCCGACCTGGCCTACGAAGACCGCATGGATTCGTTTACGGACAGAACAAGTCTGAGCATCATGGGGCCGGACCTGCGTGCAGAGACTGGCTGCTTCAGGCTCCCAGCTTCATCCAGTCTCCCTCCGACGAGAACCGTCATGCCAGACCTCATACCCCCCTACAGTGGGGCCGGCGCGGCCTGGCGCCCCTACCAAGAGAACGGCTCCTTTGGGTACAGGCAAAAACCCCAGCCTAAACCCAGAGTGCCCTCCTACACGCAGACCACCTCAGATGGACAATTGTTGGAGGTGGCTGCTCTCTTTCCTCAGGAAGGCCGGAGGAAGAGGCGGCTGGAGGTCATGCCGCTGAGGAGGGAATCACAGCGCCTGATCCGGAGGGCTAGAGAAAGTCACGGTCCTCTGAGCTGCTTCCCTAGCGTGCCCTATCCTCTCCGCTCTCCAGAGAGGAAGCCTGGGATAGCCTTTCCCCATGTAACCCACAGCAAAAGGGTCTAATCGACAACTTCCTTGCCCCATCATGCCGCCCTCCGTCCCTGAAGCTAAAACACGCTCATTTCACACAACACATGACATGGGCATACACACACATGCATGCATACTCTGTTCCAAAACTTAGTGAGCATCCTTCATTTTGAGGGGCCTTTTAGTCACCTTGTATTGGACAAATTTTAAGGCAGGATCACGTGTGCTTTGTGCAGAAAAACACAAACACAAAATGAAGAGAATAAAAATCTATAATAAATCTGTATCTATATTAAATAGAAAATATCTATAGCTATATTAAATCTGTTTCACCCAATATTTGTGTGTATTAATTAAATTTATGCTTATCAGCATGGAAGCTGATTTCTGCCATGGAATAAAAATATGTAAAAGTTCACAATTATGAGTTTATGTCCTACAATTCAGGCATTTTTTCTTACGTTATAAACCTCTGTAATTGTAAACTTGAACTTTTTTCTCAAAATTCTGATTTTACCTCTCACAGTTTTACAACTCATAATTCTGTTATATTTTCCCTGAAATTTTACATGCATAAACTGACCACATACACGTGCAGAGTTCACTCAGAACTGTTAGATGTAAAGTCAGAATTCAGAGGAAAAGAAGAATTGCGGAATGTAAACTCTGAATTCTGAGATTAAAAATTCTAAATGCATGCAAGATGTAAACTTAGAATTCTGAGGCCCTGTTTACACTAGTGCATTTACATTTTAAAATGATCCACATCTACACTCGCATGGCCATTTATGCAGGTACAACAAGGAGCATGATGATTTTGTTTACACAGTCGGCAAGGATACGCATAGCGAATGTAGGCAGCCACATTATCTTTTTCATTAGTTACCCCGTTTTGGTCCGTGTACACTAAAACTCAACCCCGGAGACAAAAAAAACAAAAAGAGGTCTGCAGCATTTTTTTCAAAAAGTTTTTAAGGGTCGAAAATGCTGCAGTAGTGTAAACGTAGCAAAAGTTGTATTTTAAAACACAATAGTGTAAATAGTGTAGTGACAAAACATGGTGAGATGTAAACTCAAAATTCAGAACAAAAAAAATCATTGTGAAAACGTAAATTCAGAATTTTAAGTAAAAAGTCAATTAAAATGTATTGTTCCATGATGAAAATAAGCTCAGCATCCTGACAACAAACCCTAATAAATTCCTTTTGTTAATTGTTATTTGTGTTGCTGCCTCTATAGAGGGTTCAAATGAGTCTATTGTGAGGTTCCACAGATGGCTGTCTATGTAGAGAGCAGGCAGCGAGGCAACTCACTGAGCTCTGGAACAGAAACACAATCAAACATATATATTTTCACACATAAACAAGTTCCTACATTGCTTTTAACGCTTCCACTCTCATCTTATATGAGCCAGCCTATCAGAATCCTTCACCATTCTCAGCCAGCTTCCTCCTCATCCTCATAACCCTCTATCTGGTTCAGAATTATTTGTGTGTGTGTGTGTTAACACTATCTTCTGTTCTCTCTCACACACACACACACACACACACACAAAGGTGAAGTTTCAGACAAACCCAATGTAGAATCATGCAGTAAAGAGGAGTACAGATCTTATGTCATATCTGGTTATGCGAGAGACGTGATACAGCTTTTGGTTATTAAAGCCATTTTAATGTTCAAACACAGACTTCAGAGGAACTGACATCATAGACCTCTAAAATTAGTGATTTCCTTTTTTCTCCTAAAGCGTATACTTACCCTAACCCTAACCCTGAACTGGATACTTGAGGATGTAATGATGTCTATAAATTACAGCTTAAGATTTGTCTATAAATTGCAGCTCAGGCATAATTATGACCTAGCTGTGATGAGTCATTAAGAAATGAGTGGCATCATATTCATGTGCATCTTTGTTATTAACACACATGTGGTATGTGCTGATTATGACCCCATGTGTTAACTTGTTTGTTTTGTTATACGTCTCCATTTATCTAAAACCACTGATGGCGCTTTCCACAAATAGAACACAATTTAGTGTTTTTTCCACTTTCCAGTTTATTTTAATAATATAGTGAGTTTAATTTCAATCTTTATTTTTATTAATAGATACGAAATAACAAAATTACTAAACTTGCCAAGTGGGTTGCAAAACCCCACAAACCTCATATAAAATCAATGTAAACCAAACCAATTTAGTTTGACCTAGTTAGGCTGACGGTCATCATTTTCTGAAGTATAAGTGCCACTTTTACTGACCATTCGTTGAAAGAACGAAAATATTATTTGATTTTTAAGAGGCTCTATTTTGTATTCTATTTGTGGAAAGTGCTGGGCTGGTTTTGGGCGGCTGCCACGTCGAAGCGTTTGCAAGCATTCACCACATTTCCAGCCACCCTTTGGTGATGCTAACTACAAATAACATAACCCGCTGACAGAAAACACCTGTTGCTTTTCCAGTCATTGACTTGGTGAAAAAACATATCAGATCAAATTTAGATGCAGTATATATTCTATATACACTTTCAGTTTCAAAACCAAAGAAGAAAATGACTGAGTATTCATCAGGAGACGCTACCTAAACAGTGCTTCATCTACAAGAGCTTATGGTAGAGAGATTATTCACTTCCCATTCAAAACTAATATGTTTGGCCAAATGTTTCTTATCAATCTTTATATTGGCAAGCTGGATAATGATTCAATTAATTGTCAGATTTGGGTTTGTATGGGATGTGTAAATGTAGCCAGAGAGGTTTGCTTGAGGCTGACAGGAGATGCTCATAGTTTGAAGTGCCCCTCTAGTGTTGAGGACATGGATAGTTGAGTTTCAGCAGCACAATGTGTGCCTTTATTATCTTCAACATGGGCCTGTTTTTGACAGGTTGGGAAGTGGATGTAGAGTAAATCCAATCTCTTTATTTAGAAATGGATAGAACAGTTAAGGTTAGGAGTTGCAATTTTTAAATGGTACATAGACTGTACTTCATTTCAATTTAAGCAGAGTACAGCGAGGGACTCATTACTCACTTTTAAGTATTATCTTTCTCAGTCACTGATATCTTGTCATCATGTATAGAAGTAACTACTTTCTGAGGTTCTGTGCCTGAAAGGGACAACAAGGAATATTTCGGGTTAGGGGGGTCGTTCACCCAAAAATTATCTTTACTCATTTTACTCATTTTACTTTACTCATTTTAATTTAAAATTATCTTTACTGTTATCTTTTACTCACCCTTATATATTTTGAAGACTATTGGTAACAGTTACTATTGACTTATATTGTAGGGACAAAACAAACTTTTATTATCCAAAGGGAAAAAGGTCATAGTTTTGGAATGACATAAGGGTGTGTAAATGATATGAGAATGTTCATTTTCATTTTTGTCTTGATTAAGCTTCAGCAATTAACACAGAAAATAATTTTGCCTCATTTTTGAAAAATTAATCAAATATATGCCCGCACATGTGCAGAACTATGAAGCAACTGTCACAATGTCTCAAAAGTATGAATTTAATCATCTTAGCCTGAGACCAGTGTGATCAAATCTCTTACCAACTTGTCAGTGGCATTATATTCAATCTTTAAGCTAATTTAAAGAACTTTACCGCTCAAATAACAAATATTTGGACTGAAGAATTGCTTCAATAACAAACTTTAAGTTTCCAGCCATTCCAACTGTAAAGTCATATTTTAAAAAAGATATATATTTAAAATGATTTGCCATTGTATCCGTTAGCGACTATTTACTCTTTAATCTTCACACAGTAATTAAGATTGCCAAAGTCATATCAAAGTCCCTTTTAAGGAAAATCTGTTTGGTCCATTCACTCAGTCGCCATATTTGCAATGCCTCCGGGCAGCTCAAAGGGTGAGTCCCAAATCGCATACGTATACACAGTGCGCGCAGTGTGTATAAAATAAAAACTGCACTTTAAATACCCGAATCATGCACTTAAATAACCGGAAAAAAATATTAAGTGTGGGATGTTGAACTAAACATTCCAGCCAATACTGTTGCAGTTTTAATTAGGCTATTATTACCAGACTCCGAATATTAATGACAAAATAACCTTATATAATTAATACACTACATGGTTGAGTGCATAGTGCATAAGTACATAGTGTGTCATTTGGGACGCAGCTCAAGTCCTATCTAAATGAATGGGGGAATCCTGAAATCTAAAAAACGTCCGTCACTTGTGAGTTGTCATTCAAGCTTCCTTCATCCGCGCCTCCAACCATGAAATTCACCCACATAAAGCCTGAGTCTAACGCCATCCGTGCTCTCCTGTCAGAAAACCAAGGGGCTTGAATGGGAAGTTGATCTGCTATGGTGCATTTTAACTGGTCCAGAACGTACATCCAGATATCGAATGTACTGTAGGAGGAACCCTTCAAACAGAAACATGGAGCAGGATCAATGAAACTTTTACCTTCATTAAAAGACGCCCAGACTGTCCCGAATGTATGTAAGCACTCTACCGTCCATTATGAGATTCGCCACCGGATTTTCTACCCTTTGTGGAAGTTTCTAAGCACACCACCGGCTGCCCTGCCTCGTAAAATCCTACATCTGCACTAGAAGCAGAAAATGTTCCCTCACGGCCTTCGAGACGGGATTGATGACCAGAGATTGATGAGTGCAGCTTACAGGACACGGACTTTGCGATGAAGCTGCGCTCGAGATGCTATAATACACGGCGTAGATTCCCTTTCACCCTCACCATGATGTACAATCTCCCCCCTCACGATCATTCCTCTAGCACCTCGTACGGGGCACAAATTATATATCGGAAGTGTAGTAACTTACATATATTGTATACACGTATGTGTGTTTTGAGCGTGTGCGCGTAACATTTGGGATGTGTATGTGATGTCCGTCTTCTAAATGTGCTATTTTAATCACCACTGATAACTCAGATGGATACAGAAGTCTGTAACGCTTTTCAGTAACCCTTGGCCCCGCCCCCTTCTCACTGAAGTACGTACTTGAAAACTACTTGGATGCGCGCGAAGTCTAACAGATGCAGCGCTGGGCGTCTGTAATATAGTCACAGGCTCTCGCTTATTCACCGTGTGGTAATGAGTCAAAGGACCAAAGTGTTCGGACGGTTCGTTTCAACGAAGAACATCTCACTTCGTCTTCACGTACTCTTGAGCCTTGGCCCCCCGTGGACTGACTGTTAGACTCAGCGTTTCCCCTGTTAGTGATAGTTTCTGCGTCGAGGGCATGCTCTCGAGCTTTCATGACGGTTAGCCCTCCTCACTTGCTGTCACTGCTTTTGTCCATGTACCGTTCAGTACTGCTCTTTTTCTGCTAGCAATAATGAACCTACGCAAGCCATGAGTGAAGAGAGCTCTTCAAAGGGCCCGTCTTCTCTAAAGCAAAGCTGAGGAAGGGTTTTCCAGACAACTTAGAGGGGAAAAACAAATGTATCTTAAAAAAAGAAACCTATGTTACTGATGGTCATCACTGTATTCTATTAAACCTGTGTTGATGAGAAACCACTACTGTATTCTCAGAGCTTTTGTGTTTTTTTTTAATGGGATGCATGATAGTGTTATAGTCTGGTCAGTGATTGATGGGAGCTTCAACTGTGAGACGACTTCTGATTAATCAGTATACTTTGGTCAAATTTTTATTAGTAACCAAGTGAGAACACAGTGATGTTTTCATTCATTACGCCACGTTCATTGTTTAAATAGCCTAGCTTCATGTTTTCAATTTTTCTGAAGTGCTGGTTCAATTCTGTAAAACATATAGCTACATTTTATATAAGGCATGGGATGCCGATGGGCAAAAACATGCTTCAATATTTTTAAAATTAAATAATCTTTTGCGACAGTCTTGACTCTTAACTTTTGCGTGTATATTTCGTCAAATATAATTTGAAATGGAAGTAGTTAAATATATGAAATATAAATTAAAGTGTTCAGTGTTTACCACATGCAACAACAACCACAGCTAATTCACAAAAAAGCGACTCTTATAGTTATATATACTCTTATTACAGCGAATTTTCACATGCAAAATCCAGTCATTTCAATAGGAATCGCACAATCATTAATTTTGCACGAGGGCATGAGATTTCCAGACAAAACTTTTGCAATGGTTTCTCAACCATATTCACCGACAGAAAGCTGTTTGGTTTGGAAGGGATAGGATACATTTTATTTTTAAAAGTTAATTATGACTTTTTCTAAGTCTGAATTGTGAGACAAAAAAAAAAGAAAAAAAATTGCAGTTATTTTTTATTTTAGTGGAGGAGAAAAAAAAACATTTGAATTCCGAGGGAAAATTTAAGATTAGAATTTAAGATATATATATATATATATATATTTATTTATTTATTTAGGGATCAATTTTTTTCATCCTATGATTCCCTTTAAGAACTCTGTACTTTGTAAATGAATCTGTAGTAAAATACAAAACACAATTCCACACATAATTTTCAGTAAGATTGAAACTAAAGTTGACTAACTAAAACTAACTGTTTTTATTACATGATATGACATACTATTGCTTTGTCTAATAAACGATTTGTTTGAAATGAGTATTTATCCATTTTAAACCTAAGTCACTGCAGATGTAAGCTGGTGAACATACACAACTATTAGCCAGTCTGCCTCGTTTATTCAAACCGAGCATTCTGATGAGAGGGGTTAAAAAGAGGACAGAAAATTTGACATAAAAATCTTGATAAAATTAGAAGTGAACCTCAGAGAACAGTACAAAATAATAAAGAAAAGGCAGTTCATGACCCCTGTACTGCTACAGATAAGCACTCGTAGTATCAGTTCCTGTTGATTTCTGTTAGTGTTCTGAGAACTGAGTGAGTCCTTACTGCAATGCCGTCACAGACAGGACCTGTTGTGACCCCTAAAGGCTTTCTGAGCCAGGACGTGTAATTATAGTCTCCGGCCTCCACCTGTCAGGCCCTGGCAATAACACACGACAATTTAATTGAACAAGCTGCCTTTTAATCAAGCTACTTGCACTTCCTGTGGCGACAGGAGCGTGAGCCCATGTCACACATACCGTGTTACGTGTCACCCGGTTGTAAAGAACTTTTGTTACTTGATATTATTTTAAAAGAGACTGTATAATAATAATAAATCTAAAATTTCAGTGCTATTAAAGTGAAACAACTTAGAATTTAAATAAACATAGACGTCTGAAAAAATTGCTCATTTTAGAAGAACATTTCCGACGGCACTTAGAGACTTCTGCATCTGAACTCTTCATGTTATGTGTATAATATATATATATATATATATATATATATATATAATAAAAATGTATAAATAAAGTTAGAAAATGAATGCAAATGTAATGGTAAAATGTTAGCTGCAGTTCTGCATGTTAGTAGTGTTTGTACAGTTGTGACGTGTGCCACAGGAAGCATCCTTCTGTGTTGTGCTGTATATTAAACTTTAATCGTTCCTAAGTTATTAATGGATTTATTTTTAAAGCTAGAGAACTTCCTAACCATTCCCAGCTGTACTTCAGAAGAGCTGTGCCTGTTGTATGTAGTTTACGTAATTGTTACGCAAAACAAAATGTGTATGCAGTGTATTTTTGTTTCACAGGTTTTTTTAAAAACCTAGTAACTAAGCAGGTTTATATATATATAGCTGAGTTCTATATTTTTGAAAATATATTTAGAAACTATATATTTAAAAAATATAATTTGCTATCCCTCCTATTAATATAGAAAAATATATTTTGGTATATAAATTAAATATATTTCTAATATACAATACATACACACAAATAAATATATATATATATATATATATATATATATATATATATATAAGGTACAAGTGTAGCTTTTTAAAAGGTACCACCTTTTCTCTGAGAGAGTGCAGTTGTGTCTAAATAAATACCTGTAACCTGAAAAAAAAAATGTAAAAAGATGTTTACTTGAGCTGAAATGTAAGCTGGATTTTTCCGCTAGAGTGGTCCAGATTGAAGGTGATGAATTGCGCTAAGAACAGGATTTAGTGTCGGGCTCTCTGGATGAGCAGTAAATTAAAACGATGTACTTAGCGTACAACACAGCACTAATGGAATCGCTGGATTTAACTACAGACCCAAACCAGGTATGTTATTCTGATGAAGACAGCGTCAGTGACGGCTGGAGACTGAAGTGGGGAGGCCGTGAGTGTTGGCAGTCAGGTGCAGGAGAAGGACAGAATCTGAGCCAACACGCACTCATCCACATAAACACTGCTGGGCTTATTCTCACACAGCACCGCGCTGGCACTGCACAGCCTACAGACGACACCAGACAGCAGCAGCAGGCGCAGACAATACAGATCCAGCTCACATTTCACCCCAAAAATCTAAAGAAAGAAATACACTATATTTGAAGTTTCAGACATCTACTTTTAACTACATTTATATAAACTTTTTTTTTTTTTTTTTAATTACATTTATTTATACTACGAGGCCGTTGAATGCTTGAATCTGATTGGCTGACGAACGTTCTAAAGGTGTGCAATTATTTTCAAGGAACTGCACGGCGAACGTAGTTCCAGGCAGCTCTTTGACCGCATTACAGTTCCATATCACTTCGCCAAATGGTTTGTATTATTTCAAAGGTCGTACAACCAGATATTATATACATGTCTATGCTTACAACAGCAAAATAACCAAACCCCACAACGTCACTGGCCTAACAAACACATATTGTAATCAATATGATAAAAACTACTGGTCATTTCCATGTTTTGCCACAAAATTACGTTATATTATGCACGGCAAGCACACTCTATCTCTCCCTCAGAGACGAACACACATTAGCATAGGCGCTAATGTTGCTAGCGCTAACTTACTCTTAAAAACAAATGGACTTCTCACAAGCGATGTATCGCGGCGCTGTTAGTGAAGAAAAAAAACTTAAAGGTTTTAATGTTTTAACAGAACACTTTTGAGAGATGCACAGTCTCGTAATTCACATCTTTCTATCAATTTCACACACACCACTTAGCTACTAATTGCATTAGTCTGCTATCAACAGTTCAAGCTAGCCTCCGTTATGTCTACAATGACAAATGGAATTTACAATGAGATGCGGAAGAAATAGTCATACTCACAATAGCATTTTAAGTACAAAAACCGGACAAATACCTTGAAATATATCATGTGATCGATGTCTTGAGGTGTGGCAACCGTAGTATAAGCAGAATAATTGACTCCGGGCCGTTGAATTTTTAGAAAAATAATGCACACCTGAGGTGGTGATGCGGTCACGACGCAAAGCGGAGTGGCCATTACACTTCAGGTGGGCATTATTTTTCTAAAAATTCACGGCCCGGAGTCAATTAGCTATTCCTTACATAAATTGTACCATTTGCAAAAATTAACCATGGTTATACTACAAAACAATGGTTACTGTAGATAAACCATGGTAATCAACAATGGTTTTACTACACTTAACCAAAGCACCTGTAACGTTAGTATAAAGGTGGTAATAAATACACCTCCTAAAAATAAAACCATGGGTAATTTTCATAAGGGGTATTTATAAATAATGGTATAATAAGGATATGTATTGCAACAAATTAAAAAAAGTACAGTAAATAAATATTACATTAAAAAAAAAAATATATATATATATATATATATGTATTTTTTTTTTTATATATATATTTTTTATTTTATTTTTTTCAAAAAAAATACCAAAACACTGTAATGATAGCATCGCATCATTTATTTGTTCAGGTTTTAATTTAGATAAATATACAGTACATACTGTGCATATACAGTTTGTTTTGGGCCCTCAGAAAATCTTTAAAAACATGCTAGAGAAGGAAACCAGTAAACCAGAAATGTGCACAGAGAACAGACGGCCCTCCTGCTCCTCATATGAAACAAAAAAACATCAAAAGAGGAACATTATTATTATTATTACAGCACAAAAAAACAAAACAAAAAAAAAAACAATTAGATTTACATTGAATAGTCACAGGAACACTTATTGTTTTACACTTTGCAGAACATGCTGAAGGGGAAGTGAAAAAAATTTCTTAAGCCAACAATTAAACAGCAAAAGCAATGCATTACTCGCTGTACACTTTTCAACAAAACAGTCACATGTTCAACAGACTGTACTGAGCGAAAGCTGTGCATGCAAAGATCAAGATCAAGACCATGACCTCAACTGAATGTATGTGCATCACTCCCCAGCTGCTGATGATGCCATGACATCTATTCACATCATAAACCGAGTGATTTCCCAGCTGCTGCTGCCATAACAGAACGCGTCATCAATGCTTTCTGTCTGAGCTCAAAGCAAACCATACAAACACACACGAGCCTGGGGCTAAAAACACAGACTTGGACCCTCCTGAGACTTTGGTTTAAGTATATAACTACCTTTTATTTGAGTGAACTTGTTAAAAATAACTAAAGGGGGGGATAAGGGAATGTAGAATTAAGAAGTTCATAAGTGCTTGTAATAAAGCTGTGCAATGCTAAAGAACTGCTTATTTCAAATATATAAAAACACAATCTTAGTGAAAATTGTTTGAACTTGTTTCATGTTCCCTTTTGCAGACATTTAGTCAATGTAAACATGTTTTAGACATAGGAATCTATGAACGGTGTTCTAGACAGCTTAATATATTGAATAAACTGCACAAAGAATAAGCCACATAAAAAGTAACAGAGCAGCACCTGTACTGACATTCTTTGACTCGATGTGCCAAACATTTGAAAACTCAAGTTATGCATGTTTGGCAACTCCCTATGATTTTGACAATAAGCAGCATTGCAAAAATATATATAGAACTGTAATATGAATATTTATGCACACACACAAAATGTATACACCTAGTTTTATAACGGAATTTTATGCATTTTAAAATGCAAGGCAAAACCAAAAAAATTTGTATTATCCCAAAAGTAGTTTCTCTGAAATAACATACAGTAGCACACAGAAACATACAGTCCTGTTCTGAACAGTAAGTAAGTGCACAGACATGTAAAGAGCACATTCAGTGGCTGACGACACGGGGAGGTTTGTGTGACTTGCAGACATTTTTATAACACTGTGGCAGATCATCTCTCTGTGGTCTCTCCGGTCACAAAGCTCAGATCATCAGGGATCAGCTGCTCGCCTGAGAATGAGACACAGACGCCACTTCATCAAACCACACACAGACCACTGGAACACTAGTCTGTACTGTCATATTATATACTAAAGTACTGTAATAACCCACCCACAGAGATAATGACAGACTGAGCAGGTGGCTGACCTGCACAGCTATATTTTTAACTTTAACAAAGCACTTACATTTGTTCATCATATGGACTGTGTGATTGGGTGGAACAATTTAACAATCTAAGAGTTTGCAAAAATCTGCATCTTCGACCAAAATCTTAGAAAACAACAGAAATAATAATAAATGTAATGTTTAAGTTTTTTGAAGTGTTGATTAGAGATTTCTGAGAGTCTGTATTACTTTGGTAAGGAAGCTCATTATTAAGAGATTATTAATAATAATAATAATAATAATAATAATAATATAAAGATACTAACACCAACTTTTTTGCCTAATTTTTGCCTAAGATTGATTCTAAATAAATACTTTTATTCAGTAAGGATGTGTTAAGTAAAAAGTGATAGTAAAGCCATTGTTAGAAAATAATTATATTTTGAATATGCTGTACTTTTAAAAACTTTTATTCAAAGAATAATGAAAAAAGTATCACGGGTTAAAAATAAATAAATTTATAAATAAATAATATAAAAATATTAAGCAGCAAAGCTGTTTCCAACATTGATAATAAATCAGCACATCAGCATTAAAAAAAAACATCAAGTGATTAAAATTAAAAATAAAATATAATTTATTCCTGTCATGCAAAGCCAAAGTATAATAAAATAGAAAAATTGTATAAATTGTAGTAATATTTCATAATATTGTTTTTTTTCTCTTCTCTATTTTATATCAAATAAATGCAGTCTTAATGAGCAAATTATACTACTTAAAAAAACAACAACATTAATATTGCTTATCTCAAACTTTTGAATGGCAGTGTACATATGTTTATATAAATTAATAAGCAAATAAAGCTACATTTTCAATTAGATCTAAATTGACATGTAATTTCAGAAAGTTTAAAGACCACGAAAGACAAGTTGAGTGAAATGTGTGCAAACTTTTGGCTAGCAGCAGTGTATGAACTAAGAGCAGCAGTGAAGTGTGGAATATGAACCTGGGCAAGGTAGAGTTCTGGTGTCAAACGCACAGTCTCCCGCCTCCAGAGCCACCACTTCATCCTCATTCTCGTTCTCAGTGTCACAGTCCAGCTCGCTGTCACTGCTCATGCTCGGCAGCACATGGTGGGGCTGCTTCTGGCAGAGGAGACCTAGAGACAGACAATCATACGTTAATATGAACTCACAGATATCAGTACTGAGAAAACACTTTTTTCTTTTTTTCTTTTGTAGTAGTACTTGTGCTTTATTTCCTTTTGCACACTAAGAGTGCATTACTCATGTAGCACCTGAATAAATGTAATTTCCTGAGAACTCCTTTAATTTGATGTTCCATTAAATGACAGTGGCGTTCGTTCTCAGTGTGTGCAGTGACTCATCGATGCAACACAAGTCTAACTTGCTGCAGTATAATTAAACCCGTGTTTTTTCCTGTTTTTGTGTTTTTGAGAACGGATCTTCGCGTCTCACCTTCATCAAGGCGTGAGGAGGAAGAGGATGGTTCGGCCAGTGACAGCAGTGACTGATGGATCTCTCCTGCACCCTCTTGGTCACAGTTAAGAGAGCCGTCTGTCAGCAGGCCAGACCTGAGGGATACAATCTTATTAAAAAAGCCATTGTGTATCACAACACACACACGCTTGTTTCTATACATTACCCGACGACTGGCATCCTGCGCTGTTTGGTGGCAGGAACAGCTGCTCCATTGAGGCCTGTGACGCTGAACAGGTCTGCAGCAGAAGCTCCATACAGAAGTTCCTCATGTTTGGAGCCAGAGGGCTTATCAGAGGAAGAGGAGCTGCTTCCCAGGGAGGGAGGAGAACTCTGCACACTGCGTGCTTTCAGCGAGCCTGCAAAACACAGATAGCGTCATTTCTAAACCATTTGAATGCACATCAGGGTTGAGTTGAGTTTCCCAGGAGTCTCTCAAAATGAACATTTTAGATTATTCCTTGTGTAATTGCAATGCTTATGGTGCAAGATGCTAAAAAACTGCATGAGACGAGGCTAGTAAGCTAGTAAGTTGGATGACTAGTCAAGCATGTTGACTGAAGTGTAGTGTAATGTACTGACTTTCCAAAGAGGAGGGTTCCTCTCTGAGACACGGAGCAGGTTCAGTAGGGGAGTCTCGTCCAGCTCCTCTCAGCTCTTTTTCCCCAGCATCCACAGCCCTGCGCAGTGACAGTCCACCCAGAGCTCCCACAGTCTCCTGCTTAGGAGAACCAGCCTTCTTCACTCCTAAAACAAAGGTCTAAACGTCAGCCTGAATCTACAACGATATAAGATTTTTTAATGGTTCTTGGAAGAAGACCATTAATTAATTATATATATGTAAAAATCCCACCTCAATAGCAGCAAAATTGTTTAGTAATACAATATGAACACAATTAGCAAATTCTACAAATTTGTTTATGCAAGTACATAGCAGTTAAGGCCACCTAATTAAAGCGTGACTAAAATCTTTAATAACATTGCAAAAATCTTTACCATTACTTGTTGCTGCCTGGTTTTGACATTTTACGATATGCAATATTGTAAAGTATTTTGTTTGTTAATTAATATTTAATAGAGTTGTCAATCAGTTTTAGGTGCTCACGATAATTGTTAAGACTGAATGCTATATTTGCAGCAAAAAAAAAAAAAACTTGTAAAAAAAAAAAAGAAAAAAAAAGAAGTCTACATTACACAATTACTTTTACAAATTCATACAAATTTCAATCTAAAGGTAATCTAGCTCAGTGCCATACCACTGCGAGAGTGTCGTGAAGAGACGGGCGCTTTGAAGAGCAGTTCACTGGGTTTGCGACTGGGCCCCATCTCTGAGTCCATGGAGGGGCCCTGCTCGTGGTTTGAGGCTCCCTGAGAGGAGATTCGACCGGCTCCGCTACGCGCTTCCAGCTGTCCTTTTACGTCTGACATCTTACTGCGCACTTCTGCCATCTGAGCCTTCAGTCTGATCAGGACCCCTGAATCTGGGGCAGACCGACGCACCGCCTGAGGCCGGCGCTCACGCTCTTTACGAGAAGGCACTGCAGTGGCTGTCAATCAAAAACAGTTAATGAGTCATGAATCATGTCAACTATTTCATGTTCATAATTTCCATCTCCAATTTGATCACATCAGTGACACCTTGGCTCTGGAGGAGAGAAGTAGGAGGACGGGGCTGAATCCCCCACAGTGACTCCACATGGCTGCGGTCCTTCAGGTCCAGTAGTTGGATGAGGATGACCGGGTCGATCTCCAGGAGGCTGGCTGAGCTTGCACCTGCCCCGCGCCTTGAACCCCGGGCGCCTGCACCAGACCCTCCTGACCAGCAGTGGGAGACAGTTAGTACAGACTGTGTAAGGTTGGCATTACGCAACTATAATCAATAGATTAATGTTTATGTAATTTATTGAATGAATTATTTGTTTTTAGATTTTCTTTTTACTTGTGTTTTAATTAAGTTTCAGTACCTGAATAGATTTATTTAGCACTCAATTTTTAAATTTAGCTTTAGCTAGGGCAAGGCAGCAAGGCATTCATTTAAGCTGATGTACTACTAAAGCTAAAACTAAATAAAAAAAAATAATAAAAACTGAAAGCTAAATAAAAAAAGTATTTTTGTTTTTGCTTTATTTCAAGTATTGAAAAACTATTTTAATTGAAGTCACCATGCAAATCAAAACTGACAATTATTTTTGTATGGAAATTGAACTGTTTATTATTAATAATTTATTCTTGGACATAATATAATTTTTTATTTTTTTTTTGTCAATCCTAGGTTTTTTTGTAGGAATTATTAAATGTAATTTAAATTTTGTGAGCACTAATCATCTTGCTCTGACAGTGTTTTAAACTGCAGATTCTGCAGTAAATCTTCAAAGGCTGATATGGTAATTTGGCTCAGTTACATCACTACAACTGATTAACAGGGTGTCACAGTCGATGACACTTCAAAGCCAAGTGTTTCAACACACCAGATTGCCATATGCATGACACTCGCTTTTCATTAGAGAAACAGCATTATTTGTATCAATGAGGCCGCCTGGACAGAGAAACTCTGGTTCACCTGTTGCCCCGGCAACATCATCGGGTAATTCACCTTCCTCCAGGTCTAGATTCCCACTGTACTCCACATCATTCTCACCAGACCTAATAACATAAAAACAAATCACACTTGTGTTATGTCTCTGGTACTAGTGGAATGTCAGCAAGAAAACATATCTACAATGCATAACCAGATCAACTCTAAAATTCCGGTGTTAAATGTGGAAAGGTTTTGAATGATTAATTGGATCCCAATAGAGCTAAATGAGGTGTGGCTGGGCATTATGACCCCAGTGTATCACCACATGCTATAAATAGAGCAGAATTTGTTTGCATGGCTCCCCTGTTAATAGTGAGAAGTGGTATAGTCTGAAAAAAGCTGCTCCACAGGGGGTGTTGATAGCATTCTGCTCCAAGCATCCTGCTGAATATGTATGTATATGTGAGTGAGTGAGAGTGTGTGTGCGTGTGTGTGTAAGGGTAACACATGCACCATTGTCTCAGGCTTAACTGTGTGATGATGACTCAGTCCTCTCCAGTGGTTCTCTGTGCTGATCCACTACAGTATTTATAGAAGCTGAGAGCTTTGACTCCACATGGATACATCGAACAACTGTTTGCTTACCCTGCTAGTATTTGCACTGGCCTCACCAAAAAAAATAAATAAATAAATAAAAAAAATTATATATATTTTTTTTATCTTCTTTCTCTATATAGTGTATATACTGGGAAAAAAAGGAAGAAAAAAAAAGTATATTATATATATACTTTTTTTTCTTTTTTTTTGTTTCAGTATATACACACACATATACATATATATATATTTATTTTTTTATTTTTTTTAATGCATAAATAATTCCCCCAATATACATACAATAATTTATTTTAAATATAAGCTAAACATATAATAATACTTATTATTATAATTATTCCCCAACAATAAACAAAAATAACAGGTTTTCTTATTTCTTTATATTGAAAAAAGATGATTAACCAAAGTATAATAACATAATAATAAAATTAATTATAATTAATTGGACATCATTGCATTTGTACTGAAAGTGCTAATCGGTCATAATGTGTTCTTAAAAAAAAAAACCATGACCAACCACCTACTATCTGGTCTGTTCTGAAACAAAGGGTTTCGAACTTTTAAATTTTTTGTACATTTAAATAATTATTAAAAAAAAAAAAAAATTACAAATCAAACCAAGACATTTGTTTAAAATCATTTCTATGCACAAGACTTCTCAGCTTTGCCTGACTGACATCAGGATGCATGTGATGCACAGATGAAGAACACATGAAGCAAAAAGAACCTTAACCCCAGCCCCCCCCCCACAAAAAATGAACCTTTTTGTGCTATATCAACAAAAAAATTCAAAGTCAAATCCATATGCAATCTCGAGCGGTCAAAGGAAACCCATTTGAGATGATAATACCAGTCATAAACAGAGCCTAACACCCTATAATTCCCTCTTTCCCCTACTTTATCCTAAATAAGCAGCACTTCTGACATTTGGGTAACGGTAAGTGCATGGGCACCTTTACAAAGCCAACATGAAGAGCTCACACAAAACACTCCAGCAAATAGAGTCAAAGGTGTGAGAGAATGTGCGTGGGCCTGAGAACAAGAGAGCACGTGTGTGTGTATGTGTGTGTGAGTGTGTGTGCACTGGAAAAGCCAGAGACTGTGAGAACGAGCATTTGTAAGCAGGAGGCAGAGGCTCTGATGACTCATTCGTCTCATCTGGTTGGAGCAGTGTATGCGTTTGAGAGCAGTATGAGCGGGCGGTAGCCGGCAGCATGAGCAGAAACATGTGAGGTTCTGACTCCAACACCTCACTACAGAAACACGAGCACTCTCACAGAGCCTACATAAGTCAAAGCTGCCAATACTGCTCATACTCTCAGATCGTGATAGGACAGGATAGAAAGAACAGCTCTCTGCTTAAACACAGAGTACAAGGGAATGCCTGTCACAAATGTGGTAGCAGCCCTAATTAAACTGTGTTTTCCAGCCGGGAGGAGGATACAGCTGTTACCCCATGGCACACAAAGCACCATCTCTTGTGTGAGAATCTTGGTACACTAGTATTTACCACCATGAGGACGTGACCTAACAAATGAGGAGTACTGCATTAAGGGAGGAAAAAAGGAAAAAAGACTATTAGAGCTGATCACGAATTTGTCAGAAACGCTTTCAAAAGACCTACATTATCTGGATATATAACAAAATGATGCTTGTGACCTTCATCAAGTGCTGTCTTCCAACAAGCATGTTGAAGTAATATTATTAATGGCTTTAATTATAGCTCATTCAGTTAGGTTTGCATCAGAACTGTTAATCACTGCTGCGATTTTGCCTGGGTTAAAAAGAAATAGTTCAGCTTTAAAAAAATCCTGTCATTATTTATTCACCCTCATGTTGTTAGAAACAAACAAAAAACTCCAAGCTACATTTTTACATATAAAAAAGAATTAACAGAGACTATCAGGTCATTCAAAAAGAAATGGAAAACAAGATCAAGATAAAAGCACAAAATTAAGTAAATGGAGACATTTTTTGGACTATACTGGTGCCTAAAACAGGCCTCAAATGGAAATGCCTCAAAATCACATTCTGAAATTTTAGCAAAGCTGTTTTTAAATCTGGTACGCACATGGTCTCTTCATCAATGTCATTCTCCTCTGTGTTACTGGTGGCTGTGGAGCTCCCAGAGGTGCTACTACCATCCAGAGGATTGACATCTTCATCTCCAGTTAGACAGTCCACCTCCAGATCCCCGTCAGACAACTCCTAACATTGCATCAACACATCATCATTAAACTGATCCTAATTTGCGCAACATAACATCAAACAGCTCCAAGCATGAATATGATTCAAGTACTGTGGCTGTCAGGGCTTCAGGTTCACTACATGTAGGCTTGTTTTCTTTAAAGATCACAATGAGCGTAATCCGATTTGAATGTCATATGCCTAAAAGCAGATGATGATGTAACAGTGTGTATGTAAAAGATGTTTAAGATGTGGCTATGATGAAATGATGGATAATATCTTGGGGGAGTTTTCTAGTTTTCAAAGCGAACAAGAAAAAGTTGAAGATTTTATTGCTAAAATACTGTTAAATAATCTATGAATGTCACCATGCTGCTCTGACAGGTCTTACATTAGAGTCATCATGCTGGGTCTTCTCTTCATCCTCATCTTCTTTAGTCTCTACCGAGGCTGCCTGACTTCCTTCTTCCAGTACGGAGCTCTTTCCTTGACGGGAGTCTCTCCCAGAGGAAGTCGTGGGGCAGAGACGCCGATCAGGTGGAGATGAACTCCTGGACTTCTGTCGACGGAACAGTTCTATAGCTAACCTCTGAACAGAAATAAACCAAAATATAAAACATATACATGACATAAAATCTGGAAATGTTTCTTAATTAAACTTGAAAACATTACATTTTACAGCATAAATACTACATGGATACCCAATGCATTCATAAATACACTTGCTTTAGTCTGTACAGAAAGAAGTGGCCATTTCAAATTCTGTTCACGTTTGAAACTAGTAAGATGTATTCAGGGTTACAGAAAATTTGCATCTTAAACACTAACCTCTTTTAGGTTGTTGATCTGTTGAATGTAGCTAGACTGGGCTGACTCCAGCTGAGTTATGTACCAATACTGATCTCTACACTTCTGAAAGAACGTAGGTGATCGCACTTGATACCTGTGAGATTCATTGAAAAAGCAGAGTGTGAGAAATGAACAAGACAGCACACACTGGATACATCTTTGGATAGTACCATGTAAAGAGGAGAAAATTCCATTCCCAATCTGTTGAGCAGGCTTCATGTGTCAACAGGTTTTAAAGGGGTCATAAACTGCTTTTTTAAAAAATTCTTGTTGTCAAGAATTTTGCATTTAAAAAAACATAATTTATAAGAAAAACGCTATATTCTGTCCCTTTTTTAACCCCTTGATCAGAATGCTCGGTAATATGTGTTTATGATGGCCATCCTACATCCTTCACAGAAGGACGCTGCAGTGATTTAGTTTTAAAATGCATAAATTCTCATTTTAAACAATCTGTTTAACAGACAAAGCAATGGGGATCACTTAATAAAAACGGTTATTAACAATTGTGTTGCAACATTATTGTCAGATCCTATATAATCAGCAAAACATCCTCTTTTAGTGTTAATCTTTCTGAAAATTCTTTGTGGAATTGTGCTTTGTTTAACGCGGTAACATGAAGTGAACAAAGTACAAAATTCTTACTAACGTGTTCTGAAACTTTTTCCTAATGTTGGGACTGCACAGCGTTCAGTTGTCTTCCTAGACATCTTTTCTTTTTTTTTTTTGGTGTCTGCATACATCTGCGTTTGCCTCTTGTTATTTACACTACATGTGTGAATCGCTAGGTGGGGCTAAACAGGCAGCGATGTAGAAGCAGGCGTTGATCTTCTGTGAGAGTGACTTACGAAATTTATAGCACAATGACCTCTTATATGTAAAAAGATCACAGGAATTTTGGTTTCTCAGTTTATGATCACTTCAATAATGGAGTAAAAAAATATATATATTAAAAAAAAGGTACTAGTAAAGACATAAAATAATCTAAAATTTAGCGGCAAGGTCGCACCTGAGCACAAGAGTGTCAGTCTGCATATTCAAGTAGCCTTCACTGGCGAGAAGGTCCAACCTGAAGAACCTGTTATACCCCCAGCACTCGCCCACCTCAAAGTCTGATGCAAACTCTCGAATGATGTTTTTGGTGGGGTCACTAGAGGCCTGATGAACCATCTCCACCCTGTATTCATACCTGGAAGAAATCCAAACAGTTAGCCTTTAAAAACATAATTCGTAACACTACACAGCAAGATGACAGGACAGCAAGTGCAGCCTACTTGGACGTCTCTGGGAGTCCTGCTGACAACTCTAGAAAAACAGAGAGATAGTTTCCTCGAACAACGCCATTGCCATCCTAAAACACAACAAGGTCTGTGAGAAAAGGAAGAGTTTGTAAATTTCAACTTGTCACCGTGTTAAGGGTGACAAACTTACCGGATAAACCTTTAACCTCCAGCACAGGCCTGATATCTGGAGCGGGGGGCTATAGACGGGGTCGGCTCTCTGCCGCAGAGTACTTAAGGCAATAATACAACACCAATTCAAGTCACGCAAGAAAACTAATGGACCATTTAAGATAGAAATTAATAAGAAATACAAAGGGATTGTCCTTACCTAAAGTTTGCCAAAACAAAAGTGCTCGAGTCATAGGCAGGGACCAGCTCACTGAGAAGAAATGAGATATGACTGTGAGCAATTTATCTTGCAAATTTAAATTGGAAAGTCTCTACAAGTTCACCGCAAACTTAATTTCACTCATAAACAAAGTAGTGCTATTCCAAAATCTCACTGGAGAAATAGCATATCGTATTGGCTTACAAATTGACATTATGATTAAATGGCTTTATAAGCCTAGAGATGTTTTTACAGGTGTGCATGTTTATTCATTATTCACAGACTGCCAGAGAGAGTGCCAAAGTTCGAGCTTTTACAGAGATCTCGTCTCTGTGCGAAGGAGCAATATAACAGGTCCAGTGTCTAAGTTTGGGTACCTGGTGAAGTCTGGTGGGACAGGAGTGGTGACAAAAGACTGCATTGGTTTCCTGTGAACCTGCTGGAACATGAGCAGGATCTCTGGACTCTTAGAGATCAGCTCGCTCTTACTGCATGAACGCAGCTGTGGGGAGAAAACACATTTGTCACAAAACAAAAACTCTACAAACATCTGAAATGACTTGTGAATTAAATTCTAATTCTAATTTAATGCTGTATTTTGATTACAAACTATTGCAATTACATAACTGAAGTGAAAAGCTGAACTGAAAACTTAACATAAAATTCAGAATTAGTATTTGGTTAAGTCATTTTCTCAAGACTTCTAAGTCCATTGCTCATCTGCTTTATTTTACTGATATATCAGATCCACACACACCTGATGTTCCACTTCCTGCAGCAGAGACTCCAGCAGTTCTGTCTCCTGTGTCAGAGAGGTCTTCTGTCCTGTGGGTGCATCAACTTTACGTTAGACCAATACAACCGCAAATGTCAAATTACATGAAGACTGTCAGAACAATAGCATGCATGTACCCATAAGTGTGATGAGTTTGTTCTTGAGCTGATTATCAAGCCGAGCGATCATCATTTCCACAGCATTTCGGATTTCCCTCACCCTCTCATCCTTCGCTCCTCTCACCGCCTCAACATTCTTCTCCTGAAAAACACAGAAAATGCAGCGGTATTAGTTCTCAAAAAAAAACTTAAGCACCGAATTAGCATATTAGAATGAGTTCTGAAGGATCATGTGATATTGAAACCTAAAAGTAATGATGCTTAAAATTCAGGTTTGGAATTGCAGGAATAAATTATATTTTGAAGTATATAAAAATAAAAGTTTAAATTGTAACATAAAAAAATATTACTATTTTAACTGTATTTTGAGCAAATAAATACAGTTATGTGAGCTTTAGCATTAATATCTTAGAATCCACTTCTAGGAAGGTTTTCCACTAGATGTATTTGTCCATGTAAATGTAAATATGTTTAGTGTTGTGGCGCCCCCTATAGGACAATCCCCTGATACAGGAGCTATAAACCGTAGCTGTTGGACTTGTGTGGGTTTCTTGGCGTCCTGGAGTTCTACGTTATGTAAAACGCCTTCAAAAGCACTTATCAAACCAGGAATACATGTAATTAGATAACATTTGATTTGTCATTAGCAGTTCCATCTAAAAGGGATTTGTGGCTGGTAAACTAGCATCCATTACAAACCGTCAACTCAGAACTGATCTAAATGGCTCTGTGTGGGCGTGAATGAGAAGCGAGGGTGCTTACCACTTCTTGAACCAGACTAATCAGCTCCATTAGCCGGCGCCGCAGCTTGGCCACCTCCTCGTTCACCTTTGTCACATGCTGCTCGTAGATCTCGGCCAGGGGTTTGAACGTATGACCTCCGTGCTGTGGAAAGGAGGATATAAGCAAGATCCTGTTTGAGACAAACTGACATTCATTCACATTAGGCACAGTATTCATTGATGATTTGCTTCTATGTGTGACAAGTCATGTTTTAGCACAACACGTTTGGATGTGAGGAAGTGACAATCCACCAGCCTGAGTAATAGGCCTACATTTTGAACTCAGAATTGCGTACCATGCCTCCCCACAGAGCACACTGGTGACAGATGCACTTCTTACAAGTCCAGCAGAACACACTCAGCTTCTCATGATGGTTCTCACACCTGTTAGGGTGAGAGAATGACAGGGTGAGAAGAGAGAATCAGTGACAGTGAGTATTAACTCTACACTAATTGGTCACTTAGTCATCCCAGAACATGAAAACCAAATATAAGCTATGGCATATCTTTTTTTCTACATGAAAACTTTTTACCATGCCTATTTTTCCTAGGAAAACTCAAATACTGTATGAAAAGTCATGATATAAATGCTTTAAACATCTGTGCTGAATAAACATTTTTAACATTACAAAGTCTGTATGGTCACTTCTGCTCAGTTTAATGCATCCTTGCTGAATAAAAGTATTCAGTACTGCTCACTTGTCTTTGTCGTTCTCCTCATGTTTTGTGAGGTTGCAGAGCTGCAGCGTGTCCAGTTGTTGAGTCACTTCCTCTGCCCAGCGACAATTGACCAGTTCCCTCAGCTGAAGCGGAGCTCTGAATACAGCGCACGTTTGATTAGCAAAAATAACAATATACTGTACATGTACTTTTTTTTCTTTCTTTTTTTTTTTTATAGAAAGAGGACAGAGGATTTAGATTGGCATGCAAGCTGGATTAAAGACTCTAAAAAAATTATGCAATGTTTGAATATAAATTTTTAGATCAACCAAAAGCAAGTATGGGATATGGGATGAATGTGTGCCAACACTCCAGATAAAGGAGTTTTTGTTTGAGCTTTAATTATAAATCTGTGGTTTGAACACACTTCAAACTGCTTTGGCAATTATGTAAGTGTGTTTCTATTGCCAAATATCAGGTGGCTCTGGTCCAGTTGTCTAAAGTTTTTTTTGGATGCGTGTCCCTTAATGTAACTAATCAGTGCTTCCCTGAAATGATCTCATTCTGTAAAGAAAAATCAATACTTAATCCTCTAGATTTACTTTAAAGACTGTCAGAGCTCAAAACATCATTTGAAGTTGAACCTCAGAACTTACCGACAGTGGGGACACTGAGCTCTCTGTTCAGTCAGCCATCGCTGCCAGGAAGAAAACAGAAGAGCAAAATTTACTCATTTATAAAAGCTATCTTGGCTTATCCTTCAAATCAACAAAAAGTCAATTATTAAAACACTTAAAACACTTGACATGTTTTATTAGTTGGATGCTTCCCAACATAGTGCACTTTGAAAGCATTTAAAAACATCTACACTGCTCCTAAGTTTTTTGGCAAAAACGACTGAAATATCTCTCTCTGAACTCAAGTGAAATGTGACGTGTATAATATTTGTGCATGGTGATTATTATAATAATAATAATAATAATAATATTAAACGCGCTTCAGAAATTAGACCGTAATTAGATACTGTGAGCTCCTCTAGGCTATGTGGAGTATGATCATTGTGCTGTTAATGAGTGCGTATGCATGTGTTTGCTCACCCGGATGCAGCTGAAACAGCACAGTTTGGAACAGTGAGGGCAGAGACGGGCATCACGCAGCTTTTCCATGCAAATGAAGCAACGGAAGACTTCCGCTATACTCTGAAGAATTAGTTGATACATGAACACATTACTAAAGTAACGCGAGACTTATAACCTTCACTACAATATAATCCAACAGTTTATGTTTCTAAGGAATACTTCACTCAAAACTATATGCTACATTTGCTAAAAATTGATGGGTTTCTTCATTTGAACAGATTTAGAGAAATTTAGCATTACATTACTTGCTCACCAATGGATCCTCTATAGTTAATGGGTGCCGTCAGAATGAGAGTACAAACAGCTGATAAAAACATTACAAAAATCCACAAGTAGGCGACACAATTCCAGTCAATCAATTAATGAACTTGAATAAATAATAATTTAGTAATCTTATGAAGTAAAAATCTGCACGTTAGTAAGAAACACAAACCAACATTAAGCTATTTAACTAACCTTTATTACTTTTGGAAAAAAATTAATAATTGAGCGCTAGTGACCTGTGCACATTTCAAATTCAAATGAAATGATTTCTTGCTGGAGAAAGCATTAATATGGACTCCAAATGGACTTTGCAGCTGGAAGCAAGTCTGATGTTAGAAAAAATCCTGGTGGTTTTGTTTATTTTAAACATGCAACTTTTCACTTCACAATACATTAATTGATGGACTGGAGTTGTTTAGATTATTGTGATGTTTTTATCAGTTTTTTTGGACTCTCATTTTGACGGAACCCATTCACTACAAAGAATCCACTGATGAGCAATCAATGTAATGCTAAATTTCTTCAAATCTGTTCTGAAGAAGAAAGAAACTAGGTGTAAGTGAGTACATTGTCAGTAAATTTTCAGTTTTTGACTATTCCCTTAAAGAAAAGTTCAGACAAAAACAAACATTCTGTCTTTATTTACTCACCCTTATGCATTTTCTTGCGTGCCTCGAAGCTTGTAATATAGCGCACAACTCTTATAGATCACTGACAACTTTCAAAATCTTTTTTTGGGGTCAGAGTCTATATTATCTCAAGTCTAGAATCTCTATTATAAATGACAATAGTGTTCAGGATATTCCTCATTAATTTACCTTTTGTGTTCCATAGAAAAAGGAAAAGATATTCAAATGACATGTGTGAGTAAATAATGACAGATTTTTCCTGTTTGGCTAAAGGTTGAAAGTAATGTTCCATTTTAGGTTGTTACTATAAACAAAAGGCAACTTGATGCCTGAATAAATTATGAAACATACACAAAGCATAAAACATACCCATCGTACTGTAAACATACCTCAACACTTTGCTCATCCATTTCAGCCAGTTTTACTTCTGACAGTCAAATATATCTGAAGGGAGAATCTTGGTTACTTTCACTGCAGTAAAAGCAGAGAGCAGAGACCATTCAGATGCTCACATTTCAGCATTATTATCATGCACATAGTCTTCCAGTCTACATAAATTCCTATAAACGTCTGGCAACTCAGAGCTGATGTGAGTGACAAGTGACAGAAGACATTTATCTGTATGAGTTTATATGACTGCAAATGGCCAAAACACACGATGAAATAAACACATAATATTACATGAACTGCCAAAATGCTGCATATTATGCTGATACATTTGCCTACATCAAATGGAGGCCTCCATGGTTTTATAGAGCAAATAACGGTATCAAATACAATATATCAATGGTAAAAGTCCACAGATGATTGACTTTAACAACCAAATAACCCATAAATGGGCAACATAGCGACCATTTCGATCAATAACAAACGCTGTCATCTATTAAATATGCCTGCAGGGACAATATTTGAACACATCCAACAAGAAACACCTTCACGTGCGAGCTTAAAACTCAATGGCAATACATCGAAAACGGGGAACGACTGAAAAACCGTTAAATAAGAATATATTATAAATTAATACACAACACATACACTAGCAGGTGAAATAGCACAGGTTAGCATTTAGCAAGTTAGCAAGGGGGGTTTGCACTAAACTCAGTGCACCATACAGAACCACCTCGTATCTATTAAAATGCATTTACCTTATAATGTTGCCCTCGAATCCGTCACTCCGACTGTCTACATCAAACGCTATTAATTTAGTGTTTTATAAACAGATATTGCAGCATCAAACTGCTTGTTTATAGACTAGCAGCAAGCAGCGAATATATTATGTCAATGTCAGTCACCATGGGAGACCGTGTCAGTCACCATGGGAAACCGTATCCACCAATCGTATTCGATGTTGGTGGATGAGCGGATTAGCATTAACCAATCACGATTACGCATTACGAGTGGGCGGTTCATTTTTGAGCTGTGACACGCCTACTTAAAAGCGCCAACATCAAATATTTAATTCATGACTTTTTAGTTTTGCTTGTTACCAGTTTTAACGGATTTAACCGTTTTCGTAACTTAATTCTTCGGACTTTATATCTAAGGTTTAGAATCTTTTGTCAAATTGACACAATGTATTTGTTTTCTGGGATAACAGTAAAAGCTGAAGTGGCTTAAATTAATAAAAGGTAGGTGATGTGCCATAAACATGGCATTTTCATCAAACGATACTAATTAAAAATTATATAACAGAAGCTATATCAATGCCTCAAATAACCAAACAAACATTAATGTCACATATTGACTGAGTAATGACTGCAAATGTAGAGAACTAGCATAGTTAGTCAAGATCTCAGCATATAACTTATGGAGCATCTTCACTCTCCTGAGAGACACTGACCTACATTCTATACTGAGATCCTCTGGTGGCCTGCAGGTACAGAGGAACCATCGTACGACACTCAGGTTTGGTGGGGCTGCAGATCTGTTATGGATCTGATGGCTCATTAAATGAGCCATTTTCAAAATCCCATATGAACATGTGCAAATTAAACAGTTACATTCAGGCTATACCCAATGAGACGCAATTCAACTCATTTCAGAGATATTTGAGCTGGCAGACTGACATCTGCACACCATATCCTCACCTATCATCCCTAAGTAAACAGTTTGAGATTGAGAACAAGCACTGATAAAAATTTGTATAAATCCAGTTTTGTATGCTGCAAAACAAAACAAAACAAAAAAATATGTAGTAAGCTATATTGTGTTGCAATGTTGTGGGCCTTTGGGTTTTAAACATGTTGGCCATCAGATGTCAGCATTGTGCTTTGATTTATTTTGGTGCACCAGAACAACAAATAATGATTCACACACAAAATAACACACCTCAAGTTATATTTACATCATAAATAAAGTAATTCAGTTAAAATATCACACACAGTCATAAATCAAAATCATTACTGTGAATGAAACCAATTATTTTCACATGAATATAGTGTTTTGCTAAGTACCTTTTACAGTTACAGCTGGGGCAGTATTAATATTTAAACTTGATCACATTTAAATTGGGTATATGTAATGCTGACAACATCAAATGCAAGCTATATTAATATCATCCCCATCTTGGGAGGAAAAGGACTTGTTATTTTTTCTTACCATGACAGAATTGCATAAATGTAGGTGAACAAATGCACAGCTTTATACCTATATTTTCACTTGTAAATAAACAAATTCTTATGTAAATAGTGTTTACTGCTGAATCATCTGCATGGGGTTCAACTTTAAATTTCTTAAATATACAGAATGAGCAGCAAAACATTTTATACTTCCATAAAAAGACCTTCAACAAGGAGAAACACACTAAGGCATGAGGGTAAAACACCCTACAGTGAACATGACTTACCTACAAGAGAAACGCTGATATGTGGTGTATGATCACATTAAAACTGCAATCACATTAAGAGGAAGTATTAGCAGCTATTTGATTCAGTATTTTCAAACAACTCGTATTAAGGTAGATCAAATGCTTGACAGATCTTCTAAAGCCTGGTTAGAAAAGCTTATTTAGTTTCACAAGCTCTGCCTTGTCCTTTATGAATCAGCTGCACAAATGTAGTCAGACAAGAATATGTTTGCTGAAAAGATATGACAGGGACTGTGTAAGCGCATTTAAAAGACAAATGGAATGGTAACAGCCCAAATACAGGGAGAAAAGGAGTGGAGAACTTGTACAAGAGCAGCCATTGCATTTAAAAATGCTTTACCCGTCTTGGTATGACTATGTTGCTGGCTTATTCTCTCCAGAAGACATTACACTACGCTAACCTGCAAACACTTGTGGCTGAAGGGGAGGTGGCAGCCTGTCGTTCTCCACATTCTCCGCATCGATGGCAGATGCTCGAGGTTTGATCTCCAGTGGGTATCGCTCCAGGATTTCCTGCACCTCGCGGGCCACGCTGTCCTGCCATTCTGCCAGTTCGGTCTGCAGGTTCTGTGCCCCCTCGATGACCTGCTGCTGTCTTTTCTCAAGGCTGGATAGGAGCTTGAGGTTTTGATGGATCTGGCTAAGTGCTGGGTTGACGTGGGTCCCACTCTGGGGCCAGGCTGCAGGATCGTCTTGCCTTCGAGGGGAAGCCTGACCGGACATGTAACGCTCAAAGTCCTCGGGACTAAGATTCAATGACTGGGCATCCAGCTTCTCTATGAAGGCAACGGCACAGCACTAAGGGGAACACGTGATGAGGATTAATAAAAATACAAATGAAAAGGAACAAAGAAAACAAATGACTAGCCAGCCTCCAAATTTCAGAAGAAATTATAGTAGCCTAAAACAGTATTGGGACACTTTTGCCTCAATGAAATAGATAGTAAACCTATTTAAATTATGTTTTGCCATAATTTATTCACCCTCATGTTGTTGCAAACCTGACTTTCTTTCTTCTGTGGAGCACAAAAGAAGACATTTTGAACAATGCTGATAACCAAATCGGTTCCTATTCGCTTCCATTATATTTTGTGTCTATACAATGGTAGCCAATGAGAACTGTTTAGCTATGAATATTCATCAAAATATCTTCTTTTGTGCTTGGAACAACATGAGGATAAATTATGACTGGGTGGATTATCTTTAAAAGTGTATTAAGGTCATTGTTAGATAACAAACATATTCCACAAAAATAGTTTGTTTGAATATTATAAATTATTTCTGAGCCACTTTAAATTATGTGTGGACCTACCAGGTTGGTGAAGTAGTATCCGTCCTCTCCGGTCATGAGTCTTGAAGGGTTGCAGAAGCGTGTGATGTACTGGATGTTGGACTGCAGACGTGGCGGGTTGGCCTTTAACACAATATAGATGAGGGTGGGTAGGAAGTCATCTGCAGAAGCTGGTTCGTTCTTTGTGACTCTGATGGCATTGAAGATATGCTTGCTGCAGCTGGTGATGCAGGCCAGTTTATCCCTGGGTACACGCTTGGAATCCATCTCAATGATATCTGAAGCAGGCAAAATAATTAAAAAAAATATTGTATCTCGATGGAAGAAAAAACAAAAGTAGCAACTACAAGACAAAATGGACTTTGCAGACTCACCAGTGATGGCTTTGACTACACCATCAGAGACCTCAGGGATCTCCTCGTCCACAGGAACACACAACATCTGAATGGTGACCCAGTGTAATGCCCTGGAAAAACATTGTTTAACGAATAAATCAAGAATGCAGATTTTAAAAGTGAATTGTAAAACTAAATAAAACCTGTTTGAGCAATATTCATGTGCAAACAGCAAGTTAACACTGATATGGAGCATTTGGAGCATGTTTTTAAAATATCAATATTAAATGTAAAACAAAATTGAAAAAATACTATTTTGGTAACTAACCGAAAAAAGTTTAAGCTAAAGTACTAAAACTACTAAAAGTAAGACTCAAATAAAAATCAAGCTAAAACCTAATTTATACTAAAATACTAATAAATACTATAATAGCATATAAAAAATACTAAACACTTGCTGACCGAATCCTGTGCTGGGTAGCCAGGTCTTTTTTCTCATCATCTGAGGTCTCTGGACAGAAGACGCTCTTGTAGAGTCGAGTCATGATGTATTTTTCCACTTGGTCCATTATTCTGTCCACTTTCTCAGAGGAGCCTGAGGAAAGAGGAGGTTTATATTTGCAAATAGATAATTAATATGGCTTCTGGCTGACCGTTGCAAAGCATAAAAAATTATGTGCAAAAATGTAAATAATCATTATGATCCGATCACAGCTGCTTCTACTTACATACGACAAAAAATCCTTTAAATACCTCACATACTCACAAACAAACATGAAACCAGTTTGTTACATAACCCCACTCCCACATCACCATGCTAGGAAAACAATGAAGCTTTTTAGGCGGCTAGCAGACATGGTGGCTGAGTGTACTGGATTTGTCAGTGTTGTTATTGTTAACTAAATCTATTTGAAATCATTCTTGGTAACTGAAATAAAGCTTAAATAAAGTAAAATATAAAGAATAGATTTAAAAAGAATTTTAAAAATGCTTAAAAAAACAACATGTAAAAAAGAAAAAAATCTATATCTATATCTATATCTATATATATATATATATACACATACACACACAGAGAGAGAGAGAGTTATGTTTTTGCAACTGAATTAAAAAATTAATTTTAAAACAGATTAAAAATGAAACTAAATAAACAAAATAAAGCCCAAAAAAACAACAACAACATAAAATTACTAAGACTAATATTAAACTAAAACTGATATGGGTCATTTTTAATTTTCAGGTTCAAACATTTTTCAAAATAAAAAATCACTAATGAAAAGGTTTCATTTTGTAGATACCCTTGTTTCACAAACAATGTCTCCCTTAACAATTGAGCCCAACTTCATACAAAACACAAGCATTTTGGGTAATCTTTTTTAAAATACCATTACACAAAACAACTAGTCAGCAGATGAATTACATTTAGTATTCAGATTTAGTAATGGATTCAGTGAGTATTTCATTTAAATGATTCAAACCATTTGAAAACTTTTGACCAATTCAGTGCTGCCAATTTTCTCTGAAGCTTGAATTCTACCTTTAAAATGATTCAAGAGTCGGTCAGACATGCCCTGATAGAAGTCCTGCACACACTCAGACAGTTCTTCAGCACTGAGATCCTTCAAATAAGAACAAATACAAAAGAATATGTTTACTTAAATGATTAACATCCAGAAGTTTCTGTGGGGAGCTGAACCCAGTTATCACCTTTTTATTTCCCATGCTCTCAATGAAACCACGGCTCTGCTTGTGGATCTCTCTGCCGGGCTTCTGTAAGGTCTTGAGAAACTCCACAAAGTCTCGTGACACGCAATCAGTCTCGATGCTGGACTGGCGGGTAATGGAGGGACTGGGCGTTTTTCCCTCATGGCTTTCTGAGGAACACAGATAAGTGCAAAAAAGGTTTACAAACAGGCTTTATGAACATACTGTAAAGAAGATATTAAAATGGATTGCATGAAAATGGAAGTTCAGAAGTTAGTTTTCATCACAGAATATCATGTGAAATTGGGTAATAATTTCCCATCATTCTTACAACAACTGAAGCAGCCAATCGTCTCCAAGAAACAGTTTCTAATGCTGAATTACACATGACATTCTGCAGAGAATAATGAAAAAACCCACTGAATAAACAACATAAAATGTTAAATATAATATATATATACAAGTTACAAGGCTTGCATCCCATGAAGAGACAGAACAACTTTCTCAGAAATAGGCCTTTCTACTGAAATATTGATCTGTTACCATGCCAACGCCTTTGACATCTGATCAGAGTCAAAGACGGTAATAGAGTAGCTGAATGAATTTAAAGAGAATTCTGGTACCAGCATGCTTTGGCTAAACTCTACGCCAACAGATGTTCTTAACGCTGTTGCACCTGTCTTTCTAAACGCCCCATTGACAGTAATAGAGCGTTAGAAGGATTTCAGCCTGAATGCATGCAGCTCATATATAACACTGATGCATTGGTTTGTTTTCTGTGATTTATGCTGGAGGGCTACAGTGATGTGGCACTAATACCCACCTCTCAGCCTTGATACCAGAGCTGCCACCAGATTGACAAGAAAAAAGAGGAGGACGAATGACAATGAGACAGTGAACATGAAAAAAATGGTAGGGTGAATTCAATCATGTCTTTTGACGCACACACAACAAATACACACCACACTATGGAACAAATCAGGGCAGTATGTCACAAAGAACAGCTAAAGGGGAACATAAAATAATTGCTGTGCTTTGTGAAATACTTTTAGCAAAGACACTTTTAGACAGTTACCTCTTCAACAAAGAACATCAAATGACACAAAAATCAGTGGTCCACCTCAGAGTAGACAAACACTGCAATCTCCACCCACGTTCCTTCTCATAACCCCCAGATTTTTCTTCAGGCTCTGTCTGTTACCTTCAGTGGGAGAGGCCATCTCCCAGGGTTGGGTAAAAATGCCCTTCAGATCCCTCAGGAGGTTCTCTCCATGGCTCTCCCTCCTGCCCTGCAACTTCTCCTCTTTCTCTTTCTCTCGTTTCTCGCTTTCTTTTTCAGGGGGGACTAAAACACCCAGGGTTGGCAATGGAAATGGGTGAAAGGGGGTGAAACGGATGAAAAACGTGGCAACAGAGGAGTTCAGATGAGAATATAAAATGAAAAAGAGAAAGAAAATTGTGGGAGAGGTGGGGCGGAGGTCAGACAGAATGGCGAGATGAAGGAAACAAACTGAGAGATGAAGGGTGGATCACTTGTTCAAATAAAATCATTTCATGAGAACATGATAGACAAATGATAAAATCATATGATAGCAAATGAATGTATAACTATCAAATCAAGCAAGGATGACTTACACTACCGTTTAAAGGTTTGGGGTCAGTAAAAAAAGAAAACAAGCAAGAATGCATTGAAATGATCAAAGGTGACAGTAAAGTTGTGTTAAAAATTATTTCTATTTCAAATAAATGCTGTTTATTTTAACTTTCCATTCAGCATTGAATAGCTGAAAATTGTCTTCAACATTGATAATAAAAATGTTTCTTGAGCACTAATTTAGCACTTTAGAATGATTTCTGAAGACACTGAAGGCTGCTGAAAATGTATCTTCGCCATCATAGTAATAAATTATACTTAAAAATATAATTAAAAAATAAAACTTATCACAAAATAATATGTTTTTACTTCATCTTTGATCAAATAAATGCAACATTGGTATGCAAAAGAGATTTCTTTCAAAAACATAAAAAATGTTACTGATCCCACTGAACTTTTGAACGGTCTACACTTCATATTTCAATGACAAAGCCTTTTAACTACCAAAATTCAGGTCCAAATTCATGCCAACCAATGGTAAAATCAAACTGGGACTATGTATAATTATGAGGGCAGACATTTGCATATGAAATAAGCATGATTTCCAAAAGAAATCCAGAAGCAAAGGTATGTGTGATTTTCTATTTTGGGCTCTAGGGGAAAAGTGACGATACAGGGAAAATCTACAGCCCTGACATAAGTCTGTGAAACTCTAAATCAGTTTTCACTTGTCCAACCAAATATAATATTCCTAAAGCATATATGATAAGGGCAAATAATAATTTTGTCCATCCAGTCCAGGATTTCAGCTGCCGAATCCTACTGCAAAACAACATAAATCACACTAATACTGCTCCAATCCCACCCTCCTTGTACCTTTTTTAGGGGCCGTGCGAGACGAGGGGCTGAAGAACTTCTTTACGGTGGTGACCTTACGGGTCTTCTCATTGGTTTTCTTCTCCTCAAACTTAGAGAAGGTGGCGAGAGAGTGCTGAGAGTGGGACTGTGGAGGCTGGGTCTGAGAGGAACTGTGACTGCTGACATAAGCTGCCTCCTCTTCTCGCTGCAGCCTGTGACAGGAAACACGACAGTCTGTCTGAACATCATTTCTGCTTTATGAACGTCTTGATGATGCTGAATGTTCCATAATGCATGATCTAACTGCTGTTTAATACTCACTTCTCAGCCAGAGCCCAGTCCTCCTGGATCTGTCTCTGCCGAGCTCTCTGGTACTCTTCTCTCCAGCACTTGGAGCATAGGCCCTGCCATGCAGCGTTGCCATAGTAACCGCAGCCTTTCTTACACAGCAGTTCTGATTGGTCCACGTGGATCCCCCGTCGCTCTGAGCGCTGACTCATAGTGTCTCTTTTATCTAGGTAAAGAAACATGTTTGACATTGTGATCTGAATTTGCATATCCGCTCTGCAAATCATGCAGCAAGACAATAGGAGTCAGGTTACATAATGTACTCTGCAAAGGCATGCAACTTTTGCAGAACCCACCAGAGATGTCAACACTGCCATTTACAATGACCTAAGATGACTAATTTAAAGACTTTAAGCAAAACCGTAAATGAAACTGTGTAAATATCAGATATTCACACTTAGATGTATATTTCAGAGCTGAAGGGCAAGTAAAATAGCGAAATGCATAGTTTTAACAACTATACCTGTCCCAGTCAATCTGAATTCACCTAAAATTAAATTCCTGATGTCTAAATTACACTGAGAATGAACAACCAATGATGCACTAAATCTCAATCGAAATAAAAAAGTTAGTAAAGTTCAAACGTGTTTGATCTTGTGTCTTTATAGTTTAATGAACACTCTGATCAACATTTTAACACTGATGGCATGACATTAAAATCCGAGTATTACACATACTGACTTTGTTCAATCGCTTAATGCCGGAATGTTGTAGCTTAAACATTCATTAATTGTCTAATAGAGGGTTTAAAAGTAACCCAGAAAATACATTATCGACTGAAAATAACAGAGAGAGTCATTCAATCCGCCGCAGGCAGACACGTCAAGCTAGCAAAACAGCTAACATACGTGGCTAAACAAACCCAACAGCTCATTGTCAGCGATATATACGATACATATGCATTACTAATCTAAAAAGATACTAAACAAAACGCTTAAAACAACGACAAGTATTTTATATTTGATGTTAATCTACCGGACAGCGATAGATACCTCGTCAGCGGTCTCTTCTCCGGGTCACAATTACATCATATCCTCGCGACTGGTGTATGGGTTGTGTGGGCGGGGCTAAAGGTGGGCGGGGCCTCGGAATGTAAACAGTCTCTATGGCAAATACAGCGCTTTCATCATCTTCTGTGCTTTTGTTTACTCAGTTGCTATATGAAGCATTATTATGAACGTTTAAATGTGACAAAAAGGATCTGCTTTTCAATAAACTGCAAAATATATGGTTTATTATCAGCACAATAATAGCAATAATGCAATACCGTATTCACCAAATGTACAACAGAGAACAAATATGCATCGGTTTAGACTTGAGCAACATAAAGTAAACTGGGCACGACTGAAAATAAATCCCAGTTAGGATTATCAAAAGCATTGTAACTGGTTTAGATATTCTGCTGCCAAAACAAAGAGTGCTCATGCAACTTCGTGTGGCTTTCACAGCTCTCTGCAATGAGAGACAGAGGTTTCAGATGACTAAAATAACAAAAAATGCTAAATCATATGAAATTGCCGAGGGATATGGCAAATAAAAGCATGGACAAATGCTTTTGGCAGCAGAAAATAACTTCATAAAGTGTCAAAGTAGCAAAATAGGCAATCTAACCTGCAATAAAGTGGCTAACAGTCTTTTAATATCATTTTAAATATACTCCTTTTATATTCATATTCAGAACATATTTAATCTAGCTCATAAACTTATTCTAAAAAAAGGAAAGAAAAAATCTATTTTGGGCTCTCCTTTGAGAACAGTTTATTTTTTTAAACAAAATGAAAACCTTTATGCTTGCCTAGTGATGTTTGATTATTTTAGAAGGCTTTATGTGAAGCTTTGAACGGCTGTAAAAACCAGAAAGACCTTTGTATTCATGTTAAAGTCAGTATCTTCTGAGATTGCATGATCTAAAGTGTTCATTATTGGCAACATGACACAGATAAGGTCTTACATATACAACTCATGTAAAACAAATGGGGTAAAATCATTTTAAAATACTGTAAAAAAGGTTTCCTTCTCAAGAAATACATCACAAACAATTTCCAAATATGGGTCCAGTTGACTGTTTCTTCGATCAAACTGTTAATACATTCAATACATCTAAACATACTTAAGAGATGTCATATTTAGAACAGAAAACACTGTTTCACGTAAGTTCACTTCCTCTGAGGATGATTCCAGAAAATCCCTTGAAGAACTACAACTGGACGAAACGATTCCGGGTTGATTCTAAACAAATTAAGTAAAACAATTACTTACAAAAACTAAGGAATCAATAGAGCTGCCCATAAAAGAAATTTGGGGTTGCAAACCGCAGTTTCATGAAGAAACAAAAGAGCAAATGCCACAATAACAGCCATCTTATTCAAAAGCTTGTCATTATTTCCGCTCAATTCAAGTAGGACTCTATGGTCCTGCTGGTTTCATGTAACTGTTAGACAGCAGCATTTTGCTCAGATTTGCGCGTATTAGTTCTTGGCAAAAGAAACACCAGCTAAAACACCTCACCTTCACCACCAGGTGATTTTAAACTCATAGATTGGCCTTTTGCAGTAGTAGTGGTTGATGAGGTGTTTGTCACACACGCCGATGCATTGCTGGTCAGCAGAGATGCCTCGCTCTGCCAGGTCGCTTACTATGCAGTGAAGAAGGTCATAAACATCCGCCACTGCCTCCCAGGGCCCGAAGGACACGTCAACCTCACAATGGTGCTCAAACAGCTTGGCCTCACTTTCCGAGCGCTCAAAACGCAGCGAATTGAACAGCGGTCTTTCATAAGGGGTGATGGGCATCTCCTCCTTGTACACACAGATCTTCAGCTTTGCGAAACGAGCCTTCCGCTGCATGGCACGAAGTTTTGCAATCTCCACAATGCGCTCAAGATTTTCTGGAAGTAAGGAGGGCAATTGTTTAGTCAACTTAAAACCCCACCCCGTTTTATTCATTTTATTTATCATTTTATACAACCTTTATAATAGGGCAAAAGATCAAGAAAAGCCTGTCGCACTTTTTCTCCGGTAAGTGGCTGTGTGTCTTCCAGGCTTTCCAAAAGAGGCCCAATAGCATAATACTGAGCTTCTCTGTGCACTGCACGAACACGGTCCCTCTGAGGCAGCTCTCCTTCTCGCAAGAAATTCAGAATGTCCCTAATGCCAGACAAGTATGTATAAGTGTCTCTAATAAGCATCATATCAAGCAGTTATTTAAGTAATCCATTGATTGAATAATAAAGCAAATGCTAAATTCAGATAATCCAAATGTTTGCTTTGTATTTTTGGGTATTAGGCACAAACCATTATCAGATATTCTCTTATCTAAACACTTACCCAAAATACGCTCCGTCTCGGTCGATGAAATATCGTCCCTCTGCATCCCTGGGAATGTGGTGGCGGCCACTAAACATGGCGGCCAGCATTGTGTCCTCATAACGTCGCAGGGTGGACAGCCGAGTGGTGAAATATGTACCTCCCACATTCAGAGGGATGACCTCTGGGAACTACAGGGAGAGAGGAGCAAGAGAAATAGCCTTTTACATTAGTCTGTATGTACACTAACGCTCGATAAGAATATTATTTAATGCTTTGAATCTCTTATGCCCCCCTGAGAATACCTTTATTTGATTTAAAATGTTGAAATATTGTTAAAATTGTAAATAACTGTTGTCTATTGCGCATGTTTTGCAAGTGTGCATTGAATGCTGACATGGATGAAAAGAAACCGTATATATAGTTATTATGTTTTGCTTTTTTCATACACAAAAATTATTCTCGTAGCTTCATAAAATTACAGTTGAACCACTGATGTCACATTAACTATTTTAACAATATCCTCGCTACCTTTCTGGGTAGCATGAATGTGGAAGCTTTATTGCTGTCTATGTAGGGTCAGAAAACTCTCAGATTTCAACAAAAGTGTTCCAAAGATGAACGAAGGTCTTACAGGTTTGAAACAACATGAGGGCAAGTAATTAAAGACAGAATTTTCATTTTTATGTGAACTATCCTTTTAAAGGTCACATGATCTTTCATAAATTTTTTCTAATGCTAATTTGGTGCACAAGAAACATTGATGAATTTTTATTGGATGTAAAGTTCAAGGGAGCAGAATTTCTGTGAAATGTAAATCTTTTGTAACATTATAACTGTCTTTACTTTTGATCATTCATGCTGTACTAAAAGTACTAGCAATGCAGGATCAGTCCCCTCCCATTTTCATTTGAACGGTGTTGCATGTTTAAATTCTCTTAAAACACGTTGGCAATCATAAACAACTGTGTTAGACTAATCATATTACACATCTTGACAGGTCACGCTGGGTTTATCAGCAGAAGTCTGCAGTGACAGCTTTAACACAGACCTTGCAAAACACGATTAGTTTAATCCAGTCGATATGATTTGATAGACTTGTGATGTGAACCAATCAGAAACGACATCCACCCGCCCCACTGTGATAAAGCACCAATCCGCTTGCAGCAATCTGGAAGCAAACACGCTCAATACATCTGTTGCCTATGGAAACGGTTATGATTAAGCACGAGAGGCTGGGAAACTTTGACACGGCTCCTCCAGATGATCCTCTGGAAAAAATAACATTATGGGGGCGAAACACAGATGAACGTGGACGTTGTAACTTGCATTTAACTTCTATGCAGCACACTACAACTACTCTGTTATAAAAATAGCACATCCTCTCTAAACCTCGGGGACTTACCTCCTCAGGTGCGTCTAAGGTGCGAAGGGACTTCCCTAGATTAAGGTTAGGGACAGGTATGGCTGGTTTGCGATACTCCTCTTCCCCGGTGTCCGCGCCCGACATCGCATCTCCTTGTTTCTCGGTGTCACTCGCAGCCGAAAACACCACCATCACTCTGGGCTGAGGAGGGACCGTCCGCCCCTCCTGCGCGAACCTCCTCACCCGTGATGTTGCCATTTGGAGCGGAGCTGCTGCGCTAAAGGAAAGCGGAGGTGGCTCTCCGTTTGGGGTTTCGCCTGCTCCATTATGCTGCATGCACACACCCACAGCAGGTCTGACACGAGCGTCGATCGAGGCCCGCACGCAGACTGTCAGCGACTGTTGTGATGTCCAGGAGGACGGCCGAGAGAGAGGTGTGGTCTGTGGGCTGGTCAGGTGGATGTGAGGCTGCTCCTGTGCGCTGGAAAACACGTACGCAAGATACGTAGATGATAGCGTGCTGCTGGAATGTTTTCTGCTGTGCGCTCCGCTACAGGCGTAAACATGAATAGAGATTTACTAACGTACGTAACTTGTGTACACGCACGCACTTCATCAGGCGTCACTTTTATGTAGGGCAGAGTTGAGATTAGTTACATGTTTATAATACAAATAACAATATGTGACCCTGCACAACAAAAACAATCATAAGTTGTTTTTTTCCCCACTGAGATATACAGTGAGGAACTTAAGTATTTGAACACCCTGTGATTTTGCAAGTTCTCCCACTTAGAAATGATGGAGGGGTCTGAAATCCACATTGTAGGTGCATTCCCACTGTGAGAGACAGCGTTTAAAAAAAAAATCAGGAAATCACATTGTATGATTTTTAAAGAATTTATTTGTAATGCACTGCTGCACATAAGTATTTGAACACCTGTCAATCAGCAAGAATTCTGGCTCTTAAGGACCTGTTACTCTGCCTTTAAAAAGTCCTCTACTCCACTTATTAATCTAAATTAGTAACACCTGTCCACCTCACAGTCAGTCAGACTCCAACTACTACCATGGCCAAGACCAAAGAGCTTTCAAAAGACACCAGAGACAAAACTGTAGACCTTCACAAAGCTGGAAAGGGCTACGGGGCAATTGGCAAGCAGCTTGATTAAAATAGATCAAATGTTGGAGCAATTGTTAGAAAATGGAAGAGGCTAAAGATGACTGTCAGTCTCCCTCGGACTGGGGCTTCATGGAAGATCTCACCTCGTGGGGTGTCACTGATGACAAGAAAGGTGAGGAATCAGCCCAGAACTACACGGGAGGAGCTGGTCAATGACATGAAGAGAGCTGGGACCAAAGTTTCAAAGGTCACTGTTGGTAGAACACTACGCCATCATGGTTTCAAATCATGCATTGCACGGAAGTTTGCCCTGCTTAAGTCAGCCCATGTCCAGGCCCGTCTGAAGTTTATCAGGGACCATCTGGATGATCCAGAGGAGGCATGGGAGAAGTCATGTGGTCAGATCAGACCAAAATATAACTTTTTGGTCTAAACTTCACTCGCCGTGCTTGGAGGAAAGAGAAGGAGTTGCATTCTAAGAACACCATCCCTATTGTGAAGCATGGGGGTGGAAACATCATGCTTTGGGGGTTTTTTTCTGCACAGGGGACAGGACGACTGCACTGTATTAAGGAGAGGATGAACGGGGCCATGTATTGTGAGATTTTGAGCAACAACCTCCTTCCCTCAGTCAGAGCATTAAAGATGGGTCGTGGCTGGGTCTTCCAACATGACAACGACCCAAAGCACACAGCCAGGAAAACCAAGAAGTGGCTCCGTAAGAAGCATATCAAGGTTCTGGAGTGGCCTAGCCAGTCTCCAGACCTAAATCCAATAGAAAATCTT
>JAUMHE010000059.1:10978877-11001377 GCA_032359235.1 Enteromius mattozi
GGTCTGAAAGTGACACTGAAGACTGGAGTAATGATGCTTTGTATCACAGGAATAAATTACATTTTAAAATATATTCATACAGAAAACAGTTATTTTAAATTGAAATAATATTTCGTAATATTACATTTTTTTCTGGATTTTTAATCTAATAAATGCAGCCTTGATGAGGAGAAGAAACATCTTTAAAAACCATTAAATATCTAACTGTTCTAAAACTTTTGAACGGTAGTGTATATATATAAATTATTATTAATAATAAATTATTAAATGACTAAAATTATTAATAAAATTATACACACACACACATCTATATAGTATATATAGTCGTTTTAAAAATTAACTAAACAAAATGTATGTTTTATATATTACATTTTATATTGAAAAGGAAAAAAGAAACATTTATTATTTCTAATAAAATAAATCAAATTAATAAATGGGGCAAAAAATAGGTTGACAAATCCGTTGATTCATGGCAACAATCACCCGCTGCAGAAATATCAGATTAGCAGGTTGTAAAATAAGTTATACTAATTCATATTTGGCAGGGTGTTAATTTGTTGCTTTCACAAACGGAAGGCGATGTTAAGTGAAAGGGGGGGTCGAACGCAGCGGTGGTGTGGGACCAAGGCCAGCCCTCCGCACTGAAGGACTAAGACATTCTGACACACACACACACGCTTTTCATCACTGTCTGTCCCCCTCAAATGCTAATTGCTATATGACTAATTATGGCCCTGTTCCCGTTGATTTTCCTTAATGAGACAGCCAAGTTAATTATGTAATCAAACTATTTTATTAGCCCCTGCGGAACACGAGAGTGCGAGAGAGAGAGTGTGAGAGTAAAATCAGAGAAGGAAAAGCTGACAGAGAGGAGTGTAAAATAAAAAATGTCATTCCTGTACGCGTTCTATGTGAAGCCACAGTCGAGATCACAGTTTTCGGTGCACATCCCTCCCCCCTCTCTGTATTCTCATCTGAAGGTACAGGAAACGCTGATGGGGTGTGTTATGTGTGATGTGCATGTGTGGTGCGTGAGAGTGTGTCATATCTAAAAACTGCAAGAGGAAGTCTGAATGATATGCTGTCATGGTGTGTTCCCTTTTGTAGCCGTGGCAACTGCCATTTCAGCTCAACTCAGCTCGACGGGCTGCCACGCGTGTCGCTCAATTCTGAACGTGACTGTCATGTGACTGAAATGACCAGCCAATTCAAATCTGATTTACACAGGCACATCAATTTGGATGTGTGTCATTTGATGTACAACACAACACCGCAAGCACAATCCGTTCGGTCAGGTTGACGCTAAACTGAAGTCAAGTGCTGGGTGGCCTCACTGAAAGAAACTAAGAAAGGACAAGTGGGAACATTCACATGCTTTAAAATCTACTATAACATCTATGAGACACATTCAGTCTCTACAAGCAAAAAAAAAAAGAAAAATATCCTAAAGTTGAAGCGACAACTGTGTTTAAAGAGTGAAGCCTCTAAATGATTTTTACAGTGTGCACAGAAAACCGGAGTCACTCCTAAATTCAGTTAGGGACTATCATGGCAACGTTTTTACATCTTGTGAGTGTAAACAGGAAACACTGATAAATCATCTCACATTTACACACACAGTACGGAGAATTTTTTTTTAGGAGTGAATTCAATTGTGACTCCCATAAATATTGAAACTCAGCATGAACAGAACTAAAATTACATATATATATATATGTATATGTATGTGTGCGTATGTGTGTGTGCATAATATAAAATATATTTTATAGCACTGATATATTTATATTTTTGACAAGACTGATATGTGGTATTTAAAATACACTGAAAATTGTTGTTTCTGAACTCTGATTGGATGAGACACATTCAAAGTCCATATTATATCAACTTTACTTTAATTAACAAAAACAATTTAGAATTTTTAACAGTTTTACTTACCAGCAACATAGCCACCACTAAAATACAGTAAAATTCAATAAATATAGAATTTAAAAAAAATAATAAATAAATATGAAAATGCAGCTAGGGAAAATGAACTACTAGCCTGAATGAATTAAAAAAAAATTATAAAATAAAATACTTTACACTGTCTAGGTTATTTTGCATGGACTTTGAATGCGTCTCATCCAATCAGAGTTCAGAAACTTAACAATTTTCACAGTGTATTTTATATACCACATATCAGTCTTGTCAGTAAGTTAAATGTTGGCATTAAGGTGTCTGAAACACTTCCGAACATTGCCGCTAACACACACCACAAAGCTCACACACACACACAGGCCTACACAGTGTACCAGTGTAACTATCACAAGATAATTTGTCAAGCTGTGATCACATTCGCAGACACATAGACAGGACTGGACAAGCTCCAGATTTCACAGATAGAAACAGACATTCCCAGACTAGACCTCCCACTCCAACATCCTGCAACACACACACACTCTCTCGAATACACAAAATACACATAAAAAAAGGTAATCAAACGCACTTGCACACATTTTCAAACACACAGACACGCCGTTGCGTTGGCCCGGGATCTCCAGACCGCAGCATTGTGGTAATTTAGGGATGTATTAAGTAGTTGTGCAGGCAGACAGTCCAACTTGCTCCAACAGGCCCAGGCGGCACTGTCTGTCTGCTTCCCTGTCGCTCAGCACATGTGGGTGGAGCTACACAGCTAGATTCGTGTGTGTGTGTATCTGAGGGAGGTCTAAAGGTTTCCCAAGCTGAAGTTTAGTTCAGCCAGAAGTCGTCTCTCTCACCACACTCCACAGTCGCACTTGCTTAACAGGGGTTTGATACATTATCCACACTCTCTTGTGGTGAACTTCGCTCAGTCTAAAGCACAACTCAATCGAGCGGCCGAGCTAAAGATGCTTCGAGATGTCACATGAACCTTTGTGGCACCATTAACTTATTATAGATCAGCACGTCAGAACATTACCATATAAAAACTGAGGATTCAGGGGCCATTATCTCACCGTTAGAAAGCCAATTCGGAAGATTAAAAGGTGTTTGTGGGGCAATGAATGCGGATTTTATTAGACTTCAAGTTCCTCCGTGTGTGGGGTTTGGAGCGGAGTGGGTCTCTAAAGCCGTAGAAGTCATTAAGACGGCCTGTGCGCGCATGTGTGTGTGTATTAGACACTAGAGACGGAGGTCTCATAAATATGACTGATGTGTTTACAGTATTCTCGCCTCAGTGAAACACTACAGCAGTGTGTGTGTGTGTGTGTGTGTGTGAGCAGCCAGCTCAGAGCGAGCCGAGACATACCTGGGACATCGATTAATCTCTTGTACACGCTGAGGAAAGCAGCCTCTGATTCTTTACTTCTTTTACTCAAGGCGTCGATCTGAAACAATGAGGGGAACAAAAAAAACACAATAACTGAATTGCGTGCACTTGGAACTGCAGGCACGGTAATTGCATTAGCAACCAGGTTGAAATTTGCATACATTAGCAGCAATGACGAGTCCATTAAAGATGGCCATATGGAAAACAGCCTAGAAAAAGAGATTTCAAACTCACACGCGCACATTACGCGCATCACTTACCACCTATTCGACCTAAATAAAACAGCTAAGTGTACATAACCGTGACCCTTTTCATTCACACACGGTAAATCATTTATATTTTGACGCGTGCGATATTTTTCCGAGTGCTGGGTCGAGGCATTTTGGGGGCATGCTTCAGGTGTATACACTGGGACCGTTTCTGGTTCGCTTTATATAGAAGGTAATTATCAGGTATAAATCCAAATCCCTGTGAGCATGAGATGACAGAAACAGGTAATGAGGGACTCTGATAATGAGAAGAACTTTTGGCCTTAATATAGAGCGCCGCAGACGCGTACGTATGGGCAAATTACATACTGTATCTGGGTTACGGCTCCCACAGCAAGGAGAGGCCTTCATCATTTCCTGAAGATAGATGATTTTCAGAATGGTGGCCGCAGTCACTGAGGTGCCGCCCACTAACTTAATCTAACTGTCAATTTGCCGAAAGATGCACAATCATGGTCGTAACAGATGTCAATAGAGGGCTATGCAGATTAAAAATATTTTAAATATTTAACAAAAAAGGTATCTACTTCAGGTACATATATAAATGGATATTGGTAAATTTTTGCTACCAGTATGCTCAAAATGAACCACAGCATTTATTAAAATATACACTGTCAATAACCTAGAATTACAATAGAATCACTGGAATAAGCCTCGGTAAGCCTCTGTCTTCTAGGGTTTTACTGGGACGGATGACCTTATCAACCCTTTGGTGGCAATGTATGACATCTGGAACAAACCTAGCGCAAACCCAGCACCGTAACATACAGTATAACAAAGGGGAAAGAAAGACTGAGAAAGTATGAGAGATAAGGGAAAGGTAGTAATATAGGCTCGTCAATTTACACAGCTCTAATAAAGACACTGATCTCTTCTAATCTGAATACACACACAGCTGTGGTGATTCTGGCCAGATTATGATACATCATCCAACTGCCTTCTGTTACGGTATGACCAAAAACTACCCTGTTGGTACCATCTTGTCAACATAAAGTTATTTTGATATCGATTTCAATACATGTGATGTTAACAGGCTGCTAAGCTAAAAGGGTGATAAAACAGTATACATAAATACCGGGTGTGATTATTCATTTTAATTACATTGGACTATTTTTATTAGAGGTTTTCATGCAAGGATGCACTAATATCAATAAGATGAATTATGGCAACCAATAAATGGACGATATTAAAGTGTTTTTATTATTTTGTCAAAATAAACTGAAAATAAAGCATTAAAATAAAAAAATCAGGCATCACTATATCAAAATGCACAGTATGAAAAATCATATTAAGGTAATATATTTGATAAAATATCGTATTAGGGTTTGTCGCAATGCATTCTGTGACTGCTTGCTCCAGAATGGGTATGATTCTTGGCTAAAATGAGGTATCTTATGAGGCAGCATAATTAGGTTGCCTACCTTTTGGGACAGCTTTTTGAGCTGGAACCAATACTGCTTCTGTAGGCAGTTCACTAGCTTTTGGAGCAGTACAGAAGCAGTATTTCCACCCAATGTAACACTTCTCAAGTTGCTGAGAACTGCATTTATCAGTGTCTTAAAAATGTGACAACCAAAGGCAGGAGAATGTCTTGGATCGACACATCAGAGTGATTGTCTTCAGTAGTGTGTGGTGAACCGCATATAGAAATTATAAAATGCCATGGCAGCACTTTCCCACCGTGTGTCTCTGATGATGACAGCGTACTGATGACAGTGTGCTGTAGAACCAGCATGCAGTCTGGCCCAACTGGGCCAAATCTAACAAACTGGGTCAGACCTGACAGGAAACAAGGACCCAAATCAGTACGGCCTGTATACAGTAATTTAGGAGCTGCTAAAAACTGAACCAAATCTTCACCTAGCTTAACCCGAGTTCTACATTCTAACAGCTGGAGCAAAGACCTGGAAAATTACAGGACATAGAGATGAGTGTGTGTTATGATGAAATACAAAAGGAAAACCAAAAGTACATATATTTGTTGTTGTTTACCACTATAAAAAATGTTTTATCAAAAATGAATAAAAATGATTAACTATTATAAAGAAAGAATATAAAATATAAAATTAATTAATATAAAGGATTTAAAATTGATTATTGAAAATAATATAAAAATGAAATTAAATAAATTATTAAATAAAAAATTACATTTAAAAATAAAAAAAAAATCATAGAACTGAAATTACACAAAAAATAGTTTTCATGAAGTTAAAACTATTAAAGCTATTTATTTTTTTAAACTGAGCAAATACCACTAGAATATCATTACGCCACATTAAATATAAAAAAAATCTATATAATATATAAAAAAACAACAATTTAAAAATAATTACATAATAAAATTATTACATTATACTATAGTAAACATAGCTAACTTCAAATATTGCTAGATACTATTTATTACCTGAAGCATACTTAAAATACTAAATTAAAATAAGAACTAAAATAGATAATAGAAAATCTGAAAAACGATGATAGCATGAAAACAACTGACAAATTCAAATTAAAATAGAAATAAATATAAATTAAAATCCTCTAATATTCTAAATACTTTATAACTCACCATTCTTGCACTCAGAACTTGAAAGAGCACTTTAAACATAGGCTGCGTTTTCAACATTTTGGTTTTTACATGATATGGTCACATAAGAAAGTTCATAAAATTCAAAGTTTCCAAGTCGTAATTAAAAGTTTGATGAAAACGCGAGTGGTTTTACAAGATGGGAACTTGTAATTACGGTAATTCTGACATGACGTGAACACAGCATCAGACCCTCCAGGGTTCTTCAAAATACTACAGCTCAGTGTCCTCAATAGTTCCAGTAAATGTCAGCTTTCTGAGCCTCACCAAAACGGCAGTACCCCACACCCAAAAACAATGTGGTCTGAATCAACAGTATTGCTTTTATCCATTAAGAAAATGTTGAACTCCTGTGCTGTTTACATGTTCACAAGTGTTGTGTGTTTGGTCTTCCAGCAGCGGAACATCAAATAAAAGCTGTAAATCTGCAGCCCTGAGACTGCCGGCCTTGATGGATGGAACAGGGCAGTTGCCACTGTAAATATCCAACATGTAACAGACTTTTCACTCCTATGGGAAAGAAATTAAACATTTTCAGATGTTTCTTGCCGGAAAACATCTGGATCGGCCCAGGCAGGGCCAAGTTCTGCAGCCCTCTTGCAGATGGAGCAATTAAACTTGCCTCTCTTTCTCTCTCCCTCACTCGGCACGGGTCCACGTCTACCCCTGAAATCCAGCAGGAACCAATGTCAATTTTTAAACTCTCAGAGCTCTGAACCAGACAGAGCACAGCCAGGAGGTTAAGAGACTATAAGGGCTGCCTAGAAGCGGCGTGCGTGACTTTGCGGATACTGTCACAGCTCAGCGTAGATTATCTGCTCTTCTCTTACTCTGCTACCAGCTCAATCTGACGGCCAGGGCATCTGGCATCATCATGCTACGGGACAGGCACACAAAGTCATGCAAACAGTCTCACAGACACCCTTCAAATATACACATATATACGCCCACATATAGGGGACAGTTGTCATGCGCGAAAACTTGTCACAAAAGTTAGAAAATTATTTGTTTTATTCAGCAATGAAATTGATCAAAAGTGAAAGTATTTCAATCCTGAAATAAAAAAACAATTATAGTTTCCATAAAAACATTAAGCAATGCAACTGACACTAAAGACTGTAGCTAACGACTGCTGAAAATTCAGCTTTGCATCACAGAAATAAATTACATTTTAAAATATATTCAAATAGAAACATTTGTAACAATATTTCACAATTTTAATGTATTATTAATCAAATGCAGCCTTATTAAGCATTGATTTTTTTTAAAAAACACAAAAAAACTACTGAACTTCTTGTTTTCTTTACTACACAGAAACAACCTAAGCTAAGAAACACTGAATAAAAAGTGTGACAACTAGCCCCAGTTTCCCCTACATTACATTTTACAGCAAACACACATGTACACACACAAACAAAGTCAGTTCCGCTCCTTTGAACCGTACAACACACAGACTATCTGGTGGCATCAAAAGCATGCCAGTTTAAACAGCATTATTCCCTTACGGTCCAGCCGGAACAGGGATTGAGAAGGGTGGGGGAAACATTTATAAATAGCTGTGGGGGAGCACAGACTTGGCACTGCTGAGAGCAGAGTCAGAAAACTCCATCAGTTCTACTGACCTGCGTCGCCCTCCAAACAGACGACCAGCCTTCAAACATATTTGACCCTCGAGTTTATTTTACTTCTGTTTTTGTTTCGTTTTGCCTCTTTTAGAGTGGCAGGAAATTATTAAGGAGTGGAAAGTTTGGCGCAAGCTACAGACTCAAACCTACATCATCCACATGAGCACCCAGGCTAAATGTGTCAGAAGAACATGCATCCAAAAAGAGACGGCTAGGTGATTACCTACATAAACAGATTCACAACCTACACACATAGACTTTAACTTTGTTTGCCTGCATATATAGACACTTTAATGATCTCAGATTCATCCACCGTCAGATCCAAACTCATTTATCTGAGCTGCCACTAACCTTGTCTCTCCTCAGCACTTGGCCATGTTGAGCCTCTGCAGACTCCAGCCCGCTAAAATTAGTGCACAATTACGTCAAATCAATACTGACTTCCAAATTTGTAGAACTTCCACGGCACTCCGTAAACGGCTGCCAGAGTGATTAGCTCTCTTCACAGAGATCTTTGCTGGCGGGTCAACTTACTCTCTCGCTCCCTCCGTCTCGCACTTTTTCTTTCAGAATGTTGAATTTTCCACTTTGTAATGATGATTATTTATTATCAAAATGAAGCTTGAGATAAGAAGCTAAACGCAGGATTTTTTCTTGCACTTAAAAAGGCACAAAAACACTGAACGGCACATGCGCTCTTAGGAGGCCAAATAGTTTTAGTTTTTCACATAACATAGTATATCAGGTATAAGTCTCAAATAATAGCACTTTTTACCACTTAAAAAGATTTTTGTCTCCTTTGGTAATGTCTTATCACGCCTAAGGTAAGCCAACACCACCTCAGGTATCCTCACCAACAAAAGAGGGTACTAAACAGTACATCATGTCTTCCTGAACATCTGTAACATGTGGCTTTGCCTCTGGGGCAGAAGTATAAATGAGCAAAAAACTCTTTACAATTAAGTACAGTGACCCCCCCGACCCTCCGTCTCTGATTTACACACACATGCGTGTGCAACCCCAAACAGGGCCCCAGCCGCGTGCTATGTACAGCTCCCTATTGTACTCTCATTTCCTGACAGGAAAAGAGGAGGCTCTCGCTCTCTCGAATGAAAAAATGACATGTGGCAAGGACTTTGCACTGACCCACGAGATCAGCGTCGGTCTGACTCAAACGTGCTATTTTAACAAACCCACCGTAACAGGAAAACGGAAGATAGAAATTAAACAGAAAAAAGCATTCGCCCGTTGCAAACGGCTGCATTCATTGGTCTGTCTGCCATTATGAATTATATATGTGCTCTATCTTTTTTGTTTAAAATTGGTGCTGCAAAATTGAAGTCTCTTCGTCTATTTTAAGATTTAATGGACGGTCAGACTGACAAGACAAAACACAAGCGATCCCATCCCTCCCGCCAATTATCGTCAAATAGCTGACGTCGGAGAAAAATGCCCAAAAAAATAGTACATTTCTGGTCGGAGCAGTCAGGCTGTTTTTGTCAAGGTCAGGCACTGTCAATAAGGAAAATATTTCACGACAAAAAAAATAATAGACGGTTTGAAACAATTTCGCTGTTGGAGTAGTGGGATGGGGATTTATTTTTAACCGAGCAGTGATTTGAAGTGGGGCGACTACCTCCGTTAATGACAGGCTAGTCCTCGAGAACACAGCTCCGAAACCACAATGAGCTATAATGGAGCAGTTAGCCAGCGGTACTGGCTCATGAGAGGAGAACAGGGAGCCACTACTCACAGCGCTCACTTCATCAAAGTTACATACGGCATGGAAGAGCTGCGTCTCGCTGCGCTTTAAGGCCTCTCGACTGCCTCTTAACGCAAGGTGCTGCTGAAGGCCGTCAAGCGCTGCATTTCATATACTGAAACATACTTTAACAGATAGTGGAAGTGTTTTTGAGGTCAAAAGGAAAGGAAAATTGACACACTTTCCTTCTCTTTTATTATTTTTGGACTTTTTTGCAGCGTTATTAGACAGAAGAACGAAAGAGGAGCAGAAAATTATTGAGGGAAAGAGAGAGAACATGACCGGGACAGCACAATCGTCACTTTTCTACTTTAAGATTGCCAAAAAGTTTCACACACACAAAAAAAAATTGCCTACAAAATATATTTTTAAAAATGTTACTCATTTAAAAACGTCTGGGAAAAGGGCTTAAACTTCTAGATCTGATAATAAATGTAAATATTATTTAATAAAAGTTTAAATAATAACAATAAAGAGGTATAAAATATATAATATATTTTTAAAATAATACAATTGGCCTACCTAATGCAATATATGTGCTATTACATTACTCATGCATTTTGGACACATTCTATTTTAAGATCACAGAATTCACTAAGTGTACATATTTGAACCTAATAGGTACAAAAGCGTACCTTTTGAAAAGCTACCGCCCCAGTGACAGCTTTTGTACCTTTATTTCTGAGAGGTATGGTATTATGACAATGAATGTATCCCCTACAAAAAAAAAAAAGGCTCTGCAGCCTGTTCAACATAAAAAGAGGTTAAGAGTTAGTCTGAAACCAAATTCGGAAGAATTTGGCATTTAATTACCTTACAAACCTCAAACTGAAAGGCCTATTGTTTAAAAGCACGGCTATTTTCAAAGTATATTAATATCTTTTCAGATAATTTAATACTATTAGCATAGAAGTGCTAAAAACACTTAATAGTTCACATACTTGGTAACTAAAAGATTGAGAAACACTTACAGTGAGTTATTCAGTGCAGCATAATCATACCTAATCAAACTCAGTTTGATATCACGCAACAGTACAACTAATTGACTGAATTACCAAGGAACATTAGGTGTAACTCTTTTAGCAAAACACAGGCTGCATCGGACTAAAATAGACTTAATTAACTTAAAGAATTTTTTTAAAGAAGGTAGGGCTCAGAATGAAACTCACTCAATATCCTTCTATTATGATGATATTTTAGGGCTGTGCTGCAGAGGGCATTTGAATATCTGCCTGCTGTCATGTTGAATGGTAATGCACATTACTTATGGAACACAGCACCATGTCCCAGTTCTCAACTATATCAGCAATGGCCACTGAGGAGCCATGTCAAAAGAAACACGACTTCATTCCCTGAGGATAACTGGTGAAATCTTACTTTACAGCATTTTTAAACAATTACGAAATGCCATGACACATTTAATATCGGAGGGCTTTTAAAATATATGCCACTAATTTAAAGCAAAATGTTTTTACTTTTAAGGGTCCGGAGACTACCAGCTAAAAAAAATAAATAAATAAATAGACTTAGCCAAGTATAAAAATGACTGGACACAATAATAGAGCTGTAGTTATTCTACATAATATTGTTAATGATTTCTGCAGCATCCTTTTAAAGGGAAAACTTGTTCACACCCTAAGGTTAACTAAAAAAAACCCAACCCTCTGCCTTTGAGATGTTAAACTCAGAAGTCCATCATTCTGGCTCGGCCCAGAACAAACAGACTTACCTGGCACCATGGAGCGAAAACATCATTAAGATTTCGCTCTCATCCGACGAACGGAAATAAAAGAGCGGGACAGCAAACAGCGAGAACGTATCAAAACTGTCTGACCTGATTAGATGCTGACAAAATATGGAAGCTTTGTACAACACAAGCAGACCTAAAGTAACAAGAAAAACAATCCGTCTTGTAATAAGCACTGTTGTGAAATCAGGTGGGTTTTTATCCAGTCCAGACTATAATCAGACCAGAGTGCGCCATCTTATACTAGAGTTAAGCAAACAGGCTTTTTCTGCCCTTTCCTCACAAGGAAAATTGTGAGATTAATTGGTGTGAGCGTGATATAGTCATATTCGCTGTGTAAAGCCACGAGGAGAGGGCAGTTTAACAGTAGTGCTCTCTGGCCGCTGGCTGAGCAGCTTTGTCACACTGCATTGATTAAACAACTGAAACCATCACTGATTTTCTCCTTCCTTCATAGATCCGTCACATCACCCAACATTCACTGGATTTCACCTGTATTAGTGCTAAAAGTATGTTGACGCAGGGTCATAAAATCAATCATACCGCCATGTGAACTCCTAATACAATCACTTTTAGAAGGTGAATATTTCTGTTCTATAGCAGGTGTATTTTTACTATAAGTATAAAAAATGTATTGTGATTAGGGTTGCAAAATTCCGGGAATTTTCAAGACTGGAAACTGGAATGAACAGGAATTAATGAAAATAAATTAATATTTTTATTCAAGAAGGATGTGTTAAATTAATAAATAGTAATAGCTTTTTACTTAACTTGCATTGTTGGAAAAGGTTTCTATTTTGAATAAACACTGTTTATAAGTTTTTATTCATCAATAAATCCTGAAAAAAGCATCACAGATTCTCTCTGAAAAATCCCAAAATTTTATTTTAAAAATTTGTTAGTTTGCATGCATGTGAGCCTATGATCAATCTATGTTTATATTTATGTTTATATATGATACAGTTTTATAGATTTCCATAAATTTCCAATTAATTCCCATAAATTCCCAAAAAATCACGTAAATTCACAAGAATTCCTTGTAAATTTCCAATTTGGAATATTTCCAAAATTCCCCAGACGAAGTTTCCATGGAAAATTTCCGGAAAAATTTTTAGCTCCTTTGCAACCCTAATTGTGATCCATTAAACTAATAATGAAAATGCAATGCATTGACTATAGAATTTATTAGAATTACTTAATATCATCACATGAAATAACATGTTAAAGGAATGGACAAATTTATTGTCATAAAATCCAGACATTTTGGAATCCATTTGATTAAGAATTTAGCAAAATAATTCCTCACAGAATTTGCAGCAGGTTCTTGTACATGCAAAAAAAGTGGCTATTTTATTTAAGATAAAATAATCAAATGAAGTCAAATAAAATATTTTGGATAACACTTATTGCAAAAAAAAATTATAGAGCAAATGAAAATTGTTTTTTAGAATTTTGTAGAATTTTTTTTTTTTTATTTCCTCTCAATATTCCAATATTCCACCATACAAAAGTCTAATGCAAACCACTTATATGGCAAGTGTGTCTTAATCATGATTTGGGAATGAATTATTAATTCTACAATTACTTCCGCTCTACTTCCGGCTTTGCTACTGTTCGGATGCTCTTGCTTTCTGCTCAAATTGTTTTCTGGCCTCAAATGGTTTTCTAAACAATAAATAAATAAATAAATGATTTTTTACATCACTAGATGGAACTGCAAAAATCATGTCTGTTTTCAAACAGGTTTCCACTCTTTTGTCATTGGTTGGTCAAACAAATAGTCCCACCCCTAAACTCACAGCATTGGTCCAGCCAATGCTGCTGTTGTCGGGCAGATTTAGGTGCTCAAAAAAACAGAAAAATGTTTTCATAGCACCTCAGAGCCACAGTGTTTACACAGTTTCAAGGGAAACAACACACAAATAGCTGTTCTGTGGAAAAACTAAAGTATATAAAATGACACACATCATCACAGTTTAGACAGTAAATACAAGTAAAACATTTAGGAAGGTGACTCACCTCTGCTTGGAAGCCCTTCAGCAAAGGAGCTATCTGTTTACGCAAATCCTGAAAAACAAAAAAACAGACAAAGTTGGACTATTATTTTACTATATTAGATTTTGAGGCGTGTTTGAAATGAATAGACAGCAGATTTATTTTCCATGTAGCATGTGTGGAACTCAGGATATTGAGAGCAGACAATGCCAGGCATCTGATCACAGATGGAGAAAAAAAAATAAATATACAAAATGTATTCAAATGGATATCTTAATTTATCAAATGTCCCAGGGCTGGTTTTGTTCTCTTTAAAAGAGGAAAAAATACAAAGCGAATGCACGCATTTGTGTAAGCACACACACAAACGCTCTCTAACACAAAAGAGTATCACCTTGTATTGCTCCTGACTATGGGTAAAGGACAGTGTGTGCTTTAAGGAGTGTGTATATATGCATTCATCTCCCTCTCTCACTTTCTCCTGATATGCCCTCGTTTTTTCCCTTGCACAAGTTCTCCATGACTCAGTCCCCTTTACTGCAAAAAACTGCTCATGCAAAAACAGCGAGAACAAAAAGCAAAGTGCAGAGCCACATGCATGCATACGTTCTCTACAGCCGCACAGTTGATGCGAAAAATGACAATTAGTTCTCAAGAAAGATTTACAACTGTAATCTATTACTACATCATCTTGTCATACAGTTACAGATGAATGAGTTGCGTCTCTGCTCATGTTTCTGAATGATATGAAATTTTCATTTAAAAAGAATCATAAAGAGAAACAAAAAAAATCTCCTTGTGGAAAACAAACCATGTCTTTGTTTCGAGTTCGGATGGCAGCGCACCTCCCTCCTCTTGTGGGCCCTTACAGTCGAGTAATTTTGATGCCGTGGTATTAAAGTATATCAGATTAAGATGAACATCAATGCCTCTTTCATTTGAACATAGGGTGGGTGTTTCAACATGAAATGACATTACACACGGCTGTGAATAAATCTCCGGGCCGGACAAAAAGCCCTCACATTAAAAGTCAGTATAGGAATGCCTACCACGCACAAACACATTACTGAGCGCCGGGGCCGAATAAAACGGCGCCCTGAGTGCTGTAATCGCCAGGACGCAGGCCATTACGCCACTGCGGCATAAAGATATACACATCATTACCGAAGCCGCTTGCATTTCATTAGCAGTGTAGGAGTCACCATAGCCGATATATTTAATATAATGGGCACGACAGAATTGGATTTTACAGGAAAAGTAGCAAAAAACCCTCCTCCTCAGTCCATCCGCTCCAAACTTTCTTTATGGTTTCGCCAAGTGTTGAGTAATGATCAGAATATCAGCCAAAGATGGCATCAAATAGGTAAATATTTTACTAATACAATCTGCATACACCTGTCTAGATTTAGGTTTTGCAAAAATATAAAAAATATATGTTTTAATCTAAAGCTGCTTAAATGTCTAAAAATTAGTTTTGCAAATATAATTCCATACTAAATGTCTTTAGAATATTAATATTAAATGAATAAATGTAATACACTAATTACAAAAAATATATAAATAAATAAATGTATATATATATATATTTATATTTATTTTTTGTAATTTGTGTATAACATGTATATATAATATATTTAAAAATATTATGTTTATATATTAAATATGTTTGTATAAAAGAATATGAATACATAAATGTATAAATATGTAAAAATTTTTCAAATATATACTGCATGTGTGAATTTATATATATACATATATATATATACACACACATACACAAATATAAACAGTACACATACATATATAATCTAAACCCATTTTTTGACGCGATTAATCATCTGACAGCACTAAAATATATATATATATATATATATATATATATATATATATATATATGAACATATACAAAAACCTCAAGATAATAGTCTTAACTTAAATGTTTGTTATTTAATAGTTTTGATGGCTTTTTTATAAATACATGTAGATAATTAAATAAAAAAAATAAAATAAATTTGTCCTAACATTTGACTGGTATGGTTTTCATAAAAAATATTATGCAAATTGAGTGAATGTTACGTAATTGTTACGCAAATAACCATTTTTGCAAAGCTTTGCAAAGTGTACATACCATTTACAGTAATCTACACTTTGTGAACTGCTGATATGATACTAAGTACAATGGTATCAGTTATTCAACTCTTAAAACATTAGTGCCAAAATATTGACTTCTGTACAAAACCAGTCACCAACAACAGTATAAATAATAAATCTTTACATATCAACAAATATAGTAATGTTTCAAAAAAAAATAAATAAATAAATGTTTTCTCCCAGTGTTAAGCACTGTATACACGCAACATGTCTGCCAGGTTGAATGCAGCGAGCAGGTAACACAATGACAAGGCAAGACTGCCGCAAACAGCTGACGTCTGCACGTCTCACTCATGTTTGCAGAGAAAGAGCGCTGGCAGAGAGCAGACAGAAGTGGTGGAGGGTAGCTTTGACCCCACTGCACTCTTCATCTTCCCAGAGCGAGCAGCTGGGCCTCCGATCCCGCTCTCCCGCCCGCACTGGCTACTGTACAGATGACATTTATGTAAGTGCCGCACCAGAGGGGCCCACGTGATCAGGAGGAAACATCTCTCAACATCTGGTTTCAACATAATACTCGAGGCCTGGCCAAAAGAGAGTTCCCCTGCCCGCTTTGAGCAGTACTCTCCTACTCCATCTTTCTCTGCAGATGCAATCTGCCCGCATTCGTATGTAAAGACAGCAGTGCATAAAAGTACATTTATACTGTTAGCAAATGGATAAAAAGCTTGCAATAAAAGTAAATCTCCAGGAACCGGGCCAAGTTCGAGCATGTGCAAGTCGTTGCTAAATCCAGAGGGGTCTGAAGACGGAAATGCAATCTGTTGGAATACTGCGGCACGGAAAGAGCCGGTGAGGTCAAAACGTGACGTGACGGAAGCTTAACAGCTGAACGAGCAAAACCGATGCAGGCAAAACGCACCTCACGGATGACTGACAGGGGAAATTATAGTGACTGTCAAGCTATGAATCAAACATTCGGTCATTGTGAGATTATCAGCATAGGCTGATATTGTGCACAATTTCTGATCTGGAATAATTTTAGTAATCTGAGTAAATATTGATACATACATCCTAACTGCTACAATTACATTGATTACAGAGTCATACGATAATACTGATTGAACTGATTTTAACCTACATTTTAACCTACCAGCATATAGTTTCAATCAAAAGCCACTTCATATTGATTTATAAATTTAAAACGTGACTCAATTATAGATATCTGGCAACTAAAGGTTAATCGTTTAAACCGAATATATGAAATATCAACAAATTTAACGGAAAGTACAATACATTGTGAAGAATTAGTGTTGTCGTATCCAAAATAAAAGTTTTTGTTTATATAATATATGTGCGTACTCTGTGTATTTATTGTGTATATATAAATACACACACACATGCATGTATATATTTAAGACAAATATGTAATATTTACATTTATTTATCAATATAAATTATATAAATATAATAATATTTATATATATATATACTACTACTAATAAAATTAAATTAAATTAAAATAAAATAAAATGTAAATAAAGTTCTGGATTTTTTTATCATGATTAGCATTATAGATTAAGTATATATAGCAATAATATCAATATTAGTCATCAGAAGAAAAAAAAAATCTAATAAACTAAAAATTCAATAATCAATTTGTTAACTACTCAGTCAGCTTAAAAAAAGGAAATCTACCTACAACACAGAGAAACACACCTTTATATTTTGTGCGATAGTGTTTAGAGCTTTTTTATCCCCAAAGCAATGATCACATCCTCTAGGGTGCTTTGTATGAGATGCTGCAGTCCATCACCCAGCAGAAACACATTCTTCCTGTGTCCTCACATCTAGAGCCACCTAAAGTCCCTGAAAGCCGTCCCCTGCATCTTTAAACCCGCCAGTTTGGCAGATTACACAGCTGCATGGGCCAGCCTGGTAAATTATTTACCATCAACGCGAGCCTTTCCCTCCTCCCACTCACTCCATTATATAGAGCATCACATGCCAACTGGTCCTGGCACGCTGGCATCTGGCACTAGGGTGGCATTGCCTTAGTGGAGCCGAGCCAGGCCTGTTTTAAGCTGCTGGTGTCTGCCGTAATACCATCTAAGCTCGGTAGGTACAGTGATCAACAGATCGGTTTAATCGTATCTGATTGACCGAGAGAACATACACAGGGCGGATTGTAAAAAATGATGGACACCCATAATTTTCCTAAATCCTCCTTATGTATATTCTTTCTAGACAGATGCATGTCAAAAATATGTTTTCACCAACATTCCTGTTGTTTCTGCATAAAATGGAAATATTTGAAATGCAAGATTTTTCCACATTGATTCCTGTGGAAAATTACTGAAATAATGAATCTGAATTAAGACTATTTTAGTTTCTCAATGTGAACAGAAAGAAAGATAGAATATAAATACAGCAAAATGAGTTAAATAAAGCTGAGATTACATTATTGGAGTGCTAAAAACATTTTCCACGAATGAACTTGCTTTGTAATGTCAGAAATAACAGGCACTCAAATTTGTCTGGATTGCTACTTGTATTTTTGTGTGGCAGATTCTTAAATCCAGCACTTTCAGTAAGATTGAAGCTGCAGTATTAGATTTTATACAACAGTAATGAAATAATGAAATAACGTTCAGCTCAGCTCAGTTTTATGTTTTGGATTCTCCTGGAAAATGGCTACCGGCCTGTTCTGCGAGTCGTAAATCTCACTAAATCCAGTGCTGGAAATGGTGGAAACAGGAAAGCACATGGTATTGTCTGTCCACTGGATGTCTTCTCTTGTCTTTCGCTGCCTTCTGGATGTAGAATCTCCATTCAACAAAGTCCAGGAGCATCACCCCGCTCGTTATTCAAAACTACATGGACACACACACACACGCACTCATGCATAGAGAGCAGAGAGCAGCCATGATGGATGAGAGCAGAGTTACACTGATAAGAGAAAGGCCGTTGTGCCTCCATTACAGAGGAACACACACACTTCCAAACATTCTACAGGAAACAGAACTGTGGCATTTTACTGAAGGTGGCTGATACAAAAGTGCACCGTCAGCTTCTCTACAACAATCTGTAATATCAGATGTTTTCCAGGTCCTTCGTGTAAACAGGAAAAAGAGAGGTATTGGAATACATAGCATTAGTGATTTAAACAAACCTATAAGAATCCACGATTATTATTTTGTGCATCAGTGCTTACCTATATGTGTGTGTGTTTGTGTGCGCAGCTGTGCACACATATCTGCGCGTGGGCGTGTCAGTGTCCCCTATTCTGTGCTCCCACACCCTTAAGGTCACAGTCAATTAAAGCAGACGTAGAACAGACCCCCGTCGCATTCAGACCAATTTCGGCTCCACCTTAAAACTTACACGCTCTCTTAACCACACATAAACACGAGAGGGACCCGAGCACGGCATAACCGTATAAATAAGAGTTGCTACAGTAGGATAAAATGAGAAATAGAGAGAAAATCGAGTATGTATGGGGGTGGTGGGCCCCCGTTGGCCCCCACGAGATGAATGCCCCCAGACGCTGGTCTGGTAATGAGGTCACGAAACTGTCAGACAGACCCCCAAACAAAGACACTGTGATCTAGGACCGGCCGGCCTCTCAGACACATACTCTCTTGATGGAGGCTATCAATCACAGATACACACACACACACTTTAATAATACACACCACAAACATCACAAATACTTTGAAAATCTACTTTAAACAAAGCAGAAATTGGTTAAAAATAATAATATAATATATAGTTATTTAATTACAGAATAAATATTTAGAATTTCTATATTTATATCTGTCTGTTCTTGTCATTTTGTATTATTTCTTATATTATTTTTTGTGATTTTAGAAATTATTATTTTCATTCCGTTCTTTCATTATTAGTTTTTGTTTTACATTTATTTATTTTATTTCAGTTTTAATTTTTTTTTTTTTAATTGATTTTAGTAATTCAGTACTTTTATTGATTTTAGTACAAACTTCTTTCAATTAGTTGCCAAGGTCATTAAGTGTTTCTTCTAATATTTATATTTTATTTCAACTTAATTTTAAACTACCAAAAACAATTCTAATAGCTTGTTTTAGTTATCTGAAAAGACTAAAATAACATAAAATATTATATAATATATAACATTTATTCAGAATATTATATGCATTATAAACCTAAAATAACTATCTATTTATAATTTTAGGTAAAAGAAGCTTTCGTATTTTTATATTTTTGTATTTCGTATTTTTGTATCTGTACCAGTAAAGATATTTGAAATAATTTTATAATATAAATGATATATAAATAATTGAATTTCCTTTTTCATCTTGAACATCACAGAATATTTTTCAGAACGTGTCCCAGAAAACCTGCTTTATTCGACACATGGTGTGCTCAGGCCACCGTTGGGCAGGAAAGGGTTAATGCAAAGAAAGCTGGGAAAAAAGAACTTTTCTTTAGCAATTAGTTCTGATGAGCAGGTTTGTTAGGCAGCAGCTATTGAAGGTCTATTTATAGAGATTGCTTCAGGAGAAAAACCTGAGATGCGGCCATGCAGATCAGAGGGAGAGGGGGATGAAAGAAGGAAAATGAAAGAGGAAAAGGGGGGATGGTGAAAAAAAAAGGGAGAAAGACATGGCCTTCTGCCTCAGAGGAATGCAGGGCAGCCTCTATCTGGTGATGAAACGGTCTCGCAGCGAATGAGTGGACATATTGCCTGCCCCCCTGTCCACATGATGCGTTTGTTTGCGTTCTTCTGTATTTGGTTTATTTTTACATCACCTCGCTTGTGTCATAAGGCCAGTTTGAAATTGTGGACACAAATTAAAGCGGAACATGCGGTCATTAATTGACAGAGTGAGACTGATTAAAAATAGTTTAAAATAGTTAAAATGTGTTTAAAATAGTTCACTCATTGACTATTCCCTATATAGTGAATGACACATAATGGCTGCCCTCATTTGTCCCTAAAGCATCAAAGAAGCCATAAATAAATTTTTTTCAGTATATTCAACATTTAACATATGAAGAGTTTCTTTGCAAAAACTTTGTTTTTTTTTACCAATTCTCAAAAATCTGTTTTTTTTTATTTTTTTTTTTATTGTGCATTTTAATTAGTCTCAATCAAACTGCAGTCGGGTTATTTTGACTAGGTCAAAATAAAAATGTTTAAAACAGCTAAATAACACAATAAAAGACATGATAAACATAATAAAAACATAATAAAAAAACATGATTTTTGAAAAACACACACATATATATATATGAGAAAAACAGAATAATAATTTGAGTTTTGAGTACAGTAACTCAATGAATATAATATAAAAATAATAATTTAATAAATTCATTCTATTACAAGATTATTATTATTATTATTATTATCGTCATCATAATTTAATAATTTTTTTAGATAATTAGATAATAATTATTTATTAAAATGTATTATTGTTATTATTATTGTAAAACAATAATTTTATTTTTATTATTATTAGACATTTTAATGATTAAAAGAATATTATTATTGCGATAATTAATTGTTAAATTATTCAAATTATATATTAAAAAAATAACCCATTGACAGCTGCTGCATTTCTTCTGCCAGCACAAATTTATGATTGCAGACAGCTACATTACAAAATGCATTACAGGTATAAAAGAGTGAATTACACACACACACACACGTTTAACTCAGAATTCGGATAATGCTACAAAATGGCCGACACCTGAAATAGTGCACTATATATGGCACAAAGAGTGATTTTGGACACTAAGTCGGCGGGTCTATTGACCAAACGTTACAGACGAACATGTGGGAATGAGTTGTCAAAAAAAACAAAAAACAGTGCCTACCAGATATGCGTCTCAGGCTTTTTTCCATTCAGGGTGCATAATTGTCAGCATTCCTCTTAAAAGCATATTCCATGGAAACAGCCCCCCTCCACTCGCCAGAACCTTGTGAAAACTTTAAATAGTGTTTTATGTTGCACGATTATTTCTGCCTTGTAATTCTGTCAGAGGGTGGAGGGGGTCTCGGGCTCTGAAAATTACCTCAAATAAAACATGTGGTGGGAGGAGGCTGATGCAAGTGTCTCTCGGAAAACACAAAGACATTTCAGAGGACGTATAAAAGAGAAACGGACACAAACCGAGGACGAATGGGCAGAGTATGGCGAGAAACTTGCTAGATTTAACCATATTGGATAAAAAGAAAAAAAGCTGAGGTGGCATGAACTGTAAAACAATTAAATAAAGCTCAGAGCAACAGAACCAACACAGCACACACTTAATGCACATTCACGTCACACGCCTGGATCATTCAGCAAAAAAAAAAAAATGAGTGAGGTCCATCGTACGCCAAGACTATAAATATATACACACACAACAATTTGTTACAGCTGAGAAGACATCTGTTTCACAGTGTCTGGACGCAGAGCATGAACTACACTGGCTGTTTAATATAAAACATCAATTTAGTGGATAGGTTTTCAGGCTGTACTGATTCAAGATCAGTATTGAGATTGAGGGACAGAATTGCAAGGAGACTGCCAGCCCACCTCCCCGAGGAGAATCACACAGCCCACAAATCAGTTTAATGTTTCACTGACAGCCATGGCTGTTCACAGGAGGGACCACAACTGTGCAAAGTCCCCCAAACCCCCCCGCTGCTGAATAAAGTGAAACTGAAGTCTGTTCTCCACAGACATTCAGACCGGAGGAGAGAAAACAGGGCTCTGTGTGCAAAGAAAGACAATGTAATCTGTGGACAGGAGGAACGGGAGCAACTGTGTCTGGAAGGGATTGTGGGATTGTGTCGAATCGCATGCGTTGGAAAGGATAGGGTGCTTATGAAAGGAAGAAGAGACGGTGTCTGTGTGAAGAGGAGAGACTGTGTTCACTCGTACTGTTTGTTTGAAGAGGATAGACTGTGTTGTCTGTTAATGAGAGACTGTGTTTGAAAAGAAAAGGCTTGTACAAGGAGAGAAAGTTTGTCAAGGAGAGACTGTGTTAGCTTGTAAAGTTGGGAGGCAGAATTAATGGAGATGACTTAGATTATCAACTAAGGATGTGACATAATTTTTAAAAAATGCATCGAAATGCATCACTGTGTTTTTTTACACGCGAGCAGCTC
>JAUMHE010000059.1:11003877-11046928 GCA_032359235.1 Enteromius mattozi
CAAACAGTGATGCTGTTGAGTCATGCCCGTTAAGCGCTATAAATACAGACCTGCTCTGTGCTAATGGTCTGTAGCCTTGGCACCTCCAACCGCAGGTGGCAGATGGAGTGACGGGCAGAGACCCGGGCACAGGGCAGGGCGGCCGCATCCATACATCCGAGCTCGCTTTCGGCATTGTCACTCAGCACTGGTGAAAAAAAATGGCAGCCACACCCAAATAAAGAGATGACAGGAATGATTGTCGCATTAGTCAGGCGGCCCTGACTGTGGGTGCTTAAAATATCCTGTGCAAACTGCTAAAATAAATGTACGATTTAATGGGCCTTGGAAAGAAGAACACGCCAGATCTCATGTCACACCCAGAGTTTAAGGACTGTTGAAAGGATGCCGTGTGTGTGCATTTAGTTTAAAGAATTAATTTGTTTTAAAATGGTAAGAATAGAACAGTTTTAAAATGTATTCACCCTCAGGCTACACAACATGTAGATGAGTTTCTTCATCAGAAAAGAAATTTAGAATTACATCACTTGCCCATCAATGTATCCTATTGCAGTGAATGGGTGCCGTCAGAAATAGAGCTCAAACAGCTGATAAAAACATCACAATAACTCACAAGTGATCCGGTCCAAAAATCCAAGTTAAAACCCACCAATATATTTGTTTTGGATTACTTTCACTTGATCTGTGATATTTCTCTCCTGATTCAAATGAAAAAGACTGTAATTAGAATTACATCACTTGCCCAACAATGTATCCTTCTGCAGTAAATGGGTGCCGTCAGAATGAAAGCCTAAACAGCTGATAAAAACGTTACAATAATAAGTTGTCCAGTTCAAAAATCCAAGTTAAATCCCACCAATACACTTGTTTTGGATTGTTTTCACTTGATCTGCCTATATTTCTCTCCTGATTTAAACGAAGCAACCTTTTCATTGGAAAAAGCAGTATTACGAATAGAGGACAGTTTGAAGTTAAACATTTTAATGATGGATTTGTTTCTAACAAGGATGTTAACTCATACACTTAATTCATAAGCTGTTCAGACGGCACCCATTCATGTAAATTTCATATGATGTATTGCTAAATTTCTCCAAATATGTTCCGATAAAGAAGCAGACTCTTCTAAATCTTGGATGGCCAGAGGGTATGTACATTTTCAGCAAATTATCATTTTTCTGTGAACAACCCCTTTAAAGGACTATTGAAAGGACACCGTGCAGGTGTGTGTGTGCCCATTTACTTTAAGAATCGGTAACCCAAGTCAGACAAAGACCTCTGAGGTACATTAATCAGTAAAAGTAGGTCTCTGTTAGGACATCTAACACTAGGGACCAGGTGATTGAGACTGGGGCCCTTCAGAGGACGGGCTTCCGGAGGTTACTATGAGCAGTGGCGCTGAAAAGCACAGGACAGGCAAGCCCAGTGTTGAAAAGCAGTAAGTGGATCTAGGGTTAATGGCGACTGTGCATGTGTGCATGCCTGCCTGTGCACTTTTACACATGAAGAGCGTCTTTACGAGTGTGTAGAGCGTATATGTTTAAGTGTGCATGTTTCAGCGTGCATCTGAAGGCGTCTGACAGCACAGCCGTTTGCTCGGGAATGATGGAGCACAGCCTGAAATCTGATCACGCTCCCAAGGCCGGTACACTGCCCACCCAAGGAGATGAAGATGAGTGTGTGGGTTATCGGGTGCTTGCAGACACTGGAACCCACAAACAAACACACATACACATTCACTGCCACAATAATATGTTGTTTAGGCAGCCTAAGGTTGCGTAAAAACCCCAAACAAAGAGTATAAGTGTTCTTTTGACACTAAACAATAACGCAACAGTGCATGTATTCGCTTTCGAAGAATATACGTATTCTTTCTGCTCAACAACAATAGTAGAAATTTTCTTTGTATAACATATAAAGGATCTTTCATAAACAAACACTGACTGTATTAATTTACACTCAGCTGAAGAGTAAGAATCATGTGATAATTAAAAAATAAAAAGTAAATGACAATATATACAATAACTAACAATCTTGTATTTTCTAATCACAAAATGACATTGTTTTAAAAAAAAAAGTGGATGGGGGAAAAGGCTTAAGGCAATGCGTGTGTCAAACTAATTTGAGATTTTTTGCATTCAGTAGCTTAATTAATGTATTAAAAACAGACAAGGGAAATTATTTTCCATATATATATATATATATATATCAGGCTTCCTAGTCTGGGGGACATTATGGGATTTAAAGGGACAGTTTGCGTAAAAATGATGTCATGATGTTTTGGATCCCAAAGACTTGTTACATGGGCAAAAGAACAGATTTTTTAAATATCTTTTGTGTTTTTAAGAAGAAAGACTGGTTTAAACGACATGAGGGTGACTGAATGATCGCATACATTTTATTTTTGGGTGGACTATCCCTTTAAGGCTTGATTTCTGACCGCAGGACTGTGAATTGCAGGGTTTTGAAAGGATCGCTGGGGGTTGCAAAGGCTCGGCTAACGTGACCAATCTGTTGTCGGCTAGGCCGCCTCGAGAAGACAGATTACTCTTCTCCAGGCAGCTCAGGGACAGACGAACCCCCAGAACTCCAGAGGGAGGGTTCCCATTCCGGCTCCTATTCCCATTCCTTGTCCCATTCCTGTCGGCTCTAATGACCCAGTGCAATATCTCAGCACAAAGGGATTCTAAACAAGGAGGAAAAATTATATTCAGCCCTAGTCGTGCGTCTTCCTACAGACTCGGAGGGCACGGTGTCAGGTTAAGGTACTCACAACATGCTCAGTGATGCATTCTGATGGGAAAATAAATGGATTCTTATGACATCACAGAAATTTAGTCTCATTTTTGAATATTTCAAATCCGTAATAAAGTCACCAGGTGGGCGGTGATAAATTAGATGAAATATGATAAAACTATGAAGGAATCAGCGTTTGTTTTAAAAACTACCAATCAAATACAACCAAGGGAAATTAAAGTAGACTCGCTTTGAAATGTGGGGCAGTGTGATTCATAAACACAGACACAGTAGTCAGAATATCCAAATGCATAACACTCAGCAAAGTCTAGTGGTGACTATCAGACAGGAAGCTCTGAGGAACAGCCAATCAAGTCAGCTGAGAGAGACAGGAAGTGGCACACAGTCAAGCCCCATCAGTTCCACTCCAGTCTCGTTCCCGCTTTGGCTGAGCAGATGGATCAAATCCTACAGGCACAAATACAATGAACCAGTACATTAAACAAGTGCTCTCAACCTCACAAAAAAAAAAAAAAAAAAAACACACAAGGAGGGGGGAAGGGTGATAAAATATGACAACAACATATCTGAAGTTTTAGTAATTTCACTTTTTTTACTTAACTTTTCTTCCCTTGACTCAGCTCTACTAACCTGTCAGGAGGAGACGTATAGGCACTAATACTAAAACCCCACCATGAACCTGAAGGCTATGCAGAGAGACAGATATCCCTGACCCGTCTCTCCCACACAAGCCTTTAGTAGGTCAGCCCCTCTTCAAGGATACCATGTAAAAGCAAATCACCTCTGACAGAACACAGAAGAAATTTGAACTTTTCTTTTCTTCTGAAAATGCAGGGTGTTATCACATTCAAACATATATCAAACAAATGAATTCAAAAGCTAGACATAAATGAGCTAATAAAACTACATACAAGACCCATTATGAACATTATGGCTCTATATATTATAGAGTATAATTCAAGTAAGTTTTGGGGTCAGTAAACTATTTTCATGTTTTTTTGAAATAAGTCTGTTATGCTCACTAGAGCATTAACCTTAATAACAGTAAAAAGAGTAAATATTAATAGAATTTAAAATAAATGTTTACAATTTGAAACATTTTAAAATGTAATTTATTCCTGTGATGGGAAAGCTAAATTTTCAGCAATCATTACTCCAGACTTTAGTTTCACATGATCTTTCAGAATCATTCTAATTATGTTGTTTGGAGCTTAAGAAACATTTATTTTTATCAGTGTTAAAAACATTGTGCTGCTTCATAAAGAACAGTGTTTTTTTGAAACAGAAATCTTATGTAAATGTCTTTAATTTAGAGTAAATGTATCCTTGATGAATATTTTGTTAGTTTCTTTTCTTGCTGTAATAAAATAACTTTCTGTACACATATTATTTCTGTATAAACATAACATGCATATATTAAATACAAAGTATACATTAAATTCAGATCTAATCAAAAACATGAAAAATAAAAAAAGTGTAATTCTTAGATGTTTAAACCATGTTGCAATTCCAGAATTCTAGTTTATGAAAATAGCAACCAGGTTTCAGATTTGCACAAAATATTGAGAAACAGCATGATTAAACATGACTGAAACTCTGAATAAGATCTATTGATCTAGGTAGACTAAACATGTGTGCTAACCTCCCACAGGAAAACTCAGAGGTTGCTCTTTCATAGTTCAAGAGACTTAATGAAGTTCTGAGTTTTGTCAATCTGGAGCATACTTATTTAAGTATCAACAATATTTCTATGGAAAATTAAAAAAACAAACAAGACAACGGTCATGATAACTGTTTGCGCTCATATTGAAATCTCTAACTTTTGAGTGCAGACTTCCATATCTCGCCCATCCTACAGCTGATATTGTTAAGAAGATATCTTCTGAAAGTATAGCAGAGAGAGACACATACGAGATTACTGGGGTATTTGTTCAGAAAATAAATAAATAAATAAATCAAGCAAACTTCGCTAATCTCACTGCAGCCTAGAAGAAACAACTGACGTATATAAAGAAATATGATTCATGATTTTTCTTTCCTACAGGCTGTGAAAACATTTCATCTGTCACGTATGAACATAGTGAACGGCCCGGGTCTACAAACCGGATATGTCGACCCCAGACCTCACTAGATTGTGCCTTCCCAGCCCCCCGTTCCTCCATTACAGTGTCAACATCAAAGGCATTTTTCAGTGTGCTAGTCACACAATGCTCTCTCTCTCTCACTACCTCTACACACACAGAGATACACAAACACACACACACACAAACACACTGTAACAAATTCAGTCCTTGGTAAATACCCTAACGTCGTGTTACGAATGGGATGGCTATAATTAACAGTGTAAGACGCCAGTCTGCCAGCGTGGGCGGCGTGCCAGTGGATCAGCCCTAATTACTGTATTCATTTTGTCAGGACCATTCAGTTCACAGCTCTCTCTGACCAGCCCTGGCAGCCAATGAAATCTCTGGACACTAACATCACAACGTCCAGAGGCCAACCAGCCGTCCCCTTTAAGGCAACATCAAAGCCAGTGAAGGAGCAAAAATCAAAATGGCTGACACACACATACAACAATCATAACAGCCAAAAAAAAAAAAAAAAAAAACCCTCTCAAAAGAAAGGACACTTTCTACTGACTGCAGTGGCCTTTGTAGTGAAATATCAGTGCACATGTAGGAAATATGATCAAAATATAATACAAAAACTGTACAAAAATAACTTTCTTAGATCAGTATTAAAAAAAAGTATTAAAAAATGAACAATTTATGAGTTGAACTGAATTGACATTTCACAAATACGTACACACATATATACATATATAAATGTGTATGTATGTGTGTGTGTGTGCGTGTGTATGCATATATACATACATACAAATATACATATACATTATTAAAATGACAAATTTAGTATGCAATCAAAACGTACCATATTTAAAATTATTATTAAACATTTCTGATCTTAGGAACTCAGTAAAAAATGTCTTTCAATTTTCAGTGAAACTTTCCTTCTCATCTGAAGTTGCCAAACATTCGTAATTTTCAACCCCTATCCTCCAACCACTATACACTTTTGTATATGAATATTGTTTAACATACACATAAAAACTGCAAACCCTTCATGGTTGCTTTAAAGAGTGTACATAAAGAGCAGGGATATTAGCATTGTGTGGTTTATTCACCATCAAACGTTCAGCGTAAACTTTAAATGCGCTTATGGTGTTTGCATGTGGTGCAACACTCTCAGCAAAAATGCAAAAAATGTGATTTTTATCAATGGTGTCTAATGCATAAACTCAAAATATGTGAGCTAGAGGGGAGGGAATGCACATGACCTTATGAAAATATTTCCATCATGCAGGCAGCTCTGAATATAATTTCAGCACTGACACACTGGTCTCTTTCAGTCTCCATCACATCCTATTTAAAACTTCATCTAAATGAGCATGCAAAAGCTAAACGAAAATAAGGCCAAATGTGGTGGTTGTTTGGGTTAAATATTTATGTGTTCGAGAGGAAAAAAGAGACTAAATGAAGTGATCTGTGGCAAATTTAACGGCTGCTTAGGATTATTTATTTCACAGGTGCACGGCGAGGAACACACAGACGTTACGTAATCGGTTGGAAAATAACGGGTCATCCTAACAAATCCCTATCTGTCACATTGACATCACATAGCGGACAATAAACTTTTCAACCTGCAACCTGAGGCGAAGCAGAACCATGAAGGAGCTACATAAATAACAAGTCAATAACAATTAAACAACAACAGTGCAACATTAGTGGACTGAAAATGGAAACGGATATGGAGAGACAGAGATACAAAAACAGCAATTCATCGGGCTAAATATATACAGACAAGTTCTGAAAACTTTAAACGGACAGATTATCCAAACATAAAAATTGTGTCATTATTTCCTCATATCTATCCAAACCTATAAGGTTTCCTGTTTCAATGGAGTACAAAAAAAAGAAGTTTTATATAACACAACAGTATCAAAATAATTAAAAAAAGGATTAAAAAATTCATTTCAGTCTGTCTCACACATCAAGGAGACATAAGGCCTCAGAAGAGTTTGCACACAAGCAGTTTTGGACTACATTACTGATGAACTATGGACTAGTGAAACTTGATGCAAATTTCTGAGTAAATTAAGCACAAGCATCCCAAATTAACATAAAAACTGATGATACCACAAAGTCCACTGGGGTTAGATTATGGCTTGCCCAGTGTTTGAAGGAATGGTACAGTAAGGTATGCATGGCACATTAATTCCACATCCAGCAGCCCAGCCATTAAGGTAAATTTCCAGCTTCCCTCATCAGAGATAGAATTTCCACCTCTCTGACTGAGGCCCTTGATGTCTTGCACCTTGGGTACTGGGCAGAAAAGCACTCGGACTGATTTTTTTTTCTCTTTCACAGGGTTCACAGAATCTCCGAACGCGTGGCCTCCCAGCCAAAACCCCCAGCACGATTAATTTAGTAACGGGTTATTAAGCTCAGACATAAATTGCAGCCCTGGACATTTTAAATGGAAAAGGGGGACTGATTTATTGAGGCTCCGGAGACAAAACAGGTTTTTTATTTTCCATTTATTCATCGGCACTCTCTGGGAGTGGTAACTCGCGAGGAATTCACGAAACGAGAGGCAGGAAAGAGGGAGCGAAAGGGAGGAGGGCAGGAGGCGACGGCAACCGTGATCAAAGATATCACTGGCCGGAGCACCGCGGTGCCCTTGAGTTCTCCACACTACAGATGGGTTGGCAGGGACTTCTCAAAACCAAACACGCAGAGGAATTATACGGATTTGCCGTTTTGAGGATTGGAGGCACCTGTCTGAAATCTTCACAAAAGCACTCTTATCCTGATAAGGATATTATTAATCAAAGACAAAAAGAAAAGCCCAAGGTTATTTGGAACTCCAGATGTCTTCTGACAGCTGTCTGATGTCTCTTTCTCTTACTTCTTTGCCTTGATTACTAAATCCTGCACTGTTCTGACCCATTATCGATACTAACATTGACTTCAGCACGATACTAAATCGAGATAAATAAGCAGCAAACAAATTACAAATAAACAGCCTGATTTATAAAAAGATAATTCAGTCATTCAAAATTAATTTCGATTTATTTAATTAACATGCTGACACAGTTAACAATATTATTAAAAGTATCATATAATTGTATGAAAGACTGCATTATTGTAGTTTAAAATTATATTATATATTGTTTTTTATTAAATTAAATTATATTTATTAAATTATATTATATATTATTATTATTATTATTATTATTGTTTTATTAAATCAGTTAAAATTTAATATATTAAAATATATATTATTTAAACGTATATATATGTATATATATAAAAATAAAACAATATAATTTTTTTTAAAAGGCGACTTCATATTTTAAATTCTGTTATACAGGAAAACCACAGATTACTTTTGTTAAACATTTTACTTGGATTTAATTTACAAATAAATTTTAAAATGAAAGAGTCAAAAATCGATAAACGCATATGTCATGCATCAGTATTCAAGCAGAAACTAGCGCTCCACGGGATTAAAGATTTAGAGTCTGTAAACACTATAGGATGGACACAGAGTCTGTGACCACACATTGAGAATAATCTTTGTATTTCAAAACAGAACAAACATTTGATAACCATCCTGATCAAATGGTCGTGATGTTCTCCTACTGTCAGGACACGTTTGTTTCAGAACTCTATCAGATCAGAGTTGGTTTTCAGTAAATAAAGAATCACTGATCCTTACTGTCTTGCTAACATGCATCGTCGGTTTTTCCCCTGGAAGATGACCTCACAGACAACCCTATGGTCTGGACACGACCGTCCGCCGCTATTCATGCACACCAAGTATTCCCTAAATGGATAAACCATAATATCCTCTGGCTTCTCTGCTACTGACCTCTCTAGCAAGGCCGCGCCGAGCTTCAGACAAGTGCAAAATCAGAAAAATTATCTAACGGCGCAGCCATGCTCTAGAACTCAAGTGGAACAATCGCAATAACAAGAACGCAACTCTACAGGGTGCACGTTTAAAATCTTGTAAGCAGTCAAAATGGAGGCAGAACGCAAGCAGGATTTGAATCGCTGAAACGTGGTGCTTCACAGGTACCCATGAGACCAGGGTGTGCCGGTCCAGACATATGACAATTAGGTGCTCAAATTCTCCTTCGCTCCACTACCTTTGAGCTTCCTATCATTTGGAAAATCGACTCACTCCATTTCTCGCTTTTGCTCACCTCTGGAGTATTCTTCTTGAACTCGCGGCTTTGGTCGATGAGTTTTTTCCTGGACTGCTCACTTTCATCCTGTCTGTTGGCCAGGGCTGCGGCGGTGGCATCCAGTTCTTTCTGTGAACAGATAAGGAAAACGATTCAGATGAGGTATGAGTAATGGTTTTGGTAAATAAATGACATGACTTCAGTGAGCTGTTACAAAAAAGTGCTTAAATATCAACCTTGGATAGACGGAGTTGGCAATTATTTCCGTTTTTGTATTATCAGAACCGATTTCGTATTATATACCCATGCCAACTCTGTTCTAACAATGCCTGAAAAGCACTGAAGGATGCTTGAAAAGAACCAGTTGATGCAATTCTGGACTGGATAAATCAAGCTGGGTTCAAAATGTCAACTTTTGAACCTATTCATGAATGATTTATACAGTTTTAATTGTGAATCAGAAATGAAACATTTCTTTCAGTTATGAAGCACTGACAAGAACTAGTTGGTTTAATTAGTTGGATTCAAAATATCAGCCTAAAAACGGATAAGTGAATGAACTGCTCAGTTTGAGCAACGAATTGTGAATCAAAACAACTGATTCACTGCAAAGAAGCGGCTGATTAAATTTACAATTTGAGTTAAAAGGTAAAAGTTTCAATGAGTTAATTCAAAATGTCACTTTAACAATCAATTTGTGCGTAAATACATCAGTCTGCATTGAAAAACAAAACTGACTCACTGAAAAAAACCTGTTTATTTGATTCACTAAAAGTGTCAGTAAATTGGTTTCAAAAATCAACAAATGAAACAATTTCTGAGTGAACTGCTCTGTCGTAATTGTGATTCAAATCAACTAACTCACTCAAAAGACCCAATTGATTGGATTCACAATTTTGACTAAACAATTCAGTGAGTCACGTAACAACTAATTCAAAGAAATGAATCATTCAGTCCGAATGACTTGGCACCCCTGCATGAAGAGGTTAGCAACAGCTTTTTGTTGTCCACAAGCAGTCATCGACTTTAGACCAATCGCGTTCGCCAAAACCGAAAGCTGTAAAAACAACACGACAGAACCTTCTCGCCAAACATCGCGTCTATTTTGCAAGAAACACGTGTTTTATAAGGTGTGAAAATACTTCTCGGTATGCACCTGCAGGCATACTGTAGCTATAAACCTCTTGCTCTCACTAGCCAATCAGATTTCAACAAAAGTTGCGCCAAACACACCATGATTGGCCACTCCATCCATCAGTCACCCACAGTGCGCTGCAGTCCCACCCCCCAGTGGGCCTTGTGAAAAGTCAGCAGTCTGCGGTCCCTGCCGTCCCACTCCTCTCCTCTCAACAGCAGGGAGCTGAGCTAAAGAATATCGTCTGACATCTGGGAGCCAGATGCTGGGAACAAATCAACTTAATTAGGCTGGAACTCTGTGCGCCAGACTCCCCAAACCTCCAACACAACAACTGGGGGGCTGAGTCACCACAGTCTCGCCCCAGTTTTATTCTCCTCTGTTATTATCACCTCCTCCTTCCACATAGGAAGACACATGGCTCTGCAAAACACTCCGACGGAGCGTCGTTCGGCTAGTCTGGCAAGGTAAAAGCACAAGGGCTGATCTCCAGGGACAAATCTGGTTTTAAAATACCATCCCTAGAGACGGGTGTGGATCATTGGTTTCTGGGTCAATGGGACATGTTTTAGATAAAAACGTCATGCTATGTAAGTGGGCTATGGTTCTGGTCTTCCTAAATGGCTTGTTGTTATTAATACAAGCGGTGAGACCGTGACAGAAATAAACTGTGACATAATGCATTTATACTTTAACAATGCACTGACATGACATGTACGCACTGTACTTGAGCACTATTAAGGGAAGTCTATATACATTACCTCTGTGTAATCATGGTATATACTTATCTTAAACCATAATGCAATTTTTAAGGTTGCGCAACCAAAAATACAGATATTATGAATCATAATATACGAAAGGAACTTAGGAAACCATATGTGAATGAACCATTTTAAACTGTAAACCAGATCAAGGTATTCAAAGAAAAGAATCTGCTGATTCAATTCACAATTTCAACTTAACGACAAAATGTCAACTTTACAAATGTTTGCTAAAGTCAGTATGAACCATAACAGACCAAAAAAATTGCACTTTCAACTTAAGAACACATCTGTAAATAAATAATTCCTAACTGTGAATGGTATCAAGGGCTCAATGAGAAATCTGTTGATTTGATTCATAATTTAAACTAAACGACGTGTTGGATTCAAAATGTCAGCTTCAGAATTGATTTGTGAATGCAATCATGATACATATTCTTGTCTTACACTATAACGTGATTTTTTTAGATTGTGCAGGCAGAACTTCAGCAAGTATGAATCATAATACAGTAATGGCTGTGCTCTTGTAGCTTAAGAAGGTACTTCATTGAAGTACCAACTTCATCTCAGATGTTTCTCCTAAAGGTCCTTCGGATAAAATATGTGTTAAAATGCTACAATGTGATTTTTAAGGTTAAGCAAACACAAATAAAGTAAATATGAATCATACTATTTTATAAAGTTTGTGCTTTCAAAGCTGAGAAGGGTACTTCAGTGAAGTACCGAGTCTCAGATGTTTCTCAAATTCCTTAGTGACCACGACAACTGTTGACATACAGAAACAGTATAAGGCTGTAAATTTAATGTGCATATAATAGAGCAGATTATTTGGTTTTCGGAAGAATCATATACATTTTAAAATTTATACCAAGATCTTTTCAGTACAGTTTGAGACGGCCTCGCTTGAAACTCACAACAGAGTTTCCTAGGGTCTTTTCTTCTCAGAGACTTAATAAAAACGTGCCATTTAATCTTGCTGGTGTCAAAGAGAAAGGTTTGAGATATTAAAGAGCATGATTTTTCTTTCTATTGGTATCAATAGCGCTAATGCCCCCTGGGGTATTCCATCCAGCCCCCCTGGTGTAGTTCAAGGAAGCCCTGTAGCCCTCCAATGAGAGTCGTTTATATAAAGGACCAAATTGTTCCCCATAATAGCTTTATAATTTTCCTAATGGAAGAATTCTGCTGGCTCAGGCGGCGGTGCTTGTCTTAGTTAATTTGTTCGGTAGTAAACGCTGATGGAACAGATTACAGGGCTCCCCAGAGAGCCAGGCCCTGCCAGATACTATCAGCTGCATATGCAGCAGGGAAACGTCAGCGAGGCCTCTCTCTCTCTCTCTCTCTCTCTCCGTATAGCTGCTGTTTTTTTTTTCCCTCGTTCTCTCATAACCTATCTTTCTCACAGGCCATTACATTTCCTCCCCTCTCTCTCTCTGTATAACTGCCAGTGTCGCTGTGCCACAGAGCACCTGAGCACTCAAGAGGGTCAACAGCTCAGAGGCAGTCAGGAACAGATAAAAACAAAGCAAGACTCCAACACAGGTGAGAGGGGATGGCAGACAAACTTCTGCCGTGGGAGCTGTACTGTAACTAAAAATGGCAGATATAATTCTGAACAAATGGGTTTATAATTCTGTTAGCAGGAAAGGCTGGCTAAGTGAACTAAAATAAAAATTATAATAATAAGTAGATCACATTCCTGGTCATATTTGCCATTATTTATCAGTGCATATTATTCCGTATTTAATAACCATCAAACTATAATAACTTGCTCAGTTTCTAAAACAACTTTTTAGTTTGGATGATATCACCAAGACCTCTTTATTTTCACTATTCTTGATTAAAAGCATGTGATTTAACTAAATAAATATAATCAGTGCAGGTTTCAGAATGAAGTGCTGTACTTAGGGCTGGCCGATTTAATCGGCGATTTACTCGCATTTCGTCAGCCGGTTCTTTGATTAGCGGTAAATCTCCATCAGCTGATCAGTTGATACACAGAGCCGTGGATCACTGGCGAGCTACACGCAATATCGCCTTCAGAACCAGAAGCGATTCATTTCCGAACAGGATATTGTGTTGTTCGCCAGTGATCTACTGCCGCTCATTTTTAAAACAGCTGATGGAGATTTACCACTAATCAAAGAACCGGCTTTACTGACGAAATGCGCATGAATAAATCGACGATTAATTTGCCCAGCCCTAGCTGTACTGTTTATTAACTGTTAACCAAGCCCCTCTAAGATGCTGAAATACTTTATCATGAGCTGCTTGAGCGTAAATAAACACAGTGCTGCGCTTCACTCTAAAACCTGCAGTCCATATAAATATCAAAATAAAAGGTTTACCATTTAAAAACGAAGACATTAGGATGGAATTATTAACACTAATTTTACAGATGAACTATTTTTGTATTAAATATTCTATTTGTACTATATGCTACAATTGTACTACTACAAACAGTTCTTAAATAGCAGTATTAAATTAAATACAAATACAATTTTATTAAAAATTATGAAAATATTGACTTTGAAAAGTGAAAAGACATTACGATTTCTGATAGAGGTTTGAGTTGGTTCTTGTAAAAAGTAAACCCAAGTGTGAACACCCAAATATATCAAGTTTTCCCCTTAATTTTCAGGTCTAAAAGGATGGTTCGCATGCAAAAATGTCTTCAGAGTGAAAGTGATTTTGCAATTTTATTTTCATTATCCATTTTGTTAGTTTTTTCCTAATATCATGCACTACAGATGCTGCAAATGCATGTTAGAGCACGCACACTAACAAACAGATAACATCAACAGTTTTAAACTCTTTAAAGTCAAAACAAAAGTCACACTGAGATGACCTCTTCACTGTCCTTAAAAAAATTTTAAAAAATAAAACAACAAAACAAAAAAAGTTTGTCCAGTGTACTTGAGTAAACTGAACAGATTTTACGGTTTTTAGGTTTTTTATAGCTTGTCCTTTAATCATTTGGTCTAAAAAAAGGTGACCTGATTTCTGAAGGGTATGACTTTATACTTAAGTGAAAAAACAATAAAAGCAAGTGCGTGTATGTGTGCGTTTTGAAAGGCACCAACGGCTGCCATTAGCACAGATAGAGCTAATCTATTTTTACGCCGGCATAGCCGTTAAGCCCTTTATCAAAGTCTTTGCTATTGCTGCTACCATTTATAACAAACCTGCTTTGTGTGAGCAACTAATCTCAACACTGACCCGCCGCTTTGAGCTCTGACTTTGTGTACGCTGTAGTTGGGTCTGTTAAACACCTACGCCAAAAGATTTGGCAGCAGAAGCGTGAACCTAACCTTGTCACGTCCCGAAAAGAGATCCCTCGACATTGTATTCAAGTTTGTGACCTCTAAAGCCTGAATAATGCATTTGACCCCTTAAACTGATGCTTTGGAGTTAGCCAGAGTAAAAGGAAGGGCGCAGTGCCACGGATGTGTGACTTTACCCACAAAGTGAAGAAGCATATTAACATTGTTTTCACATAAATGGGTCACTGTGCCCTCACACCTGAAGTGCCCGTCCTGCGAGCAATGATTTAATTGCTCCTCAGGGAGTGAAAACCAAAGAAGGGAGACTTCACATTATGAAATCAACATTAAAGTTTTGTTAATAAAAGTAACATTTAACAGATAATATCTATTTCCAATATACAACCTTTTTCCTCCAAGAAAACGGATGAAAAACATGAATGACTCAACGTGTACTACACAGATTTTCATCTAAAATAAAAAGCTCTCTAGAATAAAATGTCCCTCCCTCTCAAACCACCTACAACTAACTAGTCAAGTAACAAAATATGGCTCACAGCTGTGATGTACCTGAATATTGGATATTTAAAACCAAACATGATACACCCCACACAGGAAACAAGAAAGAACCTTTCTCACAACACAAGAGTTTGGTGTTAGCTTAGCTACTCTACTAACTAAAAGTGGCAAGACTACTAACTTTAAAGTCTAAAAAGTGTGAAATCTTCATTTGCACTTTTGCTAGGATTCACTGATTAAATAAACAATTCAAATCATCAAAATAATGATGCAGTGATTCATACTGAAGGAGTCAAATCATTACCCTGACACAGAAAAAGAAACTACACACAAAAAGAGCCACGTGGCATCAATGTTAAACAAATTCTGTTCAATATCTCTGCAGAAAAGATGCATGAAATATGATCTAATTTAACTTAAACTTAACCTAGATTTTTTTCTTTTTTTAAACTGTATAAAATAAAACGCTAAATACTTCTTAAGCTAATAAATGTGACAACTTTTGAACACAGAATTGCTTCTGCATTTACCTTTTATGGTTTTTATGTAATTAGAAAAAAAACAAAAAAAACAATGTTGATTGAACTGTTCTGACACAATTCGCACCCTGGACAAAACGAACATTTACCAAACCACAATCATTACGACACAGTCTGATCTGTTCAGTTCCTTCCTTGTTCTGAGTCTTGAATTACACACACACACACTGTCTGAAAAAGTTCAACAATGACCTAATCGCACCGCACGAACAATGCATCTGTGTCAGTAGTCTATGATACACTAAATCTTCCTGTCTCCTTTAGCTTAGATGGCTTAATTGCAAATCAAGGATTTGGCGCGCCGTCAAGATCCACTATCACACAGCAACAATCAGACAAAGGCGCGCGAGCAATATCGTTGCGGGAGGTTGCGATAGCGCAGAAACTTCACACTGTGGCATGCGGTACCCAATCAAGACCACCGCGTTCACAGAGCTTTATAATGTGAGAGCCCACTGTTGCAACCCCTGGGAACACGCGCAAGCGCACGCAGGACGCGCTCGCATACACACAATCTATGAATAACAAGGGACCGTGGGGTTGAGTCTCATTAGATATGGACAAACTACAGACCAGACTTCATTTCCATCCAATTAAGAGACACTCAAAGCATTATGGGGGCTTGCTGATTATGATGCAGTACATTTGGGTCGTCTCAGTGCAACAATGTCCCAGTTGTTGACAGAAGAACACTCCCTTTCATAGCAGCTGGGGAGGGCAGGAGTTTTTTGAGGCGTTTTAACAGACTGTACACGCATTACTAATTCCAACTTGTTTTGTAGGCTGGACACCAGGAGCGAGCGACTGCTTAAAAAATGCTTCCTAGACAGCCTGATTCTCACCGACTATGTCTGTCAGGCCTGATTCGTGTCAACATTCGAGCAACCGTGCACTTCTCCACATGTTTAAACTGAAATTGTTTGAAGGCTTCTCAGAGTCGCACAACTGGGATTACGACTGACACGCTATATTCTCATTAGGATAGTATCTTTGTAAGAAACTCCGTTCTCACAGATCAGCGTTATCTCGCGTCAGAGCCGACCGGTCGGTCCACAGGGCTGCCGATATCAGCCGCTCCTACGGCTGTAATGAATCCAGGACCGGTTCACCATCTCACAAGCCATGTTTGCTATCAACAGAGCTCTCAAGGGCTTACAGCGCAGTTCATTAAAGCTGAGGAACAAGAACAAGCCCAGAGCTTATTCTCTCTTTCTTTCTCCTCTCATTTCTTTCATTCGTTCTTTCTTTAAACCACCATCGTTTCGCCTTTGATTTATTATGCAACAAGATCAGCAATTTACTTCAGAGGCTTTCAGTCAGCACTGGAAGAATCACGATCTGAAGGGGTCTGGGAGCACAAGTTGGTACTGCTTGTCACAGTCGCACTTTTAAAAGAAAAAAATCATCGATTTGTTATCGAGATAAGCGCAGCACGCCTTTACCTCAGAAACTTTTAGGCTTCCAATACATACATCTCTGCCTGCTCCACCACTGATAACAACATTCCTCAAATGCTGTATGGGTTTAGAGAAACTAATTAAAGCAATTATATCTCCGGTTGGGAGTGGAGGCAACGTCTGGGGAGTGGATGTCTAGTTGGGAGGGACGAGAACTGTTTCTCAAATACTTTGACCGGCCTGAGACTGGATGACAAAAGACGCGCTGAGATAATCTTGTCTTTCTGGATAGCAGCCGAGTTAATGTTACAGCCTTGAGTAAAGAATAAACAATTACCGCCTCCACAAAAGTACACATCAGACTCGGTACTGCATGAAATGGCTATGAAACTTAATAAACTTAATGGACAACAAGTTTATCTAGAATTTTCGTTTTGCTTAGTTATAATTATACACACACGCAACATACACAACTAATCAATGATAATGTCTGACAGACACAAAAGGCTACACATAAATAAATAAATAAAGATATGTTGGTACTTTTATTAGCTATAGCAAAAAGTTACTACTTTATATAGTAGTAAGTGTAAAAAAGTTAAACAGAGCTAACTACTGATAGCTTATTTGCAGTGTGTGACAGTACCTACTTATGGCCACCTATTTCAGTCCTGGATGGAAATGGTCATATATGGTGGAGCCCTGGGGCCAGTTGCATAAACTTAGCCTTCATGTTAAGACAGTGTCTTAAGAGCTAGTCTGACCAACTAGCAGTTAGCCAAGAGTAATGTGTTTAATTTTTGGTATTTACCTTAGACTAATATATATTTTTATGCAACTGAATTTTAAAAAACTGTGACCAGTCTTAAAGAAAAATTTAGCTGACTAACTTTTAAGACTGGTGTTAACCTTTTATGCAACCGGACCCTGGTCTCATGGTCACTGCTTAAAATAAATAAGTATATGTATATGTATTGATTACCTTTGGTGCACGAGAGTTCAAGACTGGACTCACTCTGCAGACTAGCTTAACTTTTTGTCTTTGAGAATACTGGAATTTTACCACTCATTTCTCCTTAAAAACATCTTAACAGAAAATTTATTTCTTAGTTTTCGCATGTTCTGAGTGAGTGATAATGTTTAAAATCATGAAACAGGTGTGAGTTGCCTTACTTTTATAATGCATATCTTCAGCACAGTTTGTGCAGGCTGCAGTGTTAATAATATTACTTTTTTGTCTCGTAGAAATGCTTGAAAATGTGTGACAGTACCTACTTATGGCCACCTATTTTAGTCCTGGATGGAAATTGTCATATATGGTGGAGCACTAGACTCATGGTCTGCTTAAAATAAATAAGTATGTGTGTAAATGTAAATGTATTGATTACCTTTGGTGCACGAGAGTTCAAAACTGGCTTAATTTTATTTCTTTGAGAATACTGGAATTTTTTCAGTAATCTTTCCTCAACAAAACAAATATCCTAATATAAATGCTATGAAACTGCTATAGCTTAATCAAAATAAATATTATTTAACTATCCTATTTTTCTGCCACAATACCACAATGCAGTTAATATTACTACAGTAAAACACTTTCACTTTTTAGTGGAAGTGGATAAATAGCACAATACAAAGTTTTGTTAAACTTTTGGGGCATAAATATTATATTGAATATACCAGTAGATTACTGTGTAGAAATTTGTCAATCAATAGAGATTTTGGTCTATCATCTGATTTGTCTCTATTGTGGTTACACATTCACGTGGCGGTGTTGCTGTGTGCTATGTGGTCACAAAAACACAGTGAAAGTACATTGGAAACAGTTTATTGGATCCGGGCAGCTCTTAAAGTGACAGCAGTCTTTTATGTTAATCAAACAACAAGAGAGAAAAACTTTTAACTTTTTTTTTTGACTAAAAACTTTACTTTTACTTTTATTGCCCACCCCTATGATATAACATAATTTATTACTCTTCTTAGTGTTTTATCGAAGAAAATGTTATAGCGATAATTATCGTTATCATATTACCATCGCCCAGCCCTGGAAGGTGCATTCAGTGCCTATGGCACACTCTGTTTCTCATAGATTATACTTAATTCAGTCTTATTCTAATCAATAAAAATATTCTACACCTTCAGCTTAAACACACGGCTTGTCCCAAGCAAGCGAGGTTTGCAAAACGAGCACAAGTGCTGCATTATTTTTCAAGAATTTCATGACAGAGTCTGGCGTCTAACTACCACGAACTCTTCTGCATATTTGCATTTTAATACAAGGTTTGTTTATCCTGGAATCTCTGCTGTAAACTGAATTAATTAGATGTTCAGAATCATAACTGGAAATTAGCATAACGGGGCAGAGAGAAGAAAGAAGGGGGTGTTTGTTCTTCACGAGACAACAAGCGGTTAATTGTTGAGGGCTGGGGGCGTAGACGGTGACCTGAACTAGATATTACAGTGGTGTCCGACTGATTCAGAGAAGCCAAACTGCATTGTTCTGATTCGTTGTTCTCATTCACTCGCATACACAATAAGAACGTGTGTGCGCAAGAACATGACATGACAAAACTAGAACAACTCCATTATAATCTAAGCTGTCTACACTGTATTTGTCAGTGAAGAGTCCAGATGCAAGCATGTGACTTAGAATCAACGACACAGTCTATGTTGTAACGGCACAACTTTAAAATGAACAGCAGCTGCGTACACTGCAATAATCTGACTTTGAATCAACTAAACTTGTACTTTTCCCCAAATTATTCACAAATCTTTTTTTATTTTTATTTTTTTGACATTTAATTTTTTTAGGATTAATTTATTCCCATTTTAGTTTATAAATATAATATACATTTATAATAAAATGTTTAGTACTCAAAAAGCATGTCTAATTTTAAATCACAACACTAACACAATTTAATATCACTTTATGAAAAGTGTAACAAAAATACATTTTCAGGTTCCTGTGTTTTTATTATTTCTTAACTTGTAATCAAGACAATCATTTACGTCACAATCAAATTAAAATAAATTGATTTTGGCAAACAAAAAGCTGCACAGCAGGTTAAACTGTTAAAATTAAAACATGGAAGAAAGTTGTATTATTATTATTATTATATTCATTGTGTACAATATTACTTACTTACAAACATATTTGTCACAATTTCTTTAAAGTTAAACGGTTTCTCAAATTAAGCAGTAAAATGCTCATAAAGAGAATCTGAAAGCAGCTGGAGATGAATTTCATGCGTTCATGTCATCATATAGTAAGATCGCAGAGGCTAAAAACACAGCACGCATCATTTTCACAGTAATATTGTGATTTAAGTACTCTGACCTACTTTTAATTTATTCATCCAAAATTTGCCAAGTTGCTGTATATTGTTATACAGCATATTTCCATGTTCTTCACATTGCAAAAACCATAGGGCTCTATAAATTCTATAAATACACAATGCACATATGTGTGTGAGACTGTATAAAGAACAAGTGCTTAAATAATAAAAAAATAAAATAAAAAATATCTACACTGCAAGTGTGCAATTCTGAATAAACGAAGATGTATACAATTTAACAATTTAGAATCTACACCACACTGTCTACACTACAAGTGCATGACTTTGAATTAATTAGACTGTCAACACTGCAACTATGTAAATTAAAATAAAATGTCTACACTGCATGCAATTCAAGCCCATGACTTGGAATTAATGTACCTATCAACACTGCAACTTAAAATAAAAATACTTCAAGTGTGCAACTTTGAGTTTAAAAACTTCTGACCTGCTATTGAACAACTTCAAATTAAAGTTGTTTACACTTCAATGTGCAACTTTAAATCCATAAATTTCCAAATCCCCCCCCCAAAAAAACTAATAAAGCTTTGTTATTTATAAAGGAACTGTTCAGTAGTAAATATGTCACTTGCTTTCAGCATAAGCAGGGTCTAAGACCTCCTCAAAAGACGCCTCATGGACAATGTAATAGGGATGACATTTCAAGTAATTCCAATGCAATTTTTTATGACAAAAAAGTGTGTGGGGATGAAAACAACAAGACAAGGGTTCTTTTGAGAGAATGTTTTTCATTGTTGATTAGTCAGCATGTACAAACATAGAGCTGCAAAAACACAAAAGATTGTGACAGGGCAAGTGGATCACAAACATATATCAGTTTACCAGTTTAAACATTACTTTAATCTTTCCATATTCCTGAACTGTGTTTCACCTATAAACAGCTCAACCGGTATTTTATGTCAACTGATCGAATCTACTCTTCATGTTTTCGGTTGGGGTTAAGCTCCCTGCGTATTAGCATGTGACCTTCAGCATCTCATCTGCTGATTAGGCAGCTCTTGTATCTTTCACTCGCATTACAGCGGAAAGACAGGTAAACAACTTTATGCAAGTTAAGTGGGAAGAGACGCTGTTCCGCTCCAGGAGTGAGGGCCAGTCATTCCAGACGACACGCACTGTTGCGTTAAAACATAATAAAATCAAATTCAGCACACTGTGCATGAGAGCGATAACGTTCATAATATTCCCTAACCAAAAACGGACCCCAATTCAATTCAATGTAACTGTCTCGGTGGCTTAAATTAATAGTTCATTTATTCACCCTCATGTCTGTATAAGGAACTCACGTGTCGCGAGAGAACACAAAACGTTTGTAAGAGGACGCAAATATTTTTGCGAGAGAATGCAAAACATTTGTGAAAGGACGCAATTTTTTGTTGCGAGAGAACAAAAAGTTTTGTGAGATAACGCAAAAGCTTTGCAAGAGAATGCAAAAGATTTGAAAAACATTTTTACCTTCCACCCCAAATTTTTTCCTCCACCATGTCCCTTAAGGGGCTCCGTAGCTTATCAACTTGGAATTAAAATCTGTGCGTCTACAATTTTTTATTTTTTATTTTTTTTAAATGAACGGGTTGCATAATTATATTAAACTGCATGTGATTACAAATTATAATGTCAATGATGACATCAAATGAAATGGTTCTCATGTGTTTTCTTTTATGGAGGATATCAATTTGGCCCTTACTACAAAAAGGTCACTGTAAAAGAGAAAAAGAACAGCATGAACATTATGTTAAATATCTCCTTTTCTGTTCCAGTAAAAAAAAACGACATGAGTGTATAAAAATAAAAAGAATTTCCTTGTACACTTCTTGTGCAAAAACTACAAATATGTAAGAAACAGAATTAGTTCTTAAGTCCACAAGTCACTATATTCTCAAGTTCTGTGCTGAGTATGTAGTATAGTGCTCGCAGTAGTAGTGTGTACTCAGTAGGCCAGCAAAGATGTAAGGCAGTGTGTGAGGTAAACAGTAATCTGGCTGCTATTGTGTTGGCACTGGCGTGTGTGTATGTGTGTGTACTGGCTTTCTGCCATCGCCGGCTGTGACCTTAGAGAAGGTGCAGAAATACAGCTGACCTTCAGCACGCCTCAGTCAATCAACCCTCATCTGAAACACTACACAAGTCCGACCTTCATACATCAACACAAACACTAAGTCTCTAACAGCATTAGATAAGGCAACAAAGAACTCGTCCTTTTGATTCGCGAGGCAAAAATTTCCAAATGCTTTTAACTCCTCAAAAGTCAAAGTTAGGTGTCCATTTAGAGGGAATTTGTACCAAAAGTCTCATTTATTTTCATACAAGTGTGTCGATGTGGCATTATTAGCAACCACAAGAAGTGACACATAACTGCTCACAAAAGTATAGTAAAGGAAGGGATTAAGAATGTGTCAGCAGAAACGTTCCCGAGCCCGGAGTGGAAAAGCTAAACTCAAACACTGACTCAGCAAAAAATGAGCTGCTAACTTTAGTTCAGCGAGTCGCCAACCCCCCCCCCTCGAGCTCCATCCCCACGACTCCGCACTGCCATAATATTCAGAACATTATTTTGATTGTGAATTTCCTTCCAATGCACATCTGCTGAGCTGCCCTGAACTCAGAATATGCTTACGTGCCATGTCTAAATACAAAACACAGTCAAAGGAATATGCAATATCGACATAATGGGAGACTGCTTGGGGAACCAAACTCACACAAACCATGAAAACAGACACGAAAGCAGCTGGAAAAAAACATGACGAGGATAAATTGGTGGTGAGCACTATTTTAGGGGCTTTTTGCTGTTGTTACTGATAGAACAGATGAAAGATCACAGGAAACGATTCGACTTGGGCCGCTCGCACATAAACACAACTGTACGAAATGTTGGAACATGTGCGCCGCGCATCAGGCCAACTGTTAAAGAGCACTTTTGATAAATTGCACTTTAGAAATGTCAAGAGTATAGCAGGGAACCTAAAAATGGGGGGGTGAAAGAGAGAGTTGGAAGGAAAAATTTTAATTTTGCATTGCTCGCAAAAAATAGTGTTCTACACCTGAGAAACTTTGTGTTCGCATGCAAACTTATTTAGTTTTAGTTTCTCAAAGAACACAAAACATGCACATTTTTTGAAATATTCATCTTCCTCCAATCTTATTTTATTCCATTACATCGAGAGGCTCTACAGAAAATGAATACATGTATTTGCAAAAATAAATACATTTCAGCAATATGGCTACATTTAGTTTTTAGTATTTTATTATATTTTTATTATTAATTACTGAATATTTACTTAAGTGTCATTGAATAACTTGTTTTTAATTAAAATGATCTGAAGATTACATTCTATTGTTTTATTTTTAATTAGCTATTCAGTTTATTTAATTATCTTAAATTAATACGGAAAAGAATTAGAAAAGGACTTAGAAAAAGGCACCCTGAATCTCAATACCCTAATATTTGTGAAACTAGTATGAAAAATTGGTTTTGTTTTGACTGCGGTATTGATACTGACTACTGAAAATCTTACGATTTATGACAACCCCCTTAATACAGAACACTTTCACAAAATCACATTACTGCCTTTGTCAAATTGTGGCAAAAACATGTTTATCGATGCATACTATATCTCACTGGATGCTCCAGAGGCATTGATACAAAAAGCCTCTCGTCTTTTTTGGTCTTTGTCTGCGAGACACAGAAGAACACCTCAGCCCTCATTACCTCAATAATGCATGAAATGTGCTGCAGCCCGCAGACTGAGCTCTCCGAACGCTTTAAGTATTTATCGTGAACAGAACGCTATCAGAGCCGTTTCTAAATGGGCCTTCCCTGCCAGCTCTTTTTCGATTATGTTTGAGGGGACGACTGACCACCTCGACGTCTCTGTTTTTGTTGAAGCGCAGACAAGAACCTGCTGTGCACCTGCCTGGCTGTGTGTCTATATCCTAGCGACAGAGCTGCAAGAACAATTAAGCCCATCGACGCTAAATTAATCTGAGCATGGCTGATAATCTCCGTGACCTATGAAGGGTTATTACCAGCATGACTAGCACAAAACAAGCAACCTTATACAGGATGGAGAGGGCTAGCGGTCGAACCAAATTAGCTGAAAAAATGGTGTTTTTATAATGAAGCCATGCAATGAAAGTCAATGGGGTCCAACGTAGTTTTGGATCCCAACGTCATTTGAAATACCTTAATGTGTGTCCCACAGATGAAAGTCAGTCATACAAGTTTGAAACAGACATGAGGGCGAGTTCTCAAGGGTCAAACCTCTCAACACTTCCCTTTCTAGCACAAAAGTTAGAGGAGGGGAGGAGGTAGATGAGGAAAGAGCCGTGGAAATCCATCCATGCTTGTTTTCTTAAATTTGTTTTCCATTTCAAAGGCCCGTTTGCAATTTCAGCAACCCTCTCGTCTCAATAACATCGGTCTGAATGGGATACAGGGAGCACAAGAGAGCAAGAAAGGAGAGAAATAAAGAGGCAGAGAGCAGAAGAGAGGGGTCCCCCTCTGTGTTGGCCAGCTTCCAGTGAAAGCTGTTCAGAACATGGGAAACATGGTGTCGCAGCGCAGTCCAATCAGCTCGTCTGGCCTGCGGTTTTCCCAGCGAGTACCGTCATGAGCGCTCCTCTCCTTCTACGGGTCCGCTTTCACTAGCATGCCTCCGGGAACAACAAACTCACGCTGCCAAAGCACGACCACACACGCGCACACATACACACACACAATGGCAGATGCAAACGCATACACGCTCAAGTACTACCCCCTACTTTTCCTTGGGTCGAACTTTGCCAAAAATGTCAGTTGGATTAGTCAGCAAAGCAGTGCATGATGACTGGCGTACATGACGTCGCCAGAGGTACGAAGATGCTGAAGGCTAAATCACAACTAAAACACAATAACAGTCACATGTAAGATCCAAAAAATAGACTTTTTACTGTATTGTTTTTTTACTAATGTCTATATAAATTCATTTAAATATTTTGTTTTATATTTATTATGTATTTATATATATTTTTACAGCCAGGCCTAAATTTAATTTACTTATAATTATTTAATTTTTTTTTTTGGTAACACTTTACAATAAAGTGTCATTTGTTAACAATAGTTCATGTATTTGGTAAAATGTTTTTGTACAATGTAATTAAATATGTGTCACCAAATAACAACCAAGACACGCAAACATTAATAAATTTAACACTGAGGTAAAAGTTGTTAGACCAGCATCTCAAGCCTCATTTTGAAAGTCTTTGATTTGAATTATTCACATTTATCTCAGATTATCATGCAGTATGGTGGTTTAAAGGCCAAAAAACTAACTTTTACCCGTACTGGGCTTGTGGAGTATGAATTTTGAACCTTGGTCACATGACAACATTCCAGTGCTTCTGAACTTGTTTGAACTTCCTGGATATGAAAGATCACTATCAGACGTTTCTGGATGGATCCTCTAATTTGGAATTAGCATGAGATCAGCAGATTACACCTCGGAGCTACCAGCAGTACAAATAGAGCAGAACATACTTCCCAGAGACTTGGATCGGTGACTCAGACAGCAACGGAAGTTACAGACCGAGTAAACGTGAGGCAAAACAGAATGCTACTGCTCATCGAGTCACCGACTCTCATTCCCCCACTCCTCTATCTCTGGCCTCGGATGCAGGTCGCGTAAATCCATAACAATACGCACATTCCAGCGTGACAGATAATGCATCTCTCCATAATGGAGGTCTTGGATGCATTTGGAACGAGTATCTGTGTGTTTAACTGAGATAATACCTCAGTGTAAGTGAAAGTCCTGGATTAAAAGCGAATTTAAGCCACCTGATTGCTCGCAAAGATAAAGCAGACCTCTAAATGAGGGATTGAGATGTTTTAGGTGGGTTGAGGTCTCAAATCATACCATCAGCACTGGATGTTCCGTTTCATTTAGATCTGATTTTTTTTCTTATTTTTCTTTCGATTACCAATTCGTCTACACTGTTCTTATAAACAAGGCAAAAATAAGACAAAACAATGTTCTACTCATACATGTGTAGACACACACACACAGCCTATATATATTATATACACAAAATAAAAAAGATTTAAAAAATTGTCGTGCTGTGATTCACCTGTAAAACAAAGAACAATTTATACAGATGTGATTCAACTTATTTAAGAACTCTTATAAAAAGCAAAAATTATGGAAGACCGCAGGCACAGAGGCCTTTTCAGTATGTCGATATTTATAGTGATTTGTTTCTGTGCGGAGAGGTTCAAGTCTGTTTAATTATGCTGTAACTCCCAGGACGCACAGCGGTCTTTTTAAAAGCAAGTTGTTTGAAATATTCTCTGGCTTATGGCCAAGGAAGCCATCAGTGTCAGATGTACATATCGGCCTGCCAAGAGAAATAGCCTAGCCGAACTGAAGGCAAACACCTCAAACAATCCCACACAGAGACTGATGACTATAACGCCGGCCATCATCTGTTTTCCCTCATCTTTTTTTAACTTGCACAGTCACTGGGTAAATTTGGGAACTCATACGCAAGTGCGATTTGCCAAATTCTGTTGATTTAAGGGGCGAGAAGAACAACAATAAAGGGTCTTGAAAAATCCCCTTTGACCACCGAAGGAGGAAAATGTTGGAGTAGCACAATAACACGGTAAAACGTGATCATGTCGATATAGGCCAGGTGTGACATTCTCATAAATAAGCAAAAAGCCTCCTCGGCTAGCCTGCTATTTTTTATTCCCTCTTGCTGAAATTCACCTGATATATTTGGCCCTCTGATCTCCGCGGATCTGTCTCTGATATCTCGCGGGACTGAGGAGAGCACATCCTCTGCCCGGCTGCTGTTAGGACTAATAACAACACCAACATCCCGCCAATCTCTCCTCACTGCAAGCTAGGCCAGCCAGCCAGGGGCCAACACACACGTACATACACACACATCTGACCAAGTACAGTCCATTTTCAGACACTTCCTGCTAAAAATAATTACCCTCCTGGAGACAGAACCTCGCTGGAGGCTGCACAGACATTTTGTATAAAGAGAGAGAACAAGGGGATGAGGAAGTGCTGGAATTAAAGGGGCAGTGTGTGTGTGTGTGTGTGTGTGTTGCCTCATCTCCCTAGACTGGAGACGCAACGATCCCGGGACGTCATTGTCAGACTGCCATCATTCCAATAGCGCCTGAAAAGCAGAGTAAGGGTTTACCTTTCCCTAAAGTAAACATTACAGGTAACAGAGAGTTTACACTGGATATGAATGGAAAATTTTAAGAAAAGCTGGATACAAACTAACAGCAGCTAAACCAGCAGGCCAAAGGTGAACACTGAATATTTATGATATGTTCAGTATTGAGTATTCGGGGGGGCTGTTTCAGTTACTAGAAGTTACTAAAGTTTTGTGACTGCTCTTTAGGTCACACCTAGAAAAATGAGAAAGATAGATGGGTATTTGAATAAAATTGAACACACATTTAATATAACTAGGTTTGTTCTCTTCAGTCAAAACTCAACATGTTTACAGACATCACCACATGCAAATATTTTAGTAAAAAAATGTGTAGTCAAATATTACAGCTATTTGTTTTAAATAAAGGGAAATATTATTATTAATATTACTATATAATATATAAATTAATATTATTACTTTTATTACTTTTAAATAGAAATTTGCTAAATTTTACATTAATATTTTACTTTAAGCTGGCAACGTTGATTGTTTGGTTAAATCCAACTACTACTGGCTGAAAAATTTTTTTTTTTTTGCACCATTTCAGATTTATGAGTCTCATTAAAAGCATAGTTCACCCAAAAATGAAAATTCTGTCATCAATTACTCACTCTCATTTCATTCCAAACCCGTAAGTTCACACAACTGTTCAAGGCCCAGAAAGGTAGTAAGGACATCCTTAAAGTAGTCCATGTGAAGATGAAGGAAGGTCTTAATTTTTGGGTGAACTAACCCTTTAAAAGTCTGAAAAAAACAACAACAAAAAACAAAACATATTGCGATACTAAATATCAACCAAAAAAACTACTAAGATAGTGAATATCATTATCACTCAGATAAATTATCATGGCCTACATCTGAAGAAACATCAAGGTTTTGCCATATGTACGATCAGAGATAACAGTAGCGTTCATACCCTGACAAACAACTAAATTTAGAGGTTCAACCCTTCCCCAGACCCCCATGTCTGTAACAATCTGCAAGCACGAGTCATCGGCAGAACAAATCAGCAGAGCAGTGCTGGGGTCATTGTTTCTCCACCCCCCCAACATGGAAATCCATGTCAGTCTCCCTCCCCATGGGCACCATTTGAAAGCTTAATATCATTTTCCAGCCACTAACGGCATCTGGCTTCCATTTCCACTCCTCCTGGAGGTTTTCAGGTCACTAATAATAACTGTTTCAGGCAAAAGTGAAAGTTCAGCCAAAGTCTAGCTCCAAGCCAGATCAGGGAGCCCTGCTGCCGCTGAGTATGAGGTGGAGCTGCCCGGTTCCCTAGGCACCACGGGCCCCCGCAGAGGATTTGTTTTGTTTGGGTTTTTAAAGTGCTGAGCCCAGGCTGGCAAGGGACGTCTGGAGTAAAACCCAAAAGTGTGTGTGTGTGTGTGCGGGAGAGTGAGAGTAAGACAGAAGGGAAAAAGTGCGGACAGGAGGTTAAAGGGTCTCCTGATTATTTCCCATTCTCACAGAGCACTTAACAGCTGGGTGCAAACTCTTCGCCATGGCTACCTGAGACTCTCTAAGAATAGTAATGGAGCGATACGGCACTCGAAGTTCTGAGGTGAACTGTTCCGGAAACTTTGAGACATTCCGAAACGCTGCCTTTCCCCCCTCACCGATTCAGACCGTCCCGCCGAGAGAAAAACCTCACCTAACTATGACCGGTCTTCCTGAGACCAGACAATAACTGTGAGGAGCAAATTGAAGCGTAATGTTTATTTTCTCAGAAACGGCACTAAATTCTTCCAACCAAAAAAAGTTCCCTGCTCTGAGCTTTAGAAATACTCTCTTAGCCTGTTCTGTGCTGAAACAGAAGAGGATCCAGAGAGATCTGGTTTATGTTCCCCTGTTATGAAGATTAACCTTCTTTATGGACACAATTACTCATCCGTACAGGATAAGACCGCGGCTAAATTAGGAGCCACCATCATATCACATAATGTACTGAGCATCTGGGGCTCCTCAAGAATAAAAACTCCTCTAACAGTTTCCAACAAAAACTCCTGTTTTTACAGACGCACTATGCTCATTAGATTATAGAGTTTAAGTGAGTTTGCTTAATTGTGCTTTTGGAAAAAAAACAAGAAAAAAACATTTTGATTTGTTCAAGCAGTGCACTAACTGTTCAAAAGTTTGGGCTCAGTAAGATTTTTTTTTTTTTAAGAAATTAATTTTTTGAAGCAAGGATGCATTAAATTGTTCAAAGGTGACAGTAAAGACATATAATGTTATAAAAGAATGGAGTAACGGCTACTGAAATTTCAAATTTGTCTTTACAGGATTACTTTTTAAAATATTAAAATAGATATAGATATTTTAAATTGTAGTAACATTTTACAACATTTATATTTACAGTATATTTTGATCAAGTAAATGCAGCCAGGAATTTTGGAAGAATTCATAAAAGATAGCAAAATTGTAAGATACACAACTGGAATCGTACAAAAATGTACTTCTATTGTTTGTTTTTATCACATTACGATAACCGATTTTTTTGCAGGTTAGATTTAGACTACACATGTGGCTTCTTTTAAATGATTAGCTTCCTATGAGATCAAGCTGAAAGACTGCCTAAGAAGAAGTTGGGATTCAGATGACCCCTAAACCAGCCTATATTATTCACTTTTTCCTTAAAGGGATAACTCACCCAAAAATGTAAATACTGTCATCATTTCATTCATCACAACCGCATGCTGTTCAAAATCCATATAACTTCTTTCCTATGTCGAGCACAAAAGAAGATACAACAAACAACACTGGGCCCATTGTATAGACAAAAAAATAAGGAACAACATAAGAGTGAGTACATGATGACAGAATATAACAATAATTACACTAGTTGCAGTTTTTAATATAGTTTTGCACATGCCTAAACCACAGAAGTCAAATGCCACAAGGCCTCAAAAGCGACTTTACACAGACTACATTTTTACCATTACTTTGAATATAAATTAGGCAAATGTTCCACAATGAAACGCATGAAGGTTGCTGTGCGTGTGCCCTTCCTTCCAGTTCTTATTGAGGAAGGCTATTTATATCTCTAGGATTACGCACACGGCACAAGGTTAAAAAAAATTTGGCATTGGAGTCTGGAGTGGAACTGTGTCTGGGTCTGCTGGTTAATCCATTCATTTAGTCACAAAAACACCTGTTTATGCTCGAGACAGCTAAGTTAAACAGCAGTCCAGATGTCTCTCGACAGAACTCGCTCAAAGGAAGTCGCCGCGCGAGACCGCCAGACAAAAGACTGTGTCACCTTACGACAGGTATCCTGGTACCGCCGTGGCACTTTCTCAGTTGGCAATCAAACCGAGGCTACGTGCCAACCAGAGAGAGTCTGAATGTGAAACGAATGAAAGTGAAGCAGAAACACGGAGTGCAAGAAGAAAAAAGAGCTTGGGTCGCCCCCCCAAAGGGTTGGCATCTTACGTAACCCAACACAAATGCGATTCATCCTTCATCTGAACACACAAGCTGCGATTGCCCTCTCTTCCCGCAAACAGTCTTCAACGTCAACGATTCGCAAACCACCGACTGCACACAAAAAAACTCTCGGCTGCTGTCAGAAATACCAACCGGCAACGCGAAACACAGGCCACAGCTGACCTACTTATTCACACCTGATTATGCTGGCACACTACACACAATGCAATATGGCGCTACATCCTCTGGCCCATGCCACGGTCAGCAACAACGCAGGGCTGTTTCAGCAGTCTGAGTACATTTACAGCTGACGGCCGCTGATGGAAACTCCGGCTTTTCAATCATCTCTCACAGCGAGCGGTAAGAAAGCGAGAGAGAGAGAGAGAGAGAGATAAAGGGAGAAAGAGAGGTGCGCGCCTCCTCCTCGCCTCAGCTGAAATGGACTGTTCATAGCCCCCTAAGAGCTGGGCTTTTATCAAACATGGCATGTGAGTGAGATTCCAGCCTCTCGAGTCTCCCACACATTAACAGTTCCGACTGCGAGTCTTCGCCCGCTGCCGCCGCGTGCGATCGATACTCTGATATTTAAAGAGCAAATACAATCTCTATTTTTCAAACAAAATCTCGCCCAGTAAATTATCGAGCGAGGGCCGACGTCTGCCTGCTGTTTTGGCCGAATACGAGATCATGACAAGTCGTTTTGTCTTATGATAAATAGCGTTTTGGCTTCACTGCTAGCTAGTATTACTCACAGAGTCGACGTAAAAATGGCAACGTAAAACTTTGTTTACAGTAAAACTTGGAACCTGTATTTGGAGTCACCGATTACTAGCATTTTAGACACAGGAAGATGCACCTCATTAGTTTTATGCACAGTAAAGTCACAGGCTTTGTCAAGGCCTTTGATCTCCGCGGTTGTGATTTTTTAAAACATATCTGCGGCGAATTAGGGTGGCGCGGCAGAGCCTTGAAATGGCACCAAAGACTGGAAATAAAACATGCTCTTCTCATCACAGACTTGGTGAATCTTGTCTGAAAACAATGGATCGGGTTGCAGTGCGAAACGTTCAACGACGGGGCAATCATAACAAATGTTAGCATGATCCAGCTAGGTTTAAAACGGTTGTTTATGACAGAATCTAAACGTACAACCTGCATGAAAGCACTGTAATTTTTGTTTAATGTAGCCATTAAAACTGATAAATCCAAATGACATGGAACAGATAACAGAGCAAGATGACAGTCATAATGATTCTTAAAGTATAAAATCTGTTTTAAGTGACAATATACAAAAAGACCATTTGGACTAAACTTCCCTTTATCTCTCTCTCTCTCCTTCGCTCAGGAAAGAGGGCAATCGGAGCAGATCTCTTTCCCATGGCTCTTAATTCAGAACTACTTCCCTCAAACTCTTTCCAGATGTTTCTGAACAGAAGCAAATAAAACGCTGTTCTAACCTTTTTCCACAGTCTATCACGGTAATAACCTGACGCATTGTTTTAACACTATTTTACATAAATATTATTCAGCAGTCCATTTTCTGCTGTTCAGGGCTTTAAGTAGTTTTTGAACGACCACCAGGAAACAATGTTCTAGACCTTTATTTAACAAACAAGGAACTGAAGTTCTCTAACAAATTTAAACATTTTAATCTGTAAAGTCAAGTCAGCATTAGCTGCCAATTTAACCTATTTCACGTTTTTGACATTTCCAAATGAAACAATACTCAGCAAAAAAAAAGTAGGTTAGAACTTTTTATCAATGTGGAAATGATGGAATAAAATGGCTTTAAATATTAAAATCTACTCAATATCAGTAAATAGCTGTTTGAATATTAGTGGCGTTATCAAATAGACAGTTTGGCCATGGTGATGTCAGTAACAAAGGAAAGTAGTTCCAAATTTACCACGTATTAACCAAAACAAACTTTATTTTAAAAATAAAATGCACAGATAAAACAGTCACAATAATCAACAGACACACTCATCGAGAAAGTATTAAGGGACTTTTAGATTTGCATGACCTAAAAAATGACTTCTTAAAAAGTTGAATACAGAAAAAAAACATTATAGTGCCATTAAACTTTAGTTTTCTCTTGCAATTTGCTCTTTTTCTCAATTCAGCTGCTGCAAAACAAATCAGAGGCGTTAAATTCCTTCAAACTGGAAGAATTTCCAGAGTGCACGGGCACGCAGACCAAACACGCCATAAAGTACGAACGAAAGGAAGCGAGAAAGAGAGAAAAAGAGAGGAAGAGAGAAGGGGTGGTGGGAGGGGCGAGCGCTCTCATCCCCTCCTCCAACTCTATTTGAAATGGACGGCTAATTATGCTGGTGGCGTCAGAGTTCTGGCTTCCCTGTGTGGGGCGGGAGGGGAGCGGCCCCCCTGTGAAACCCCAGCCCTCAGACACAGCAAAAGGGGGCAGTCAGTGAGGTAATGACCGTGTGTATGAGCGTCTGAGAGAGGGTGACCGAGAGAAAGAGAGAGAGAGAGAAAAAGAGTGTGCTGGCACATGGCCTCCCCCCCGTTTCCCATGGCCACTGAATTCTTCCTGCCATCTTTATCTTCAGCAACCGAGTGCAGACCGATCAGCAAAGGAAAGAAGGGTCAGCACACACACAACGGACCAACCTATAAAAAGCACTCACTTAAAACGCTTCATTAACCATTTAGTCACTTCATGTTACATATTCCAGTAAAAAACATCTATTTAAGCACGTATTTATCTATAAATAGAATTTAAGCACACATAGCTTTATCATATACGCAAGCTAAAATGGGGGCCTTAGGAACCGTTTGATTCCCTCTTCAGACCGAACAAAAATACATCATCATCAAGTATTTATCACACAAGAACCGAGTCCCTCTTTAAAGGAGCTATACTCAGGACACCATTGCTGGCCTGCGATGATCACATGAGATGGCAGACAACTACAAAGAGGAAAAAAAAAAAACACTTCTTATTTTAGATTGCAGCACCTCCTGGAGCAGGTAATTCAAATACTGTGGGATTATCAGCGTCTGGGCTGAACCGGTATTAGAACAAAGGTGCTCAAGTACCAGATCTGAAAGTGCTAACCTATTCTTTTCAGCGACAGGCACTGCTACTTTTTAATAACCAAAGCAAGGCAACAGACTGAATCTCCTGTAACACACAGGAAAGGTAACTGTACTGTGAAACCACTACAGATGGATCTTATACTGCATATGTAACAGCTATTTATCACCTCTTTACAAATATGGGAAGGCTATTAATGTACACAATTCACATAAAAAGTCTTTCTGTACAATTCGGTCAAATGTAGACCAAATCATTCATATTATATATATATATATATATATATATATATATATATATATGCTGCATATCAAGGCCTCACTAAATTTATTACCAGTTAATTGAACTGCTTTATAATAGAGTTAATGTCTTTCCAAACTAGGCTAAGTATTAATGTATACGCTTCACAAAAAGAGGTTTTTTTCTCTGTATAATTTGGACAAATTTAACTTCCCGTCACAAGCAGCAAAGGAAACGGTCAAGTAGAACCAGTACAGATGGACCTAATGCTGCATATCTAACATTCCTCATGCTTTTACAAGCTATTACTGTACACAAATCAAATACGGTTTTATCTTACCATACAATTTCACCAAATATAAAGCAACTTATGGTCACACTTTATTGTAAGGTCCAGATCTCACTATTAACTATGACTTTTACTAACTTAAACACTAACTAACATTAATAAACAGCAAATTGGGAGTTTAGGTACTAGGTAAGATTAAGAGATCTAAAACATGGTCATGCTGAATAAGTGATTAACAAACGCTTCATAAGTATAACAGGCAACATGCTCGATATACGTGCTACTAAACAGTGATAAATTCCTAAAGTGTTATACCATATAAAAAATATTTTTTTATTGCAGAATCTGTCTAAACTCTAAAATAATATAAACACAACAGTCAATTTAAGTGCTTCACTATATTCTTTATGAACATGAAAAGGCTACTAATTTTCACAAAAGTGTTTTGTTTCGTTTTTTTCGTAAAATTTCAGTCAAATTCAGACCAAATAATATATCTGAAAATGTTTCTGGTTTCCTCAAAGCGCATGTCAAAAACACTCCTCGCAGAATTTATTATCAGTATAAATTGTGAAATTAGACAAATACAAGAGTCAATTGAAGTGTTTTACTTTGAGGCTAAATTTGGAGAGGCCACATGCAAATATGTGTGTTGTTTCGGGGCCTCATATATAGTTGGCTTGGTTTTGAAGTGGTCAGGATCCAAGTCTGTGTGAATGTGTGGGGTGGGCTCCACAGAGACACTGTTGTTCTATTCATCTTTCATGTCAGCATTAAAACCATGCCTAAAAGTCGTTTACCCGCATTTTCGCAGACACATGGAGACATTCCTGTTCACTTTTTAGGGACTTTCCCCATGCTTTCAAATACAATCAGGTGTAAGTCAGACAGTTATTAATAAAATACAGGTGCTCGATTCATTAAAAATGATGTTTAATAAAAACACTCCATCTGCAAGTGATGAATCTCCTTAAAAATATTCAAATGCAAATATCACCCATCGTTCCTGTACTCATCCAACAAATTATTAACCAAGATTACAAGTTATCTGTTAATTATCTATTACAGTAAGAAAAGTGGATGTTGGCGGCACGTCCAACTATGAGTGTAACGTCTGGCAGCCTAATTTGCTAAAACTCTTCACAGGCGTACAGTAGAAGATCTCAAAGATATCGCAGCACTATTCATGGTAACCACACAGAGGAACCGAAAACGCAACAGATTACCCTCGCATGGTGTTTAGGTACACAGCGTACCGCAGCCAACCCATGTGCCCCTCATTAAAGATATCAAACACATTTTAAAGTCATCACAGGGGCCCAGCGCAGGTCCAGACAAGAGACTCTTCTAACATCTTGATGGTGGCAGAACTGCCTGCGTCAATCCCTAATCTCTCCACGTTGACGCACGAAAACTTAGGACCACACACCAAGTGAGGTACACTTACACCTCACCTGCTTACTCAGAGCCACGTGGTGACAGGAGGAGACAGGTGACTCCGGCACACAAAAAGCTGAGGATATCTGAGACTAAAAGGTCTGTTTGGAGTCACAGAGAAATTATAATTAAGATGACTTTATTCCACTGTCTGGTGCGGTTTTTGCAGGGTAATACGAGACATCTGATTCACATCGAGGCTTCAATTAAACATAAATCAGTTAATGAGAACAAAACAAGAAATATACGCATTTCAAACATTCTGAAAAATAAGATTTGAATAGAAGAGACCCAAAAGTAGCAAGAGAGAAAACAAGATGATAAACAGCGTCCGTGACATCATCAAAGCCTGAACTCGCTGATGCCAGTTCTTATCAGCCTGGGAGACAGAGAAAGAGAGAAAGAGGGAGGGAGGGAGAGAGAGCATTGAAAATTTAGAGTCACCACATCAGAATATGCCCAGCTGTGTGTGTGGTCCTTTTATGTTCAACACTATATGTCTGAACCCTAATTGAATAAACGATTTTCCTAGAACACAACATAATCAAACAGCAAAACATCTGACATGCAAGGAGTCGGGCAATGTTTGACTATTACAGATTAATGTTACACAAAAGCTGAATACCATCCCAAAACATACTGCAACACATGCACATATATAGTATTCCACATTTTGCTTATATTAGCGTATTTGACAAAAACAAACTATTTTAAAATGAACGTTTTTATTAAAAATATATCTTAATCGATCTAATAAGCTCGTTTTCATGTTACTATCGAACGATATCGATTTTTAAATAATACGATATCGATTTTTCATCTGCTTATGAAGATTAATAAATGCTTACTGGTGAGAGGAAATTTAAAGTTCGATCGGAAAATAGGTCAGCGATTTTTTTTCTAGCTAAGCTTTGCGACCTCAGTTCATAAATACATAAACTCTTAATCAATAATTGATACAATCATGGGTCTATTGTTTATGCCTAACCAAACGCGACAAATGCACTTCATACTCCTACAGCAAGAACACTACAAATAACGAAAGAGTTCTGACTTTGACAACTAATCGATTTTAAAAACAAACAGCACAACGTTAAACCAAAACAACTGCAGAGCAAAGACAATCCCTGTGACGTTCCCACCTGCGTTTAAACGCTCATTTGTTCCATATTTCTGTACAACGACTTAAACACAAGTTATATGTGAAGAAAAAACAAGACAGAGTCAAATGGCATTAATTTGTTTTAATGAGCCATTCAGTCGGCCCCTGTAACTGAATAACGAAATAAACCGTCGTTTCTAGAGTCTCGCGTCTATATTTCCAAAAAACGTTCATCTGTCCGTGTTTGTTTATTGTTTTGTGTTTAATTGTTCCTGTCTGGCGCAGGTTTAGCAGCTAATTCCGTCTTCACTTTAGACTTACACACTAAGCTGAACTTTGCGTTTGCTAACTTCATAACTTCTAAAGTCACACAAAAAGTGTTAGTAAACAATAAACGAGGTGAAATCTAAAAAGGAAGGCAGTCTAACTCCTCTCTCGTTACTAAGCAATAACGTCTCGGTCCAGCACAGCGCCACCCGTGTAGCGCGACACACTTCTAAACACAAAATTATTTCAACAAACATACTGTCTAAATCTCTTCGGCACAAACTATTCCCAAAACATCCCGGAGATGGAAAGGAGCGGGAAAGAATCGGGAAACCTAAGGGCTCCCGTTGCCAAAGTGGCCGCATCCACCTTGACCGTGATGGTTGATCGATGGGAATTGAACAAAGAGGATCAATTTCCGATCAGCGCGAGAGCCGCTTTAATCAATGGGCACCGAACCCGGCGAAAGCGCCGACGCGAGAGCAACGCGCCAGCCTCTCGGCGCGACGCTTCCCGGGACCGGCTCACCGGCACACACCGCGAGTACAAAGCGAAAGGAAGCTGACCTGGAGCTGCTGCAAATCAAAGCGTTTCCAATATTGAAACATCGATCCCGCATTGGCCGCCATCTTGAGACATATTGAGACGGAATGAAAGGCTGATAGAGAGAGCGCGAGAGGGGCTGGAGTTCAGCGCGAGAGAGAGAGAGAGCGAGAGAGAGAGGCGGGGGAGCGCGCGCAAAACATGGAGCGGAGCGGATCGAACGGCGCGAGCGCGCGAGGAACGGAGTTATCGAACGAACGCCGACCTGGGATATTGAATAGGGCTACTGAAAACAATTATTGAGAGCGTCCTCAATAAGAGGCAGAAAACGCGGAATGGAGTTTCCGCGTTCAGTCGAGCTCCCCGTGGCGCAGGAGCGGGAGGGGGATGCTGGATACGTTTCCATCCGTTTAAAGAAGAGAGTTTATACGGTTATTGATTTTTTTTATCATCGCTATAGATTGATATTACGAGAGGCTGATCAGATCCGACGCGATCGTGCGAGCAAGGCGAACGCAACGCGCCGCTTGAGTGTTTTAATGTTTCTCATGGTCAGATGAAGAACCTTCTGGCCTGTTGTTGTATTCATACACCTGATATATTGATTTCTGATTTGTTTTTATTTTTAATCCTATTAAAAATAATACCATATGTTCTTGTGTGTACGCAGTTGTCTTAAAATGCTTTTAATGTTGATGGTGTACATGTCCAGCTACCCTCTGTTTATACCCAAAAACCAATACATCTATTATATTGATTTTATGGGCATTCTTGCGTGAAGAATGTGGATACGGCGATCGATAGCTTAAATAAAACGAAACACAGTCTTAACTGTTCTTCATATAAGTACTGCATGAAGCGATATGCATTTTAAATGGTTATGGACGGTGTTTAAGATGGTGGCATTAGATGATTTGATGTTATAGCATAAACCCTTGTCCAGTCGATTCCTGATGAATTGTAAATACTGCTTTTGAACTTGAACTTGGAGAGCAGCGCCCTCTATTGGTTGTGTGTAGTATCGTCTCACCTCATTGTTATAATATAAGGTGATGATCCAAAATAATCATATGAATTGTCACAATTACTGATGATAACCAATCACTGTTTAGCCAACAGTGTTAATTGCTGGACAGTGATTACAATGATTACATAAATGCATAATTTATTAATTAAAATGTTTATTATTATTATATTTATAAAATTTATGGTAAAAATTAAATACTATACGGCCAATGATTATACTATTAAATTATTTTAGAATTGTGATTATTTAAAAATAGCTTATTATAATTTAATACATATTATATATATATATATATAAACAAACACATAGTTGTCAACATTTGGATCAAAACCTTTCTTCAAAGTTGTCCTAAAACAATACCCTTTCTTATCCTAGGACAACTTTAATAAACTTTTTTGATCCACTTTAAATGCTGACTACTGTATATACATATATAAATACAATTATTGATGTTAAATCATAAAACAGATTATGCTCATTTCGTTTCATAATACATTACTTATTTTGTAAAACCTAATATTTTGTGCGTGTGTGTGTGTAAACTGTGCACACAAACATATATAATATTAATACTAGATATTCTTTTATTCTTTCTTATATGGGTGTTCATCCAAAATTAATATTCTGTAGTGAATCGTTTGCTCCTTTACTTTTTAGATAATACACTTAATACAAGGTAAAAAAAAAAATTAGACACAATGCACACAATCCATTTACTTGTCACAACAATAATATTGGTAATTTCTACATACATTTATAAGCTTTCAACTCAATTTTAATACAGGTTGTCACTTTGACCACATTGATCGTAATTCAACTTTATTGTCATTGTGCAAAGTCCGTAACAAATAAAATACAGTTAGCATCTAACATGTGCTTAAACCGTAAAACAACATATAAAAAGGCTAAGAACTGTGCTAAATGAGAAAAGCACAGAATGCAAGTGCTGTATAATATGGTACAAAAATACAAAACAGTAGTTAAAAACAATGATATAATCAAACAATTAATCTAAAAACATTTTGTGGTGCCATGCATATAAGTAACACAATAAGCACACCAGGAGTTAAGTAAGAAAGTGAACAGTGATCATTTTAAGCTGAAGTTATACCACCAGATTCCTGAGTCAACAGTTCCATGAGTTTGGTTGATCTGTAGAGCAGCCCTGATTCCCTCACCCTCACACAGACACTTACAGAGGGAGAGAGAGGATGGGGGTTTCGGTTCAGACCCCTCAGGGTGGAGTGAGAATTGGAAGCTGGGAGAGTCCCAAGGCTCCTCATAAGTGCTCCTCCCCTTGGTTCCCCTCACTGAGACACTAGGGGAGCTACGCAGGAGAGCCGGTCCCACTGGCGGTTTGTTTTTTCAGGCCCACTGGAGCCTCTGAGCACCCAGCCCCCCTCTCTCCGCCCAGGCGTGCGCACACCTCATGGGAGCACAATTAAGAGTTGTCTCTCCTGCCTGCCGAGCTGTGGAGGACTCCCTCCTCTACCCTTCCCCTTTTTTAATCAAATAAGCCTCCTCTTGAGGCTAGTCCTCATTTAAAAAGTCGGCATGCAGGATTAGATTTTAATTATGGAGATGCAAAGACATGGCAAATGAACATAATGAAGAGACAAGCAGAGATGTGAGGAGGGCATTGTTCCGGGGATGTGCGTGCATGACTGTTTCCACATGCACACCTGGACCTGATGAGCAGTCATAAACAATAAATCTTTACCATAAATACTCAGGTACAACATCTGAAATGTAAATTGCCGGAGTATTGTGTAGTATGTAAGTCTATAGTCCGAGATGTATGTCTCGGACTAATATATTTTGTAGTGGAGGATTATAAAAACTTGTACAACTGGGTGAACTGCTCCATCTGCAGGCAAACGAACTACAGCTGAATACTGTGATCTTAATTTGATGACGGATACGTCAAACTTAATTTAAAACTATACACATATGTATAGTTTTGATGCCGTGTTATATATATATTATTAATTAATATATAAAAATGTAGTGCAAAAGGAAATAAAACTAAATGAAAAAATAAAAAAGTATTTTCCCCACTAAATATATATATATATATATATATATACACTGATGCTATAATTTGTGCTAAAGGAGCCCCAACCAAGCATTGAGTGCATAAATAAACATACTTTAAAGAACTTTTCTCTTTTGCAAATCTTTTTTTTTTTTATTGATCTTATGAAATATTCTAATATCTGAGATATTTTTGACTTTCATGTGATGTAAGATATATAAATAAAACAAAATAAATAAAAAAAACTTTTAAAATGTCTTACTTTACATGTAATTAATCTACAATACCTGAACGTTTCAGTTGAAATACTCTATATTTATTGAGATGTATCTATATATGTGTGTGTGTGTGTGTGTGACATTTATAAACATAAAATGCACCTGGGTTATTAACTGTAAACTGAAACAAAAAGCATTAAAAAATTATTACTTATAAACATTAAATAAAATAAAATAGACATGAACCGAAATGAAATGAAATAAATTATCAGGTTAAGTTAAAGTACTAGAATAATTAAATAAATTAATTAAAACTAAAAATTAATAAACTATATATATATATATATATATATATATATATATATATAAAACATATAAAAATGAAAAATATAGACATTTATAAATGATAAAAATCACAAAAACAACTTAAACTTTACAAACTTTAATTAAAATTAAAACAGAACACATCAAATTAATCTACAAAAAATTCTAAATATTAACAAAAAATGATGTAGGCGACTATTAATACTACAAGAATACTAAAACAGACTCAAACACATACATGCAAATGAACACTAAATTGTAATGTTGTGTTATATTGTCATTTTAAGTAATTGATCCTTTGTATATGTTTATTTTTAGTAACAGAACAGGCCTGACACATACACACACACACACGCAAACATTTTGAAAAATTACACATATACGTCCATTTACCAGAGAGATCAAAACATGGCCCAATTACCTCACTTTATCATAAAGAACAATGAGAAGAACATCAAAAATGACTAAAAATAAAGAGATCGAGGGCAGTGTATCATCATCTCTGTGTTGTCATATAAAGCAGCATGTATTTACAGGCCTGTCGAGGTGTGATGGAACCATATGGCTAATGTGATTGACAGTAAGAAGCAGCTGTAGGAAGCCGACACTTCCCCGCCAGGCTCCTGATCAGTTGTGTTATTGCTAGCACACATAAGCAGACCTTGACTCCTTCTCACCCCCCACCTGCCAGTCACAGACCTAACATGGGCACGCTCCCTGTCATGACCACACACACATGCACAATGCCAAGCAGGAGATCACAGCGACATTCCAAACATCCCATGGTGCAGTTCTTCTCCACGGCTCTTTTGGCCAGTGTTCGTTCAGTTGTCTGTGAGGACACTGCTAAAACAAGCTTTACACAGCCTGCTGCCGTGCCGGATAGCTGGACAAATTATTTACGGCAGCCTGACGGCACATTACTTGGCTGTTTGTAAGAGCACATTTAAATCTGGCAAGCATGGGATGACTGGCTATATTTGTAGCGCTGAGAATGGCTTTTGTTCAGTCCGATTGTTCGCTACAGATAATGGGAGACAAAGTAGAAACAATTTGTTCATAAGAGTTGCATGCCAAATTAAAGCCAAGGGCTTGACTGCGCTCACATGTTAAGATGACTGCATTCAAATGGATGAGTTCCATATAAGTGTGTCCCAATAATGTGCAATCATTTTTCAATCAAGTCCAGCCCCACATATGTATTGGTGTTGCTTACGTACACATGCATTTTCATTGCAATTATATATTAAATGAAAATATGTCATTGTAATGATGCAATAATCAATTAGCCATGTAACAGCAGTTTACTATATAGTGTGACAATGTATAGTAATCCACCACTGGGGCAAGTTGTCACAAAAGGTCAGTATGTGTTATCATGTTTTTATTGTATTAACTGTATTTTTTAGTTATTTGTTAAGCTAACTAAAATAACCCAGCTGCAGTTTAATTGAGATTAATTGAAATACACAATGAAAAAAACATGATTATAAGTAAAATATGAGTGTCTGTTTTTGCAAATGAACTCTTCATATATAAACACAAAAAGTAATAAATTACATACATGAAACCTATTAGAAATTGCAGTTTCATTATGTATCATTATTTTTTTACATATATGTTTTTTTTAATAAAGTTGAATATATATAAAGCATATATTGTTAATATTTATGATTGGTGCACATAATACTGTATAACAATCTTCATATAGGTAATATTAACATTACAAATTTTACTATGAGGGTTTTATTTGTTAACTATCTTCATCTACCCATATAATGTATGTATGTGAAAATTATCACCTTATAGGTAACAAATAGCCTCTGGCAATATCACTCATGATACAGGGCAATATAATATATATATATATATATATATATATATATATATATATATAGT
>JAUMHE010000059.1:11047028-11062360 GCA_032359235.1 Enteromius mattozi
ATATAATATATATAGATATATATATATATATATATATATATATATATATACTTATATAAATATTACATTTCTATTAACTGTTACACCCATTTTAGCATCCTTTCTATGCTTATGCTAAACTATACTGGCATAGTTTTGTCAGATTAATTTTTTGAAATTGTTTGAAACTTTTTGCACTGGATGAACCCTTGTGAGCCCTGTCTGCTCTCTAAGCCTCCTGGCTTTAAAAATCAGTCTTGTAAGCTGGTCAAAAGTGTCTCTACTGACCACCAATGTAAAAAGGGCATCAAATCATTAAAGTAATCCACGTTGCGGAGACATAGCATCAACATCTGACCAAACACACTGATGTGAGAAGCTAGCCGGCTTCACACCGTCTTTAAACGACACATTAGACATGCAGATGAGTCTTAAGGGGTTAGGGTACGCTCCAAATAATCCCAAGATAGCAAACCCTACAAACTCTGATCACATCACCTAGCATCTGTCTGTAACAATAACTGGGGGGGGTGCAAGGGCTGGGTCATTCTCTATATGGCAAGTATTCTTGTATTGTTCCTCCTCCTTTGTCTAAACATAGAACAGGTGGGCCGTCAAGCCAATTGTGCCAATATATAGCCGGAAACCAACGATGTCTGAGTGTCCCTCAGGCTTTTGAGACCAAGAACAGAGTAAAGAGAAGCTCTTCACAATGGTAGGCCTGCGTCTCTTTGCTTTTGGACTCTTTAACACGGAAATGCTGGTGCATGTGAACGGTGTTGTTCTTCAGACTGGGAGAATGTATTATTTAATGTTAAAATGTACATCTATGGATGGACTTACATATTTGTATCTTTAAATTAGACCTTTTTTATTAGTTTAGCTTCCATGTACCTTGATCTTTTTCACAAGAGCAACTTTGTTCTATTTTGCGTTGACTAAATGCATCTAAATTTGCGATGTGTTTGAATCGGGTCAGTTTTTGAGAGTTCTCAACTTTCATTTTATGCCATAGGGTGGTTAAAATGGCACAAACGTCTTAGAGGGTCATGTGATTTTTGCATGAATTTTGTGCTTATGTGCTTCAAAATTGCATTTTGAAAGCATACGGCTGCAAAACAAAATCATCCAAACCACTTTTTTGCTTGATTTCCAGGCACCAAAGAAGGCCAAGAAGAAGGAAGCTGCCAGCTCCAACGTGTTTAGCATGTTTGAGCAGTCACAGATCCAGGAGTTCAAAGAGGTTGGTCATTTCTAGGATTCTAGGTTTCTACCTAAACATTTTATTCTAGCGTATTCGTAGGTACTTACCTCTGTAAATCTGAATGGTCCTCCAGGCTTTCACCATCATGGACCAGAACAGAGATGGCTTTATTGACAAAAACGACCTGAGGGACACATTTGCTGCTTTGGGTGAGTGAAGCCACACTGAATGACTATATAAAGTGTAAATACTAGAGACACTGAAGCTAAGTCTGCGATACTTAAAGGCATTTATCCTATTAAACTAACAAGAGTATTGTTTTAAGGATTACAGTGGATTTCTTTAGAACCCAACAGAATGCTGTGAAGCCTAAATGCGATTACAACAATATGTTTGCTACAGATTTAAATGCAAATGTTATCATCCCTTTAAATTTTTGATAAATGCATATATAACAGGGTCCAGATGTGGCCTTTAATGTGGACATTAATGTTATTTTTTATACTTTAAAATATGCCAACCCCATAACTATTTAATTGCACTGAACATCTACAAACATTCCAGTTAACTCTCACTCCATTTTGAACTATCAGAGTAAGTGGCGCTCTGTATTAATGTATATCTCTGTATGTGCGTGTTTGGCAGGACGTCTCAACGTTGGCAACGATGAGCTTGATGAGATGCTAAAGGAAGCCTCCGGCCCTATTAACTTCACCGTCTTCCTCACCATGTTTGGAGAGAAGCTCAAAGGCAAGGATCAGATTTATCAGAATTGAAATGATAATCATGCTAATGAGGTGCAAATAGCTGCAGAACCCAGCAGATATCAGGCACACTGCATACTGATATATGAATCATATAGTTGAGCATCCGAAGCTTGGATTTTGAATGCAACTTGCCCTAGAAATGACTTCTACATTTGTTAATCAACATGTATTAGATTATGTAATTACAGAATAATCTATAATCTGTTACCTTTCTGTGACTGACAGGTACAGACCCTGAGGAGACTATTCTCAATGCCTTTAAGATCTTCGACCCAGAGGGCACAGGAATCCTTAAAGGAGAAGAGTAAGTAGATTTATGCAAATGTAAAAACGTTTCAGCACATCAGCGACTTTTGACTTGAAATAATCTCATTGAAATGCACATCATTTAATTTATTTCTTGTGTTTCTCCTCACAGAATCAAATATCACCTTATGTCCCAGGCAGACAAATTTACTGAGGCTGAGGTACTTCCTTTCCTTTCTATTTGCCTGATATAGTGCCATTTTAAAATTTAAATCTAATATTTCATTTTAAATTATTAAACTGTACTAGTTAATATCAAAACATATAACAATTGTTGAATGGATTTTAATCCCGATTTTTCAAAATTTACCTATAGGTAAACCAGATGTTCACAAACTTCCCCTTGGATGTGGCTGGCAACCTGGACTACAAAAACCTGTGCTACGTCATCACCCACGGAGAGGATAAGGAACAGGAGTAAAAACTACATTTCCCACGTTTCTCCATGTGTGTTCATGTCCATTTGTGTGTTGTCTTCTCCTTAAGCTCTGTACCGTGTTTTGTCAATAAAGAGATAAAAAAAAAAATCCAGTCTAGTTACAGTTGTTATTGCAATAAACTGTTTTAACTTGCTCAGAAAATAGTAGACTTTTCAAATAAATAAATATTTTCCCCATAAATCTTGTTTAAAAAAGAAATAAACCAAAAAGTCAAATCAAAATACTAGCAATCAGGTTTTGGCTCTCAATAACGTAAAGCATTACCGTGGGAAACCTTTCAACAAACACTTCAGACACTTCTTCTTTCTTAACACAACAACAAGAAAAAGCCCAAGATTTGGAAAGATTTCGTTGCCTCCCGAGGGGATTACCAAAGCTCAAGCGCAACAATAAGCTTAAAGCCACACTGGCGTGTTGAACGGTGCTCCGCGAACAAGGTCAACAGGGCCTTTTGTGTCTCTCCGGCTATTCACTGCAGCCCTATTAATAGCAGCCCTTGGTGCGTTCTGCCATTTTCAATGATAGGCTTTATGAATAAAAACAGGTGAGCAGAGGTGTAAACACAATTTATTGTGGTAGACGTTAGACTTTCTATGCAGACAAAGGGTTGAATTTGATTTTTAAAGTTCTATTCTAATCTATTTTTTGCTTGCTGTGAGTTTTGAGATGGGAATTGTTTTTATACAAAGCCACGGCTAAGGCTGCTATATATAATTATGTGCATGAGATCATCATAGGTCATCAATCAGAAACCAAAAAGGAAATGACAAAAAAAAAATGGGGCCTTTTGGTTTTCTGGGAAGTCTTTATGATAAAACATTTATTTTCAGCTTGAATGACTGCGGTATTAAATCATTATTCATGACACATGACAACCATTAAGAAGTGAATAGTGTCAAGAACGCTTTTTTGTATAATCAAGTATCATCTTTGTTGATTAATTAACCCAGGCAACCTTGCCCTTTCAAAATCTTCACTATTACTTTAACAAAAAGAAATAAACTACAGTAAATAGAAACAAAACCATTATTTATGCCTCACATGCTACTGAATACTTCTTACCATTAGTGAAATAGCTAGTTAGCCATCTTTTTAGCAAACTTGCATTCAGTCCGATTTCATTTTGGTAAGTAACTCCCCCTTTTTTCACCATCCAATCATCTCCTAATGACTATAATAAAGGCCAGGCCTTGAAATACATCACACTGTTGAAGTAAAAAAGATTGTGAATGGCAATAAAAACATACTTTTCACAAGTAAACACAGTGATTGTAAAATGCAAAGAAGTAAATAAAATAGAAAAGATCAGTGCCACTCTTATCATACTCATGAAGAAATACATTGAGGGATCTGTCCTTGAAAAGCAACAGACAGGGGATAAAGGCCTTGTGGTCACAAGTGTTTGTTATTTACTCTCCATACCCAACAGAGTCCGGCTACTCTCTGTCTGATGTAAAAGGAGAGGAGGGTTTGGCAGAGGGAACATTTTTAGCACTGCCTGCTAGCATGAAGTCCGCCAGGAGATCTATTCCAGAGCCGGAGTCCAACAGAGTATCTGGGCAGAGCGACGACAGGAAAGAAACAAAGATAAAGGGAAATTTGTTGCATAAGCATGTGTGTGTCTAAACACATGCAGTCTAGTCTTCTGATGTCATTTTGTATTCTTAAAAGCAATCTGTCCCCATGAAACCTCAAAGCTATAACTAAATAATTGTTACACACGCTAACCTCTCTGGCAGCAACAGCTTATGCCATGAGATCATAATGGTGCTCTGGAATCCAACCGCTCTCTGGTTAGAACTTGTAACTGGAAATCTAGATTAATATTAATCCATAATTCTCACCATGAATGCCGATCATGTGTTCTAGAATGAGAACCCTCTCTGCCAGAATCTTCAGTGCTTCCCTCAACTGCTGCACCTGCAAGAATACGAAAATAAATTATTATAACTGCACAATCAAAAACTTTAAAACCCGCCTAATTTTTGGGCACCAGGCTTACCTCTGATGGAGTCTCTCCTGGCTCACCTTTAGGACCCGGAACACCCTATTCACAAAAGAAAATAAGAAAAAAGAGAATTTTATAATACTACATTTACAAATAAATATGTAACCCTAATTATAAAAACTGATTTAGAATATTATTGCAATAAAAATTACAATTATATATACATATATAAAAATAATAATAAAACGCTATGCACTATGTGCACTTACAGGTTGTCCTTCCTTTCCTGTTATTCCAGGTTGACCCTTTGAAAATAGAGTAAAGCAGTCTAATTAGTGAAAACAAACATATATTTTATCCGAAATGCAAAATGTATCAGATTAGAATGTAGTTTATATCTAAATGTGACCCTGGGCCACAAAACCAGGAGATTTATAAGAAAAAAAAAAAGTATGCATGGTTGATGTATGGTTTGGCCAAAATACATAAATATCTGGAATCCGAGGGTGCAAAAAATCACAATATTGAGAAAATCGACTGTAAAGTTCTTAGCAATGCATATTACTATTCAAAAAATGTTCAATGTATTTACGGAATTAAATTTACAAAATATCTTTATGGAACATGATCTACATTTAATAACCTAATGATTGTTGGCATAAAAGAAATCATTTTGACATATGCAATGTACTGTTGGCTATTGCTACAAATATACTTGTGTGACTAGTTTTGTAAAGAAGGATCAGAAATGTAAGTCTTTGATGACTTACTCTTTCTCCTGGATCTCCTTTGGGTCCCCTGTCACCTGGTGTGCCTGAAAAGCTTAAGGCAGCCTATGATAAATGTGAATTAATTGGTATACTGTGCCTTACATATCTATACATATTGTCCAATTATTTATTCCATACATACTATAAATGCGTAGCATAGAGCACATGACTGTCTGACTGACAGACAGAAAGAAAGATAAAATAACTTACATTTTTCCCTGGAGCACCTGGGTGCCCAGGTGGTCCTGCAGGCCCTGTACAGCATGAATGAAGGTTAGTAAAAGATGATGCTGTTATCATGTATGCTCTGATATTGTAGTGTACCTGGTGGACCAGGAGGGCCGGAGGGCCCAGGAGGACCAAGTAAAGCCTGCATGTCACGATAAGCATCAAAGTCACTATCCTCATCTGCAACATGTAAGGTATGGTCATACTGAGATGAAAACAAATCAGATGCACTATTAAAATTGCAGCTTGTGCAGCTGTACTGCTGTTCTGTTCAGTAGGATTTGGTGCTCAGGTTCTGCTTTGGATTATCCAGATTCATGCTGCTTCTCAGACAGCTAACAAATGACTCTGATTAACTGCTGACAGACAGAAGCCAACCAGACTCTTAAACTGAGTCAGATCTCCGAGAGGTTTATTTAAGTTGATATTGTGTGAATGCTGCCATCTAACGGTCAAGTAGAGAATAACAGGTTGCTGAAGTTTTTGAAAAGACCATAATATAAATATAACCATATCTGAAGTATTTGATATCTTCTTTCATTCAGTTATGCATTATTTTAATGTCATTAATAATTAAAGTGATAAAACAGCATGTTTAATGTGGACTGTTGTACTCACGCTGGGCATGTTGTTTAGCTGTTAGAGTGAAAACATCTCCCCTGATGGAGAAGGGCCCTGGGGGCCCAGGTGGCCCAGGGAGGCCTTGTTCACCTGGTTGGCCTCGCAGCCCTTGAGGTCCTGTAGAATAATAAGGGGAGCTCAATGAGGAAAAATGTTTGTATTATCAACTTGAGTCAAGGTAAGGAGATCATACCTCTAGGTCCTATAGGACCAGGTTTTCCAGAAAACCCCATCTTTCCTAAAGGTCCAGGAGGTCCAGGAAGCCCAGGGGGACCTGGCAGCCCAACAGGTCCTGGTTGTCCTTTTGGACCTGAAAGTAGTTAATTTACCAGTTGAAGTAGAAATAATAAATCTGAATTCTGAATATATATATATATATATATATATATATATATACTTTTTAATCCTATTTATCAATATAAAATGTATACAAATATTTAAAATATATTTAAAATGTATGACATTACACATCCTAAAAAAGAACAGTTAAGCAACACATTATTTTCTTCTCACCTGGTTGGCCAATGGCATTGGGTGTTATTGGTGAGGGGTGTGTTCTATCCACTTCATTATCAGCTGTTCTCTCAGGTGATTGGCTGGGCTGAGGGAGACCGGGTGCCTCAGCATCTCTCAATAACATTATCTGTTTAAAAAAGCAAAACTGCATGCTTATTATCTTTACACGACTGGTTAATACGAGAGGTTACCTACATTCTGTCTTACCTGATTTTCAATGACACTCAGGCGATCTTTGATGTCTGCATAACCAGTACAGTTCATGCACTCTAAAAAGGATGAATGCAAAAAGAGATGTCAAGGCAATATGTAGTACGACAGCCGAGAAAGGGGAATTTCTAACCATAAAAGCAATACAGCACAGAGTGAATGGATTAAACAAATGCTATAAATCTCTCAGCCATTTGTTGTGTCATAAGTCAAATCTATGATCGTTCAATCTAAAGCACATTTTTGTTCTATTTTTGCAATATTATAATTGTATACTAGTCACAGTAACTGATCTGAATAAAGTTTGTGTGATGTTCTCACGAGTTAACAAAGACACATTCATTCATTCTGTGCTTAAAATTCCAAGGATCCTTCCAGAGTCACAGGCTTGTAGTCCAAAAACGAAATCAATCCCAAAACCTCAGTGTGAAACCAAAATAACAGTGGTATGATCGGTGCTGGTTTGTGAACGACGAGAATTTGTTAGAGATAGTAAATAAGTTTCAAGCACATTTTTGGTTAACATCCCTCCCTAGGGTAGAATAAGGAACAAGAAAACCAGACGCTGGCAAGCCATGAATTTCCATTTGCATGGAATCCTAGTGAAGGGAAATATCTCACTCTGGGTTTCCCTAACTTTCACCTTTTTCATTTGAGAGAGATGCTCTTCACAGCATAGGGCTGGTCAGGGTGAAGACAACCACAAGGTGCTGAATCTCTCTATGGAAGAAGATGATCTTCCAAGACAGCAGAGATTTTGGAATTATTTGGCATGAAATGACATGATGATGAATGTCAGGTGATCTCTCAGTGGTGAAATGCAATACAGCTATTTTTTTACCTAATGATGAGATAAGAATTTAAAGACTGCCCAATGATGAAATCAGAAACTTCAAAAAATTACATCAAAATCTGATAAATTCAACCATTAAAAAGTCTGCAAGATTAATGAAAAAAATAAAAGTCTTATTCAGCAAGGACATGCTACATTGGTCAAAAGTGACAATAAAAACATTCATAATGTTCTTTTGAGCTTTTTATTCCTGAATAAATCCAGAATAATATGTATGACGTTTCCACAAAAATATTAATATTAATTTTACACGGCCTTTAATTTATAGGGGTGGGTTGAAAACACAGGAACATAAGATTATATTTACCTGAAACACAACACTTATTCACGTACATTCAAATAAACCTGTCTACTAAAAAAATCCGCCTTTCACTATTTTAAAACCAGCTAAATTACTGGTGAATGTGGGTAATTAATGGACCAAAGCTAGTGCCTCTTTCACTGCTACTCCGCAAAACTGCACTTCTACTTTCTTCCAATCAAACATTTACAACTACGAGCTTCATCATCTGCTCTCAATTGACTGCAAAAGGCCACAAGCATGTCACTGTCAGGATCCTGCCCTGACTGTCTTGTCTTTGTTCAATGTCTCTTTGTTTTTGTATCTAAGCACATGGTTCTGTCTCTGTTTGTGTCTGCAAAGTGCTTCACTTGTCCCACCTCCTTGTTTCCCCTGGTCACGCCCCCTTGTTTAGTCCTTGTCTGCTTGATTTGTCTTCACCTGATCCTCGTGTGTGCTGCTCCATATATTGGGTCTACTTTCCTTGTGTCTCTGCTGGTTCATTTTGCTGCTTCGGTGTTCTGTTTCTTGGTCTTGAAACTATCCCTTGATCTTGCTGAAGTATTTTTGACCACTCATTTAGTTATTTAATATCTTTGTTTTCTCTAGTTCTTGTTTTTTGATTTGGTGCATTCTAATCCTAGTTTAACCCTTTTGATTTAAAAAAAAAAAAAAAAATTCCCTCTTTTTGTTTTTGCAGTCCCTTTCTTGGCTCTTTGATTTTTGCTTTTGGCTAGTTTTGGTTATCTATTGTTTTGCTGTCTCATTGTCCATTTTTGTCTGTCTTGTGTTTTGTCCTGTCTCTCCCTTGCCTGGATTCCCTGACCTGTCACCCACTACCTGGAAGCAGCTGTCTGGTTACTGGTTCGGTGAACTCCTGCCCTGGTGGCTAGACTGGTGCAACTTCTGCGATTCACTTCAAGTAATAGAGTCCCTGTACTCTTGCCTAGCCCTTCCTCTAGAGCGGCCGTCTCAGTGTTCAAATCAGCTGCCACATCAGACAGGCTCAGTGGACGTCTCTACTGCTTGTGCCGTGTTGCCTGCCCCACCCTTCTGTCTGGACACTTTCACCCCTCATTCTCCTTGCAGTTCTAATCCTACGTCTTGTTAATAAAATACCCTTGTCTGCTCATTTTGAATCTGGGTCCTATTTCTTGCAGATCCCTGACAGTCACAGTGTCATCAAAGGACAGTCTGGATGCCAGACCTCATGAAGGGACATTAGCTCGTTCCATAAAATGCAAAGGAACAAATTTGTCACTCTTCACCACAATATACACATCCACCAGAGCAGAAAAAGTCAACATGTCTCTGTTTTTCTGGATGGAAAGACATAAGGACTGCGTTAAAGGGCGATGCTAACTGCACGTCTGGAAACACCCATGATGGTAAACCCAAAGGATGCCATTCACTCTATATCTGCTTTGCTCAGAAAAACACCAATTCTGTAATATTTACTTTGTAGGGACTCCATGGCACCAGGTGATGTATGATAAAAGACTGTATGCAAGTCAAACCGCCGTTGAAGTTTGGCAGACTACGCAAACGCAGAATGAAATGTTCAGCTGTCTGACATGCCTGTTCTCCTCGTGCTTTAGCCATAACGCACGGCTCTGCTGGATACCGGACTGCTCTCAGATCAGCGGACAGCTGAACATTGGGGTATTCTGGAAAAACACCCAACGGATGAGCTGTAAAGGAGCACAGCACAATGGAATCTGCAGATTCTGAGCCTCTATGGTTTTTGCAGATGTGAAAGAGGCTTAAAACTGGCCATTTTTGGGAACTAGCACAACGGTTTTTATTAAAAGTGACATGGTTAATAAAGTTATGCAAACATGTGCCAGCATAGAAATCAGTGATGTATTGATGTACCAAACCAGAGTGTGACTTGTGTCTTAGGAGAAGTACAAATACACAAATCATACATGCAAGCTGACCACATTAAGACTCCACACCCATTAACAGCATTTTGGCAGAGACTGATGGGGCTTTCAGAGATTATGAAGACACAAGATACGTTTTGCATGTTCTCTTGGGTGAATACAGTTTATAAAAGTGGGTTATTGGTAAACTGCATTTCAGACAGAATTGGAATTAACTGCATTGCCTGATCTAAAGATCTACGTCATCATCCTTTGCTTCTGCTGAGTTCATAGTAGACTTATTAGTAATGATCCTCAATCTGTATCTGCCCTCAAACAAATACCTTGGGCACATGCATTGCAGAAAGACTGGTAACTGCAAGCCATTCCTCTTTAAGATTTAATGGCTGGAAAGTTTATCCCCCTAAAGCATATAGCATATATTAACCAGACTAAACAAATTTAATTTCAATGCACTTTAACGTAATTCCAGAAGTCTCCATTTACTCATTTGGTTTGGAAAAGGCCTAATTTTTAATAAACTAGAGCCCCCAGGTGCTACTTAAAAAAAACCTAAATGATTAAAATTGGATTCTTGTGGACATTTCATTTGATACATAACATCACTGGGAGTTGCTGTCTATTGAAAATTGGAAAACCATTGTGGATCTGTTACAGCTGTTGAGTCCAGCTGCAAATGTCCTACCACACTTTACAGCTTTGCTGTCGTGCGTTTTGTTTAAATTATGATGTTCATGATTCTGATCTATTTACATTTGTGATACTGTTTTTTAGACTATTATACATTGCCTACATTCTCATAAAAGTATAAAAAATGTCATTGAGGTGGTACCTTTTCAAAAGCTACTGATATGTACCATTTAGGTGCTAATATGTATACTTTAGGCATAAATATGTACCTTTCAGGTACGAAAATACATCCTTTATGGGTAAATAAGGTGCATGGATATAACTGTTGAAAGGGTACTGTTCCATTGAGCTTTCATACTTAATTGTGTCCCATAAAAGTATGTTTTTCTTACACTGGCAGTGCAAAAATCAAACAAGTAGTTGGTGACTAGGTGGTAGTTGCACAGTTCGACTATAGGTCAGATGCTTCATCAGGGTCTGAAAAGTTCATAAATCATAAAGGCCATGATATATTCAAGTGAAATTGAAGAAATAACTAGTATGACGTCATTTCGAACAAAAACATGGAAAAATAAAGTTTGTTTCGGTAGTTAGCCAAACAGTCTTTATACGAAGAAGAGAGTAAAACACAAGGTTTTAATCACTAAAAATGATCCCGCTCCGTTAACGCGCTGTCATCTCATTCAGAAAACATACTCCCGCCCCGTAGCATGACACAATTGGTCACCAGATACACAAGAGCCAATAGTATTTCACAACAGCATGACGTAATCGTTCACGAGACACACAAGAGCCAATAGTATTTCACAACCAACGGTGAAGTAAAGATTCTTGTAGCGGCATTTTTTGAAATTGCGCACATACTGCAGCGGCGCACAGGAAGTATACGGAAGAGAGCGACTGCGTCTGTTCCTCTCACAAATCAATTGTTTTGCCTCAGAAGACTTGGAATATTAATATTTTTCAAATATATTATGATGGTTGTTGTATCTGCCTGCTATATCTTGTGTTTTATTGACAGATGGTAGGTTTAGGGGAAGGGGTTGGGTTACGTGCTCATAAATGTGTAAATAATATCATTTAATTAAAACTGTTTGATTGTTTACATTTAAAAATCACACCCCTACATATATGCAATGATGCCATTGTTTTTACCCAATATATCTTTTAATTATGACGATAAAATAAAAAAATGATCGCGTCTGCATATTGACACTAAGAGTTTCGTATTTTAAACAACGGAGGATGCTTCACGTCGAAAAGTGACAAAAAAGGGGTACCTTGAGCTTCAGAAAGCAACGCAAAAGGGTCTTGACCAAGCGTCAAAATGTGACAAGTTGGAGTGAGACTGTGTTGAGTAAACACAGTTTGAAAAACACAGTGGCAATGTTCAATAACAGCATACTGCTGCTCAGGTATTTCAAGCCAAAGAAGGAAAAAGACCTTTGCTCAAGGTATAAAATGAACACAAAAGTGCAATAAATGTGTTGAATTGTAGTTTTTTATTCATCGTTTTCAAATGAATAAATGTGATTATAGTCTTGATATTTTATTTGGAAAAAAAATCATTATAGTCAATGTGGATTCAGCCCTACTTTGTAGTTATTTAGTATTTTTTCTATACTTTTTGGGGGTTTGAAAGTAAAAAAGTAAAAAGTAAATCCGATGTTGGCAACAAAAGACATTTTAAGTTGCTTAAAGGCTAATTCTCACTGCACCCACAGACGTCGACCAACGCAGACAATCACCAGATTACAGCATGTCACTTCTTAGACACTGCACATCCCGCCAAACAACGACTGAACATGTTCAGTCAGCGAAAACAAGCATTGGCTGATGCCAACAGACGCTGATAGGGATAACACAAAATCCACTGAACTTATTTGTTGGCGTCTGTCTGTGCAGTGTCAATTAGTTTTAAGAGGACGAACCTCAGCAGACTGTGCCATTAAAAAGACTTGAAATAATCTGCAAATAGATTATATTCATCATGGGACAAATACAATTTTGGGTTCACTGTCATACAAGTTAACCAAACGAACAGGTAGACTTCATTGGCATGACCATCTGTGCTTCACCGCAGAAATGAGATGATCTCACCCGCTACAGGAAAGCAGCTGAGGGAGCTGAAGAACACGCGTCCTCATCAATCATGAGATACCACACCACAGACATCCCATTTTCCCACAGCCTCTCTCACGGCTAGGGGTACTGATCACAATCTCAATTTAAAGGAATTTGTAGAGCAGGTGATAGATTTGAACCTCTGCCAGGCCTTCTGGAAACACTGTAAGGGGGTAGTAAGTAAGACAGCTGGAGCCGACTATGTATGTAGATATAGATAAGACTTTGACCAAGGCATTATGGGAAGTCTGAGTACCCAAGTAATTGTGCTGATGGGAATTGTTTCCATGGATGACAAATTCCTTTAGTCTAGCAATCAGGGTTTAGCAGTTGTGATCCAGGAACCCCAAGGGAGGTATAATATTATGTATTACTGTAAAATGGATCAGTTCATTTGTACTTTTCAAGACCCATTTTTGTTTAGATTTCCTTTTATGGATAGAATTCTTCAAGCCACTGTTATTTGCACAGTAAATATAAATTCTGTAAAAAAAAAAAGGCAGCAAATGGTAAAAACGATTTCAGGACACAAAATATTTTACAAAATGTATTTTCTGAGCTGTGTGCTTTTGTTCAGGTTAATAATATTCATTGAGAAATGCACTTCTGCTACAAACACATCCGAACTGAGTTGAAAATTTTTCTTAGGTAGCACTTTATTTTACGGTTTAACCTATTAGTTGCTTATTAGCATGCATATTACTAGAATATTACCTTGAATAATACCTTGGTGCACTATTTAGTGAAACACAAAATACGTACCAACCAGTACATATGACTGCAGTTTCCAAAAGAAATGAACACTAGAGGCAGTAAGCAAATACCTTTTTTATATCAGTTTTGCATTTGTTAACACTATAGGTTGAATTTGGTGAAGGGCATATTTCCAACATAATAGAGCATTAACTTTTAGCAACAGTCAATGGCTATTTCAATTCTGAATCATTGCAATACATACCTGAATACATAACCAAGTTTTATATTAGATTGTTGAGGATTTTTGATTTGTTGCATGCTATCTCTGGGAGTTGCTCTCTGGTGACAATTGGAATATGGTTATAGGACAAAGGATCTCTTACAGCTGTCGATCCCAGCTGCAACCACCCACCCACACCTCAACAGCTTTGCACCAGTGCATTCCTTGACGTCTACTCCTTCTTAGTCAAACATAAAGCTATCCTTCTCGCATAGTCAAACGCAACTGATCGTAATATCCAAGTTCTTGACATACTAACTTTTATTGAGATGAAGCGAGGAACTGGCCTCAATATACCAGGAATGCATTAATGGAAAAAACAAAGTTAACATAGGGAGGGACAGCAACAAAACGTCCAGCATTTCGCTGACTAATCTGATGGATGGGGAAATATTTCTTTGTCTGGGCTGCATTAATGAACAAACAATTTCATCGCACTGGTATCTTTTAAGACAAGGCACACAAATTTAAGACACTGTACATTCCTGAAGGACAAAACATCACTGAAGTGGTTGAACGTGACCTCAACTAGTCACGCAATTCTCAATAACTGTCAAACTGAGCTGAATAAACATTTAAACCACAACTCCAGGGGAGCATGAATCAGTTTAAAAGTTTCTTATTGCATTTCTGTTTACATTCATGGCTGGACTGTTAACTCTTATAGTTGGCTTGTTCTTACAACCAAGCTTTGAATCCTGCCAGAAGACAACCGAGAAAGCGCAAGTCTGTGTGGTACGACAGCGGTTTCAATTATGATGATCGGTCAAATACACTGTTAGCACTGGATGACAGTGAAGGCCAATCACAATGAAGTATTCTTATGGGCCGTTTACACAGAATGCATAGTTGTATAGTTTTCTTACATTTAGTAGAATGCCTAGAGTGTACAATTAAATAAAGTGTTTTATATTTCTAGTAGTGCTGTCAAACGATTAATTGCGAATAATCGCATCCAAAATAAAAGCTTTTGTCTACACAATATATGCATGTGTGCTGTATTTGTTTTTTATGTATATATAAATACACACAAATCCAGTATAAGTTTTGAAAATATTAACATGTATATATATTTATATATTTATTAAAATATTTAATATATAAACACATTTTTCTTAAATATATACATTCATGTTTTTGTATTTATATATACATATTTATAAATATATAAACACAGTACACACTTATATATTATATAAACAAAAACTTTTATTTTGGATGCGATTAATCACGATTAATTGTTTGACAGCACTAGTTTTAGTTATGTTTTTATTAGTGCTGTCAAACGATTAATCGCGAATAATTATGTCCACAATTTACGTTTTTTCACTTCATGTCGTACCGTGTATGTATGTGAATGTGACAAATAAAATTTGAATTTGAATGAATTTGAATTTGAAAATATATAAAAACTAGTGCTGTCAAACGATTAATCATGATTAATCACATCAAAAATAAAAGTTTTTGTTTGCATAATGTGTGTGTACTGTGTATATTTATTATATATATAAATACATACACATGCATGTATATTAAAAAAATATATGTTAACATATAATATGAAATATTAATATTTAATATCAGCTATATAAAA
>JAUMHE010000059.1:11067952-11094175 GCA_032359235.1 Enteromius mattozi
GATAGATAGATAGATAGATATATAGATAGACAAAGAATCACAGACAGACAGATAGATAGATAGATAGATAGATAGATAGATAGATTGATAGATTGATAAAGAATCATACAGACAGATATAGATAGATAGAAAAGTTGTGAGCCACTAGAAACTGTTGAATTAAGTAATAATATAATTGTTTAACAATTCCAAGTTTTTCGAGTTATTTGACCTTAATCAATAACAATAAATGCAATATAATAAGGCTTCAGTTCGATAAACCCAGAGACATTTAAGCCGGTGACAGGTTTACCTGTTGAGTGTGTTTGGTCCAGTGTTGTGTTCCGACACTGTGTGCTGCAGTCTCACTGGAACCTGATAAATAGCTGCTGAAGCTTTAAAAGCACGCAAGGAAAACATGAAAATACAAAGAAGTTTCCAAAATCCCTCACGCATGGTCCGACGTCTAACAGCTCTTCCCTTATTCCCTGTGCTTTATCTGATGTTATCCTGCTCAGACGAGCTGTGTTAAACGCCTGAGTGAGTTATTGAGAGACCTGACGGGTGAGGAGATACAGTCCCTGACTAGAGTAAAATACAATCCCCTCTTCTGGAGTAAAACACTGGCTATGTCTCATAACCTATTTGGCTGACTATCTAGTACCTACTACATAATAGTCAGCATTGCCAAAAACGCTGCAGGCGTCTAGGTACTGTGTAATCTGTGTGCCAAAACCAATACAGAGAGTTCTAAAATACAACCAGAAGGGGAAAATATGTATTTAGTTCATAATAACTTATATATTTAAAAATAAAATGATGATAGATGAGGACATATTAACAATTATATTAAAAATAAATAAATAAAAAAGAGCAAAAGTTATACTTTATAACGAAAATGGCGTTTTAGCGCCACATGCAGGTCAAACGTAGAGTTACACAAAAATATTGAATCTCCATAGATTTTGATATTTTTAAAATATTGATATTTTTCAAATATTATTACAATATAAAGAGGTTGTTTTCTATTTGAATATATTTTGAAGTGTAATTTGATGTGATGAATGACATTATTCAAGTCTTCACTGTCACATGATTCTTCAGAAATCACTCTAATATATTGACTTGTCACTCAAGAAACATTTCTTTTTTAAACATTGTAAATGTCTTAATGCACCCATGCTGAATAAAAGTATTCAATTCTTCAACAAGTAAACTTATTGCAACCCCAAATTTGTGAATGGTAGCATACATTACTATTTTAAAAGAAAAACAACGACAACAAATCTTGAAAGTGATCTTGAAATGTCTAAAATGTTAATGATATTTGCATCAAATAACAATACGACTGCTTCGTCAACTTCAATGTGCCCACTAGACCAGTGTGCAAAAAATAAAAGTTGGCATAAGAGACAAGCATATTCAGGGCTGTCCAACAGAGACAAAACAGAAATGTTCAATTACAGCAACAAATGAGAGTTGGAGGCACTACAGACCCTGAGACTCCCCAGAATCTACAAGCAGAAAATATAGATATCATATATAAGTGTAAACTTACAGAATTTGATTGAAGACATTCTGCATGTTGGGTCATTGTTTTTATTAAAAGGGAATGGTGTGGTCTAATGAGCTTATCTGTGCATAAAGCATGATGTGTTCAATTATATTTCAAGTACCCTTATCACTTAACTAGTTATTTGTCTTAGTTTTGGAGGACATTTTCTGCAATAATGGCTAAGCCTTCAGTCAACATGAAATTAGATTACAGCTTTCTTTTTAACAAACATCACTTTCTAATGACAATAAAATAAAACTATTAGCATTATAATAACTGTAACAGCAATTTCAAAAAGAAGGGGTTTATAGTGATAGTACATTCAATCATTCTCCCTGTAAACAGGAATGTCTAGATAATAGTCTGGCTTTTTTGGTTTTGGCCTATGAGCGTTGAATTAATGCATCACTCATGATATGTCAGAATTTGTGTAGGAGATAAATCAGAGGATCTACTATGAGATCCTGACATGACTTGAATGGAAGCATTTTGTGGGAGATATGAAGGGAAAGCAAAGATTTGTAAATCTAAAATGTTGCAAAGCAATCCCATGTGATAATAAATATAGTGCTTTTTTGATGTCTGGTCCATATTGTGTCTTTTGCAGCAGTTCTAGGAAGGTCAGTGATCAGTCTGTCGGATTATCAATGCCCAGTGTACAGTGTGTGTGTGTGCCTGTGCGTGTGTTTGTTTGTGTTTGTGTGTGTTAGCTAAGAGGGGCCGCCTGGATGACCGAGACCTGCTCGGTACAGATTCTTTTCAGTGGTGGGGCTCCACAACTGTCCTCATCCTCCTGTACGCAGAGAAAAAGGAACAATTCATTATTAAACAGTTATTAATTTGACTAGTACAAAAACAGAAGGTTTAATATAATATAAAAATAAATACACAATATATATAAAAAAAATACATATAGTAAAATACATAGCAAAAATAAAAATGAAAAAATACTAAATAACATGAATTTGAAAACACAGCCCAAGGCAGAGGAATTATCCTAGCATTCATGCTTTAATATGTAGAACCTCTGAGTAGTTATGTACAGTTTTTTACCTGAGCAGTAAGGGGTAAAAGATCTTCTTTGATCAGTGTTGGCGGCTCATCTGCAATCTCACTTGACTGCAGCAGTGGCTCTAGAAAAAAAAAAAGTTATCATTATTAAAAGTGGGTCAACTGACTAAACGATTTCAGTGAACCTCTGTGAAATATGTTGTTTTGGAGATAAGAGCATAATGTATTTGTTCAGATCACAACGACACAAAGAGGCCAGAACACTTACTGTGAAATCTCAGGTTAATATGGTTAAATATTTAATATAAATTAGATTCATAAAACTACAAGCTTTATAAAACACTGGATATTCCTTTGAAAATGTGTAATTTAATTATAAATAATAATATAATACATAAATAATAGAATTAATCAGTAATCTAATTTATTATATTAATGATAAATACTAAATAATAAAAATAATTAGTAATATAATATAATAATTTGCTCAACACAAAAAATTTAAATATTAAAAATATGTATAATATTATATATAAAATAAAATCCTTCAGCTCTGAGATGAACTTAAATAAGTCTCACCTTCCATGATTTCTTGGCCGAGGGTGGGCGGCTGTGGGTCATCTGTACGGTAGTCTAGACTCTGAGGTGCAGGGCTGACCGGCTCACTGGGCTGTGGACTGGAGTTATTGCTGCTGTCTGCAGCTACTTTATGCTGGTACGAGTCTGACAGAGAACTTTGGTTGCTGTTCTCATCTGAAAAGGCAGGAGGCAACCAAGGGAAGATAAGAATTTGACATGAAAGAGGGGGAAAAAATACTTTTTTGGCAGAGTTTCTATGTGAACTACGCCTTTAAAATGCTAATCTTTACCTTGAAAATCTAACAGTACAGAACAGGAGTTATCAGATGACTCCTCCGTGGGAAAATTCTTCCGTTGTATCTCTCCACCCACAGACACTTTGCTTTTGTCCTTCTAAAATTCATCAGGTTACAGATACAGTAAATATAGCGGAGTATGAAAAATCAGTTAAAACCAAGAGAAATCAACATCTCAGATGTGTCATACCTCTTTTGTATCCACCACAGGAACCCATTTAAATATTCTTAATGATGTATCTCCAACTGTGACCCATTTCTTCTCCCTGAAATAGAGGAATTGTGTTACAGGTTTCCCATAAACATGACTTGAAGGCTCTATCAAGTTTCTATGTTAAAAATGCAACCACGCAGAAAAAAGCACTTATCAAGTTTCCAGATGGAGAAAGTTTAAAGGCTCCTCTAAGAGCTGCTTTTTTTTTCAGGACATGTGGGATTACAAAGTCCATTTGTTGATGAGTTGAACCCTATCCAATATCCCCATTTATTTCAATCACAAAAGTGCTTGGTTTTTGCTGGGCTAAACCCTGAGTGAATGCTTGGATTATTCTTGAATAATATAATGAATAATAGAACGAATAAATTACTAAACTAGTAAAAAATAATAATATAATTTTTAAGGTTACTGACAGTCCTAAATACTAACGTTACGCTTCTTCAGAACACGAAGAAACCTTTTAAAAGTCCTCTCTAGACCCGCCTCATTTTGCCACTTGTCCCATGAGAAAACAAAGACAAGCGCGCTGCTATTGGCTGTCTCTCGTGTCAATCAAACGGCATCCTCTTATAAAACTCCTCCTCCTTTCCGACTGAAGTTTCTCTTTTGAAAAACATTTCTCTGTTTGAAAGTATTATGACGCCGCCCGTCATACTCACCATCTCCGTACTCTCTCGATAGCCGCCATCACTTTCTTAATGTCATCTTTAGCGCGGCTTCGGGTCTCCGCGCGGACCGAGCGACCCGACATTTCTGAATTTTATCAGTACTCTTACTGGAATCGTGTCGGTCTCGCCGTCTGGCTTCGCTAATCTCGCATCGCGAGAACTCGTGACTCCACTTTCCAGAGCTTCTGGACAGGTCCCACCTACTTATTGAGGGCACAGGTGGCTGCTGTGGCTTTACTTTGGGAAATTTATGGTGACTTTTTTATAAGATGAAAAAGCCGCTAACCGTATATATCACTCAACGACCGATTACCCAAACACATTTTGTGAAATAAGTACTTGGTTATAACCAACATGCTTTAATATAACTCAAAAAGGTCATAGTTCGTTTCAAAATAAAAGTCTGGTTCTGTTCTTTTTTTGATGAATTAAGGTATTAAAACAGGTGTTGTAATTAATGTTAAATATTATGTTAATTAATAAAAATGTAATAAAACAAAAAGCAACTATGAGCATTTTTGTTTGACATTTCGTTGCAAAAATGTTAATATGCTTGCTTTGTTTTTAATTAAGATGCTTTTCATACTTTTAATTGTAACAAAATAGCTGATTGTACTTCCTAAAGTTTCTTTAATTTTAATATCTTCCTAGTTAAATATGCAGGCAACTATAAGTAGACATAATTGTAATAAAATCAAATGATGATGCAGTGCAAAGGCAAAGCAGAGACTAAACATTTTCAAAACTAAGTTAAGAGACTATAATCTGAAGATAATTAACAGAAGATTATACACACACACACACATATATATATATATATATATATAAAAAAGGGTATCTTTCCATTTCCGCATGACTGCATATATTTCCCTTCAAAAGTGTAAACATCACCTTTAAAGCCATAGAAAAATTTGTGAAAGAGGAAGAAAACTAATTGACAAACACTTAAAAATACCCAATTTATTCAATAAAATCAGCATGCTAAAGCAACTTAATTCTTAAACCAAAAACAGACTAGATTTCCAGTGAAAACAAATCAGCTTTTAGTTCTTTGTTGCATTCAGCACTGTGTCCAGAGCATTCTGAGCATCTGTTATCTGCTGCTGGAGTCTCTGTCTCACTCCATCATTTGAGGCTTTCTTCAGCATGGTCTGCATGTCCTGGATAGCAGAGCGGTAACCGGTTACATTGTGAAAGACGCGAATGGCACGGTCCCCACTACTCACTAAAAAACGATTGTTGATGTCAAACTTAAGGTCGGTTATCTCTTCGCTGTGAACACCGTGAAACTCCTCCTCTAGTTCACCAGTGCTGGCATTGTACATGGCTATATCACAACCATTTGATATAGCGACTACACGACCATCAGGAGACAGGGTAATGCGGCTCCCCTCCGACACCTGACATGGCACGGTCCGGAGCAAATATGGGTCCTGCTTTTTCTTATACTCCACATCTGTGTCCCACAGCTTCCATGTGCCGTCTTTAGACACAGTCACCATTCTGGAAAAAGTTTTATTAAAAGGTTAGCTCACCCAAAATAGAAAATTCAGTTTTTTCAAAAAGTCATTTTGTTTCAAACCCGTAAGACCTTTGTAAATCTTCGTAACACAAATTAAGATATTTTGGATAAACCGTGAGAGCTTTCTGGCCCTCCATAGACAGAAACGCAAACTGAAATGTTCCCAGTTCCAGTATCGTTGAAGAGTTATTATTTTTGTTTTCTTTCCACACAAAAACTATTCTCATAGCTTTGTAAAATTACGGTTGAACCACTGATGTCACATGGGCTATTTTATCGATGTCCTTACAACGTTTTTGGGTCTGGGAACATTTCTGTCGATCTATGTAGGGTCAGAGAGCTGTGGATTTCATCAAAGATGTCTTAATTTATTTTCCGAATATGAACAACATAATGCTGAGTAATTTCATCTTTGGGTGAACTATGCATTTAAGTATAGCTATCTAAACTCAATGAAAACTAAAAATGTAAAGTTTCTGCAAAGTTCAGATACAAGTAACAAAATTATTACCACACCTTAATATCATGTTATTAAAATGTAATAAAAACATGTTAATAAAAAAAAAAAGATGAGAAACGTATTTATGAAAATAACTGAATAATTGCCGAAATTACTGAAATAACCAAATAAAAATATTGAAATAAAGTTAAATAAAAATAGATAAAATGACTAAAAATAAATAAAATCTAATTTAAGATAATTCAAAATATAAATAGATGCTATAATTAATATTAAGTATTAATATTTATTAATATGAATTAGTTATGATTGTATTTATGGAAATAAATGTTATTATATATTTTTTTTGCTCAATGGTAAAAGATGAGATGATCTTGCCTTCGAGAGTCATTGGAGAAATCAAAGGAGTAAACCCCAGCTGAGTGTCCCTTAAGGTCAAACGCACGGGCGACCTCTTTGAACTCCCCTGATTTGGCAAAGCAAACCTCCCACACCTTCACATCAGGGGTAAAGCCACAGGAAGCGACAAACCTTATGAGAAGGAAAAAGTTTTCAGTCTATTTAAATCATATCTGCATTACGTCCATGTTTTGTATTACCACTGATGCTGGATATGAATCTTTTTATGACTCTGTGTTGCAAAGAGGGTTTTATCAAAAGGACATTAACATACACACATTTGTTTAACTACATTAAAAATGTCAATTCAGACTGCTTTTGCAGCAAAAACATTATAAGTGCATATTTTCAGTAGAAAATAAAAAATATATGATATGAGCCCTTTAAAGACTAGAGGGTTTAAAAAACAAACCTTCCACATGGTGACACGGCCACATGCGAGTTGGTCATCTGATTCGTGTTGATAGTAGCTAAAACCTCTCCCTTCAGATCCCAGATCACAATGGTGGTATCAACAGAGGCAGACATTATAAATTTGCCTGAAAAGCAAATATAAAACTACTATTTAAGTCTTACGTAAGCTTGCTTAGCCTACGCTCGTCCCATTTAGTTTAGCTGCATTTAATTACTGGAGTCCACTGACCTGTCTCCGCAATGCCGATGTTAATAACGACTCCCTTGTGTTTCTGAGAGAAATCCTCTGAGGCAGCTTTGAAACTGAAAGTCCCATCATCCTTTTTAATCATCTTATAAATGCGAATGGTCTCTCCATTAGCCAGCCAAGTGATAAACGCTCTAGGGACAAACACAAACCAGTCAGCAGCAATAATAGTTACAAAAAACTGTTAGATTTAACTTTAATTGAACAGCATATTATTAATGAAGCCAAACGTACCGAGAGTCTGGGCTGAAGCGGACGAGTGTGGCATGGTCGAACTCAACGTTGGCCCTCAAGCACTTGTGATCTCGGTCCAGGAAATCTTTAGTGCTCCAGATCCTGATGGTACGGTCATCCGAGCAAGACGCAAGGTATTTGCCATTGCTACTAAAATCCAGACAGGTGACTTTACCACTGTGATTCTAGGAAAAAAATGCACAGAAATATCAATACATGACTTTAAAACGCACCTACTGACAACATTTTGAAATCTTGACATTCTAAATAGGATTATATAAGTAAACAATTATTATTAGAAATACAATGAAGGTTTGTATAAATGTGTTTTTTGCATCCATTACTTCAGCCTTTAACGTAACATTATCTTCAGAAATCGTTCTTATATGCTGATTTGCTGCTCAATTTTTTTATTATCATCAGTGTAGAAAACAGTTGTATAGAAATCTTTTTTAACATTATAAATGTGTTTACTGTAGAAGCCCGTTTCAGCCACGGAATAAAAAAAAAAAAATCACAATTTTGACTTTTTTTCTCTCGCTATAATTACGAGATATTAAGTCAGAATTGTGTGACATTAACTCACAATCGCAAGTTATAAAGTCGCAATTCTGAGAGTATATCAGTCTTTTTTCCCCTTAAAACTGGACTTTAAAACTCGCAATTCCAAGACAGAAATTGTGACTTTATATCACACACTTTTGAGTGTGTATGTGAGCCTGGACCACAAAAAAAAAAGGCTTGAATCACTGGGGTATATTTGGGTAAAAATTCCAGATTTTTCTTTTATGCCAAAAATCATTAGGATATTAAGTAAAGATCATGTTCCATGAAGATATTTTGTAAATTTCCTACCGTAAATATATTAAAACTTAATTTCTGATTAGTAATGTGCATTGCCAAGAACTTCATTTGAACAACTTTAAAGGTGATTTTCTCAGCACTTGGATTTTTTTGCACCCTCAGATTCCAGATTTTCAGATAGTTGTATCTCAGACCATCTTAACAAACCATGCATCAATTGAAAGCTTATTTATTCAGCTTTCAGATGATGTATAAATCTCAATTTCAAAAAAATGGCACTTATGACTTGGTCCCGGGTCACATATCTCACAGTTGAAAAAAAAAAAAAAAAAAAATCTGAATTGCTGGTGTGCATGAACCGATTCTGAGAGGAAAAAAGTCAGTATTGTGAGACAAAAATGCACAGTAACCTTTATTTATTTTTTATGGAGTGGAGGAAACGGCCTTCCATACTCTACTGTAAATGTGTTTACTATATCTTTGAGATTTGCAGGAATCACCTTTAAAGAGGAAGCCAGTAGGTTGTGTGAGAATGTGTGCTGCTGCGGTTTCTCCTTACGGGGGCGCTGTTGTTGCTTTTGCTTTTTGGAAGAAGCTTTCGCTGCATTTTCCTCTGCTGTAACATTATCCAGCAGTTTGTTTACGAAGACATGACATAAAATAAACTACTTTAAAACATAAAAATCGAACAATTCAAAACTGTTTCAATTTTAAACGTTAGTGTGAAGAAATCGACTTCAAATGAGACACACATACCCGGTGCGCTGGTGTCTTTCTTCTGTTCTTTCTGCTCAGATAATTCGCTTTTCTGTCTGCCAACAGCCACGGCCACTAACAACACCAGCGCACCTATCAGTAGTGATAGTGCAAAGATCGCTGCAAACTCCATCTTGGCGAGATCTGTGCCACGTTTTCACTCCTGACACAAGCAAGCAGACTCGGAGACTGGCTGTGAAGCTGCAGAGCTGTCTTTCTCTCTTTTCTGTAACTCGTGTCGCACTTAGTTCCACTTCACTCCAGTGACTCGCTGGCAGCTTGACTGCTGCAACACATAACCGTGATCTTCACTGACTGTGCTTGTGCATCAAACTTCTCAGTCGTTGCGAGACAGTTCCCTGTAGTCGTTTTCAGAATTGTACAACTTGTTATATAAAATACGCGTATGAAATGAAATCTCAAAATAGGGCTGTTTTCTCATAGAATGAATTACATTGTACGGAATCTAGTGAAACGTCTACTCACCACCGCGCAGCCGCGAGATTCTTCTTCTTCTTCGTGGAGTGAGTGACTTTGGTAAAGTTCGCGCTGTTAGCGCCTCTAGCGGCGTGGAGTCTCAGCAGATAACCCTGCGTGGACGTTTTTTCCAACGAATTAAATTATAAAATTATTTTTAATGTAATTGTATTGATTGAAATGAATTTCTTATCAAAAATGTAAATGTTCATATAATATATTTGACATCTTTTTTTTTTTTTTTTACACAATTCTGAGAGATAATTCCACCAAATTAAAGGCAAAACAGAGCTGACACAAGATTTATGGATTGATTATTATTAAAAAATAATAATTTTAAATCATTTAATGTTGTAGAATTAAGTAACTATTTAGGGTTTTTATAAATAAAATGAATAAAATGTTGCCAAAAGAAAAGTGCTATGAAATCTTTTGATTTTGACTTAATTTGGATAAGAAGAAATCATGATTTTAGCTATTTAAGACACTTTTAAAATAACTTATTATACCGTTATGAACTTGTAATTCATAACAATTAGTAAAGAACAATAATAAATAAATTTAAAATATAGCCATTTGAAAAAAAATAATGACTTTATTTTTGCGGGGACACCAAATGTACCCCCAATCATAGAATCACTCATATACATATATATGTGTCTGTGTGTATGAAGTGTAGTCTATCTATTAATACAATTTTAACAAATACAAAACCTCAAAGACGAGTCCACACATGCATATATTAGAAGGCCAACCCATTTTTTTTAAAAAAAAGGGAAACAAAAAAATAGAAAATATTTCCAGTTAGCACTTACAATACAATCTATCCATGTATGACATTTCTATCGATTCATATATCAGTTCATTCTTTTTGACATCATCAATCCACAGGTGCTACACCATAACATCATACAACAAATATAATCTGAGTTATTATTTAAAAAAACTAAGGTCCCCGCTTCCTCTTGAATCATAATCAGACATTTCATGCATTCATTTAAAAAAAATAAAACTAAAAAACAAGAAGATAATCACCTCCAGTATCTTTACTCATTTGTTGAAATTATCCACTGATTTGTAATAAATTCAAACAAAAGACTTGCACTGCCCTTAAAGTCACAGTCACACTTTTAACAAGAAGTGCTGAATTAATAACAAAACCACATTGGTCCTAATTCTTAACCAACTTCCAAAATTGGACCTTAGCTATAAATTATATCATATACCTAATTTCTCAGTAGCTGAACATCTGTGGTGCTGTGGCGGTCTGTTGTTGGGAAGGTCCTGTGACCTGTGGCTGAATCTGATGCCTTTGTTCTGGCAGTGTTTGTGGCTGTTCTGGGGTGGCCTGAGAGTCTGTCTCGGTTTCATCTATGGTGGTCACATGGGCTCCGTCTGTCGAAGCGACGGGCCTCCAGGTTAGAGCGGGCTGCTCCAGCTGGTGGGAGATCGGGTTGACGAAGGTAGTGAGGTTGATGAAATGTGCAACCGGCTGTGAAGCAGCGGCCCCCGTGGATCCCACCGCCTCTGGCTGGAGTTCGGCCGGCCGGTTGTGGAGCATCGCCGAGCCGCTGACAGCATCGAATGTCACAGTGAGGATGGAGCTGTCCAGGGTAAGAGGGCGATCGCTTGGAGCCAGGTGGCCGACGGCGACGGGCTGCAGGTTGCTAAACTGTGCAGGAGCGGGTGTGGTGATGGGGGTCACGGTGATGTTGGTCAAACTGACCGAGCTGGAGGGGGCTGGAGGGGCGTTGGGATCAGCCAGCACTACCACCTATGTGTGTGTATTCAACAGATTAGATTATTTAATATAATCGATTGAAACAACACTCACAATCAAAGTAATAGACTTAATTAAATTTGAGTTCAATAACACTATTAAATGTTTAATCTTTAGCAAATCTGTAATGTGTAATCTCAAAATGAATATCCATTTTTTACTGTAAATTATTAAGTTACGACACCTAAGTTATCTTAAAAAAAAAGAAAAAAAAATAGAATTTTATTATCTGCCAATCATCAGTTTCAGCCATTACATCATCAGAATTTTCATATCGGTAATTGAATTGTAAAAAGAATCATGCTCAATATGACCAGGGATGTGCTTTTTGGAAGTTAATAAGGTTCATTTTTAAATGTAATAAATTAAATAATTTAATAATTAAATAAATGAAATGTAATCTTTAGCAAATCTTAAAATTATTTTACATTTTTATACTGTACATTACGTTATGATACACAAATTTCACTTGTAGCATTTAAAAAATGTAGTTTAGGGTTTCATTTGTTATTTATTTAGACAAAATAATATAAAAATAACAACAAAATATATATAACAAACTAAAAATAATAACAAAATAATAATAAATCTTAACTAGTTGTTTAAAATATCAATTTACTTTTTTAGACACATAGTATAGAATTTTTATTACATTTTGAAAAGCAATTGTGAAAATTGTAAGACCAGTCATGTACATTAACAAAATAAATATGGTTGAATTTTATTTCATGTTGACTTGGCAAAGAACAAACCTGCTGAATGCTCTGCACAGCAGAGTTGGTTTCATCTCCTACAGTGGTGGAGAATCCGGTGGTTTTGCTGGTGAAGTCAGCGTACTCGTCTGAATCAGACAGCTCAGGGTCGTGAGGCAGGTGTTTTGCCCTCTTCTTGGAGGGATTGGAGTTCCTGGAGACTTTTTCTCCAGAGAGAGAGCCTTTCTCCAGAGTCAGAGAGGGCTGAACAACAACGAGAATCCAAATCATGAAAAAACACATTCAAATATCTCTCATGCAACACTATTCTTTCTCCGTCTATCAGCACACAAATACAGGCTGTTAAAAGACAAACCTGTGAAATACTGATGGTGGAGGCGTCGACTGTTGAGGGTTCTTGAAGATCAAAGTCACCCAATCGTACTGTCACAATCTGCTGAGATCACATGAAACTTAGACATCTTAGGTTTCCATAAACTCAGAATTGTTAAATATATGAGTGACAAAGTGAAATGAAAATGTCTTTTAAATTCAGTGAGTATTTTCTTTGTGTAATCTTGCATTTTTAAAAATCCATTAGTGTAGTATATTTTACTGACTAAAATAGTACATAATTTACAGTAAAAATAATAATATTGTGAAATATTATTACAATTTAAAATAAATATTTTATATTTATTTTTGATCTATTTTATCTATTTTTTGCTGCTTGATATTTTTGTGGACACTGATAGACTACCATTCAAAAGTTTGAGCTTTAAAGAAAATATTTTTTCAGCAAGGAGCATTAAATTGGTCAAAAGTGACATAAGGACAGACAGTTTTATTTTACACACTAAGACAGCATGTAATTTATTCAACAAATACATTATTTATTTTATGAAAATGTACAGATCAATATTTCAAAAATTAACACTTAACAATAATTTAATTATCATCATTATGCACAATTTGTATGTCACTTACATCTTAATTATCATTGACATTATCAAAAACTTTTAAAAAAAAACTCTTCTATCACTAATGTGATTAACCTTCGAGGCGTGTGGTAGTGTCTCACCTCAGGGTGTTTGCGGCGCATGTGGCGGTTCATGGAGGCTCGTGTGGAGACTTTGGTGCCACACAGATGACAGCTCTGAGCCTCCACCTTCTCATGGGTGAGCTGCATGTGTTTCTGCAGCATATACTGCGTCACATACTTCTTATCACAGACAGCGCAAGAAAATGTCTTTCCAACTACAAAAGAGAAACAGATGACAGTAAACATCTGACTGTTTATCTGTAACTATACCAAACTCTATAATATTTCAGTGAACTGTACCTGTATGAATAAGCTTGTGCGTCTCCATTGTGTTTCTCTCACTAAATGTCTTCCCGCACAGTTCACACATAAAGTCCTTTGTGCCTGAAGTAATACATTATATTTTTTTATTCTTGTTTTGCAGTACCTTTCATATGTAACAATACAGTACATCACTAGAATGTTGCTCACCTGTGTGTCTTTTGTAATGCTTCAGCATGTTAACTTTCTGGGCAAATTTGCGGTTACACTCTTTGCATTCGTATTCTTTAATTCCTTTGTGAAGCTTCATATGATGCCGTAGAGCATGTTTTGTCTTCATACCTGGAAAACACAAATATATGTACTCATCACATAAATCTGATGCTTATCTTATGCTTATCATCAGGCAACATATTATGTATTACGGGATAGACAAGGATAAGTGTCCATACCTTTCCCACATTCTGCACACAGGAAGTCTCTGACATTGTCGTGGACTCTTAGATGTTCCTTAAGCATGTCTTTCCTGGCGAAAGACTTCCCACACTGATCACAGCAATGGCTTTTTACTCCTGCGGTGGCGAGTGGGTTAAGCATTTTAACTAAGCCTTGCATATAAAATCAATTTCTACCTGTGTAATACTAGACTCACCTGTGTGGATGATTTTGTGCCTCTCCAGGTTGCCGATGCTGTTAAAAATCCGTCCGCACATGTCACACGGATGAATATATCTGCCAAGAAAGTAGTGGATTTTAACTGAGCTGCCAACAGAAACCTCATGAAGTTACCGTCTGCTTGTAAAAGCTGTCTTACTTCTGCACTGCAGGATCAGGCAGGTGGTCTCGGTGGATGACCAGGTGAGCGTTGTAAGTGGCCTTCAGAGCAAAACGGCGGTTACACATGGTGCAGTTGTAACCTTTTTCCTTATGCATGTCCATTATGTGTTTCAGGTAGTCACGACCCTTGGCGAACGTCACCTGAGGAAGTTGATGAAAAATAGGGGAAAGGAACAATGTTTATGAAATTGGAATATTTGAATAACAATTTGTGGCAATACTAAAAAATGTTCACAGAAACCTATACATGGTATATGCTGTATATGTGTACACATTTCATAAATTATAATGTGGAAATATATTTCTATTGTTTATATAGTGGTGCATATAAATGAAAATGAATAAATAGCGAGACTTAAAATTAAAATAGTTCTTTAAATCTTGCTATAAACATATTCATTTCATTTATAACAACTAATGAAATTATGGTTACTCACTGAAAAAACAATTAATGTCATTAATGTCAAAAGGTTGGAAATGTTAGGATGTCACAATATTTATTCAATAATGACAGTTTACCTGACATTTCTTGCAGCTGTATTTGTGATGTTCAGGATCGTTCTTCTCATCTTCCTCATCAGAGCTATCGTCACTCTCCTCCATAGAGATGCCAATCTTCTTAATAAAGTCCTCTCTCTCCTGCTCGTCCATTAATGCGATGTCCTGAAAAAAATACGCATTTTGAAACTCAAATAAATCACCAATTTAATATCTATTTAAGCATGTAAATGCCCCTTAACAAAAATGCTTTTGATAGACAGCGGTGGATCATATTTAATCAGCATCAGGACTGTTCCTCACCTTAAAGTGTACATGAATGTGATCTCTTAGCACATCCACTCGGAAGAATTTGCGTCCACAGATCTCACAGGTGTATTTCTTGTCCCCGTGGGTTAGTAAGTGTTTGTTCATGTTACTCCGACAGGAAAACACCTTGAATAAAAAGTTATTTTTTTAGTCCGTTTTGCACAGAACTGATTTCACCATATTTGGTGTCACTGATGTAGGAAAGCCACCTTTCCACAAATGGGGCACTCCGAAGGCTCCTTCCTGTATTTGCTTCCCTCCTCCCCATTCGCTTCGAGCTCCTCTCGTTTCATGTTCTTCGGGCCTGTGGAAAAGCAATGGGTGGTGGAAGCCATTAGTGCACACACAGAGGAAGTGACATAATGGTTGATTATCTCTGCTTAAAGCGAGGGGCAAAGAAAGTTAATGAGGCCTAGAAACAGAACAGATGTGCAAGAACCATCTGCTCAGTGGTTGTGCTTATTTACAGATTAGACCAACTTTAGACTTTACTTGCCATTTTTCACTTTTAAAAATACGTTATAGATATTTTACATATACATGGAGTCTTTACTTGGTTTATTTGAAGTATTACAATTATAGCAGCAATCTTAAAAACGTACCAACGACATGCCGCTTCTGGTGGTCCTGCATGACATCTTTGCGGTAGAACATCTTATTGCAGATTTCACATGCGTAGAGTTTCTCTCCGTGTTTCTTTTTGTGCTTGGACAAATTACTGTTAGTGGAGAAAAACCTTGAGCATATTTCACACTGGAACGTTTTGTCATCTGCAAAAAGAGGAGAACATATGAAACAGATGTTTTGCATGCTGTCAGATATACATATTTATTCATTTATGCAATGCTTTTGGAAAATATAAGTGTGTATTATAACTCAAGTCACGAAGGTTGAATTGTAAAATAATTAGGAACTGTTACTTTAATTAATTACATAACACCCTAATTAATTAGTCATATATGTTTTTAATTAGTGAATAATAATTCCAAAAATATTACATTTCATAAAATATAATAATAATACTTTGGAGTAGTTCTCATGAAACGATTTATGGTGCAATACTTGCTAAAATTATTTAATGAATGTCATTAAAATGAAACTACTTTACCTGTCCTGCAGTTATGAAATCTTAAGGCATTTTCTACTCTGAAGGATTTCTCACAGGTTGAACATTTGTATCTGTACTCTATGTCAGGCTAAGAAAACATACAAACACACAATACAAAAGCACAGACTCATGTAAAATTACTGCATTTAGCCGTCTTTCATTTTATTAAATCAGTGAATAAAATGTTATTAGTTAAAAATGTGCCATACCTCATTCTTGCTGTGTTTGTATGATATATGCTGCTTAAGACTCTCCTTTCGACTGAACATCTTGTCACACTCATCACACTTAAAACATTTATCGCCTGTAAACGAATTAAACAGTTTCTATAAACAATGAAGCATATTACACAGAATGATTCAGCATATGGCATCTCTAATAACCCCAAATGGAGCGTGATAAGTCATTTCTCAGGATGATGGAAGAGTTACCGTGGGATCGGATGTGTCGGTTGAGGTTGCTGCTGTTCTGAAACACTTTACAGCAGAGGCAGCACTGGTAAACTCTTTTATGATCGGCTCCCTGCCGCAGAGATCTCTTCCTCACACCAGGTCTAACACACATATAGAATCAATGAATGAATTCCAGGATTTAAAAAAAAATAATAGCGTAAAAGAACAGCATTTATTTCTAATAGAACTCTTTAGTAAGTTTATAATAGTTTTTGCTGTCTCTTTTGATTCTTTTAGAAAAGGAAATAACCCCAAATATATGTGCTTTAAAACACAGAGGATGTGACGTGAGGGTGCCCTTACTTCCCAGTGGAGATGGGGGAGCGTGTCACCCGGGATGTTTTGAGTGGCGGGCCATCTCCTGCAACCACCTCTTGGACATCCAGTACAGACAGAGGAACGTCGGGAGCCACAGTAGTGAGAGTCTGCTCACCGGACACAGGAACAACGGATTCTACTGGATGGAAGGTGGAAAAATAAACCTCAATCAAACAATTCTTCAAGTGCTACTTTTCAGAAATGTGCTTTAATAACCTACTTTGTAAGCAATACCCCTTAAATTCCCACCTTACCTTGATTAGAATCAGCTGTTTCACTCGATGCAGGTCTTTGTGTTTTTGTTCGTCGTGGCCTGCCTTGTTTTCTGGTTGGCTCTGGTGGGGCAGGGGTAACGCTGGCTGTGTTGTTTTGGGATACCGCTTCTGCAACCTGCTGGACAGATGGGTCTGCGGCAGGCACAGGGGTTTGGCAAAGCAGCAGGTCCGGGACAGGAAGGGTCCCTGTTGATGGCCCCTTTCCTGGAGGTACTCCAGGTTTGTTGGACACTATTTCTGAAGTTACAATTCTGAATTACTTCATCCAAAAGAGCTATACTTCAGATTGCACAGACTTTAAAGCACACATACCTGGTGGAGATGGAAGTGCAGGTGGCCTAAGAATAGGCTGATCCATTTTTTTGGCATAAAAAGCTCCATACCAGACTCTAAGCTCTGTTCCGGGCAGGACATCCTGGGATGGAGCAAATGAAACAACAATCAAAGTAAATGAGCATTTGAAGTTTCATAAAAAAACCATAATAAAGTAAGCTGTTTATTATTTATCTGTAACCATCCTCACTATACAATCAGTGTCATAGATGGCACAGAAGTGTGGCATCAATTCACCTGTGATGTATTAAAGTAAACATCATCATCTTGCTGGTATGCCGTCAGATTCTGGTGTTTGTGGTCTGCGGCAGGTCGAACCAACATCATCCAGTTACAGTCATCTTCATTGGACGTGTCAAAGCACACCACTGAGCCATCCTTTTGAAATATCTGAGATAAACAATAGAGAAAACATTAAGTATAAGCCCATTTGGATAGGAGGGGTGCATTGATGGTCCATTGTTTACCTTTAAAGGAAACGGCCCCTCAATTTGAAGGTTTGAAACCCTCTTGGCCTCAAAGGGGCCAAATCGAGTCCTCTTAACCAGTCGACTAAGCACAAACACACCTTCTTTGCCCTCCTCAGCCGACCTGATCTCCAAGCTGTCTGGTAAAGATGACCTGGAACACGGACAATGATGATGTTAAAATGTAAAATTAAATTATATTAAAATTAAAAGTTAATATTTAATATTAAGCTAATATATAATATATATCTAAAATAAAAAAAGGAAGCATTAAATTGACCAAAACTGTCATTAATGTTACAAAAATATTCTATTTTAAATAAATACTGTTCTATTTTATTTTTATTTTTTCTGAAAAGATAAAAAATGTAAAGTTTTTTTGCTCCCACAAAACTATTAAGCAGCACAACTTTTTAATACTGATAATAATAGGAACTGTTATTTAATCGCTGAATTAAAATATTAGAATGATTTCTAAGTGATCATGTGATACTGAATAACATGTTGCTTTAAATTCATAGGAATAAATTACATTTTACAATATATTAAGTTATTTTACATTTTTATAATATTTTACAATATTACTTTTAAAAAACTGATTTTATATACTGTATTTGTCATAATAAAACACTGGTAATTAACACAAGTCATCTAATTGAGGTCAGCGCACTAAAGGAGTGCCAAGACCCTCACTGAGGGTATCTGGCCAAAAGCCACTCATGTCCGCTCACCGTGCTCGACTCAGAACAAACGAGTCCTTCACCGTGACGACTGGCCCCAGCTCAGGACACTCAGAGTCATGGTACTGCCCGCAGTCCTCACACCCTGCAGGAAGAGCAGTCACATGCACATATTATGCCATGTTCTTTAATTAAACAAGGACACTGCAAAAGAGCTTAACAGTTGCAATGAGGATACAGTATTGCACTATTACAATCATGTTGCATGCATATTAATAAACACGTGTGAGATTACAGTTGCATACTTACAAATAAACTCATCTGGTGTCTGCTCTGCCATTCTGATCTCCTAGAGATGATGCATAAAATATGTACATTAGTTTTAACACCTGTACTATATAATTTAATTAATTTGTGGCATGGCACCCTTATGAAAATTTAGCAAACTACAGAATAGCACTGTATATTATTATTTTTTATACTTATTAATTATTAAATGTATAGTATAGTAATTACATTACTGTAAAAACATTATATATCTAAATAATACAGACTTGTATTCATGCTGACTTGAGACATTTGTTTTTAAATGTGAAACCATTTTCTACAAAAATCATAACTTTAAAACATACCTGGTAGAAGTAACCATTCAGTAATTATTAAATTACTTTTTATATATATAATAATAAAAGATTACGCCAAACAACATTTATTTTTAAAGAAACAAGACTTAAAAATAGTTACCACTGCACAACATAAACATTTTTACTTTAAGTATTAAAATGACACCACATAAGGTTTAGTAATTTAGTATGAACTGGGGTTTTAATATATATTTGTTTATAACTTTATAAATATGGACTATGAATATGCACATGTCTGGTAAGAATAAAGAGAAAATGATATCATTATATACAACATAAAACTGTCCTTGCAAACATACTATGATAACACATAAATGCATTTTCCCATTATAACTTTGTATTCATTGCATTGCTGTCAGTCAGCAGAGCCCATTACACAGTACAACAGACTTTGTTGATGCTCCCAAGATCAACAATCATAACAAATGACGCTCTTTATCAACGCAGAACAGGGAGCAGTCCGCGCATGAAACGCCAGTAAGCAGCGAGGGAAAGACTACAATACGGACAGAATCCGTGATTTGGGAAGATTTCAAACTGTAGCCGGGTTTTAACTCCGATCTCAGGCTGCGCTCGCTCTCTTTCAGCAATGCAAATGTAACAAAGAACAATCGGCATGGCGGATGGAATGGAGACGCAGCGCTCATCTGGAGCCAGAGCGTTTGAAAGCGCAAAGCTTGAGAAACTGGCTCCGCTAGCACTTTTTATTGCTACTGCACCTGTGAATGAGGAGCAGCTGGACATTTCGCTCAATGCGTTTGAATATGTATACCTCACAAGTTGAGCATAAAGTCATTACCTGTTTTCCAAACGTCTACACATTTGGTGAATCCTGACTCCGGGTTCCAATCCGCTCCAGAAACCGCGCAGGACCGGAAATAAGACCCGCGCAGGGTATTATGGGAAATGTAGTTTCACCTACAACCGCCGTACCCTGTGAGGTTTTAATTGAACATTCGATTATGCAAATACAAAACATTTTAATTCTGAAAGCCAGAAAGAAAAGTAAAAAGCTATTACAGGAATGCGCAGTCAGTGTTTATTGCTCAAACTATTACAAAATTCCTGAATAGTACAGGCTGACATTTATTATGTAGAGTTGTTCAGTCAGGGCAACGATTTGTAGGCTAACTGGGAAGCTAATTATTGGGCTTGGAGAGTGCTTCATAAACGAACATAGTTGTAGTTCTTATTTAGCAACACAGTAGCCATGCAAGTTTTAAAACGCACAGCATGGTAGTATGTCTGTCTGTATTTTATTCTATAAAACAAAAAAGACTTCAAGAGAAAGCAGAGAGGAGTTAAGTTAATGAGAGGAGTTCTTTAATGCACATGGATATATTATGATATGCATATACAGAGGACTGATGTGTTAGATTTCATTTAATGACTGGATCACCTCTGGCCGGCCATTCAAGCATGACAAAAATAAAATCTGCATGTGCCTCTTTCCATTTCGCTGGAAAATACCCCTTTCATTTTGTGACAGCCAGGATGCACATGGCAACACACAACATAGACAAAAATGAAAAAAATAAAATAAAAAACACACACAGAACAGTAGTCCTCCCAAAATACATATTTAACAGCCAGACTTCTGAGGTTTCTTTCTGGCAACATTCATTATGGACAGGCATTAAGGTTTCTTCTACATATGCAGTTTGAGGTCAAGTAAATGTCAAGCAGAGCCTGTTATTGAATCTCCTATAATACAAATCCACTGCAGTTCTTCACACAGGCTCAACATACGAGGTCCAAAATACCAACATGTTATTCACAGCCATTTCAGCTGGCTTAAGAGTACAAGTAAAAGAAGACTGCACACTTGGGAAAATCTCAAATCATGAACCTATTGATTAGCTAAATTCTCATGCATTCTGGTCTCTCTCTATGGGAAAATGCCCTTGCTTAGTGTTAAAAACCTTTGGTACAATTGATGGCATGATGGAATAACTGAAAAAAATCAAACATACGTATACACATTGAAAAATGTGTACTTAAAGGATAATATTTAAAATAAAATAACCTTTTAATGATATTTTCCCATATTTAGAAATGAAAAGATGAATAAAAAAGCAAACATATCAGTGCCAAACCAGAACATTTTAAGTGTTATGCTCTGTTTGAAAATGTTTCGCTAAAAAATAAAACTCGTAATTTGTTGAAACTGCAGATTTTTCTCCCTATCAAAATGAAAACTCCCATATTCAATTCACATCAAGACAGAGGTTTTTCACATAATTTTTAATTAACTAATTCAGAGCATCTTCACCACCAAACCTCACAGAATTCACTGCACATCCCTGCAAATGCATTTGTAATGAGTTTTGAACATATAAACAAGTGCAAATCAAATCGATGGTGCTCCCTTGTCTTATATTCCAGGATCCATCAGGTTGTCAGAGGGTTTCCAGAAGGTTACAGCTCAGGTTGAGGGGTCCTCAAATCCCGCTTTTGGTTAGAAGGCCACAAATGCAGAATATCTTTTGCATGACGATCAATATTTGCATAAGGTTAAATGACACAGGGTCATTTGGAGCGATGAAGAGAGCCAGTGCTCATTTGAATGCTGTTTTGTAAACTTTCTTGCATAAACACGCACACAGAGTTTAAAGATGAAGGTGAATGGTGTCGACGGAACGGTCAAGTAGGGAAAGTGCCAATGACATTTCCTCCACATGGATGGAAAGATAAATCTAGCGTCAGGCAGATGGTCTTCAAGGAGCAGAACCAAGCTGAAAGGTCTGAATAATGGAATAGGTTTTCAGTGACTCTGGATCATGGTGTTGATGAGAGTGATTGTTGCTACGCAGAGGTTTTGGGAAATATGGCCCAGAAACAAGCAACGACTTGCATAAAAGTTACGAGAATGAATGTGGAAAGGACGATGTTAGAAGAGGAGCAAAAGCTATTAGTTTGGATGAAGGCGACGGAGTGGGCAGCTCATGTGGGCGGTTCTCTCACTGTGCCATTGGTTTTGCTTTTGCTCCTGGGCAGTAGCTTGCGGTTGATGATGCGCCTGAAGGTGGCCGTCCTCTTTTCCCTGTCGCCCATCATGGCTGCCTCGGGGTGCTCCAAGTACTGCAGGTCGTTGTGAGACTGGCTCATCCCCGGTTCCTTTCGCTGATGTCGCCGTCTGAAGAATAGCTTGGCACTCTTGTGCAGGAAGCTGCCTACAGGGGGCGCCAAACAGATGAAAACAATCAGACAAGCTCCTCAACTACACAGTACTTCACTGAGCCAACCTGGAGGTCAAACTCTGCACTCGGATCTGCTTTCCATTTTATTGACCTCCATGAAGACACAGCAGATGTGTAGGAATTCTGGCGTAATCTGAATATGCTCATATCAGTGCGTCTTTTTCAGCTCTGAAAGATGCTACTACAATACACTGGCTGCGCCAAATGTAAATTAGTTGAAAGAACACAAGCACACTACTAAAATAAAGTACACAAACAAATTCAAAAGTGCTTTCTTTTAGAATTAAAGCAGTATAAACCAGTCCACACCAGCTTAGAAGCTCAGCATGGTTGAACTTCTGGATTTTTAAAGCTGTTTGGGCAAGTTATCAGTCAAACATCTCAATGGGCCAACACAACGATAAGGCTCAACAGCTCACAGCTAAAACCGAGGGATGACTCCAAAGATTTGAGATGCTAAACGGCATGTCATATCTTTCTCCATGTCCAAAAGTTAAGTCTGAAGCCACGTTATTTAAATATAGGATAATAAGTTTCATCTCCAAGCTTATTATTGTGACGCAAGTGTGAATAAAACGCTGGAGCATGGACTGGTTTTTTACTAAAGGGTTTGTTAACCATTTCACAGGGAAGTCTACATTCTTTACTATTATAGACTTCTCAAGAGGTCACTTACTCTTCCAGCAATAAAGTCTGGTTAGCACAGGTTTCCACTTTAAGACGGCAAAGAAAAAACAAAACAAAACACAAAGTGATAAGGGAGAGGGTATAGAGGACAAAAAAAGAAAGTGGATGTCATCAAATGTCAGAAGTACAGACAAAAAGACACTAGACAGTCCTGTAATATTCACATTAGACAAAAACAAAGGTAAGGGAGATTTTTGTAACTGTTAGCTGTGGCATCCCAATAATAGACTTCCACTATGAAATTCTTCCCTCTTCTCTCAAAAAGCTCACAAAGCATTTCAAGTGACAGAATAAACAACTACTCTACTTTTCATGTGAAGATTAATTAAACTGATACAAAGTGACAGTAAAGACACTTTCATGCTGTTCTTTTCGCTGAATGTATCACGATTTCCAGAGAAATATTGGCAACACTTTACAATAAGTTCATTAGTTAACATTGGTTAACAACATTAGTAAACAAACTTAGAATGAATCTACAGCATTTATTAAACTTAGTTGCTAATTTCAGCATTTACTAATGCATTATTAAATTCACAAGTTGTGCTTGTTAACATTAATTAATGCACTGTAAAGTAACATGAATAAACAATAAACAACTGTACTTTTATTAACTAACTCTAACAAAGATTAATAATAAACGCAATGTTCATTGTTTGTTCATGTTAGTTAATACATTAACTAATGTTAACAAATGATACCTAATTGTAAAGTGTTATCGAAATATTCTGCTGCACAAATATTGATAATAATAAAATGTTTCTTAAACACTATATCAGCATTTTAGAATAATTTCTGACAGTAGCATCATGTGATGCTGAAGATTGGAGTAAAGGCTGCTAAAAATTCTATTTTTTATTAAACAAATGTAGCCTTGATAAACATATAACATGTTTTTCAAAAAATTCGAAACCGAAAATGTTTGAACGGCAATGTTAATGCAAGCCATTGACCTTGTTTTTCACATGAAGTCCTGTGATGAGATTTATAACTCCAGTAAAACACTATGTAGTTTGAAGGTGTAAAGCGGTTAAATACAAACTCAAAACCTTGCTCAGCATAATCTAAATGTTGCTGATCTTCATTCACAGAAAGCTCAAAGTTCATTCCCCTCACCTTTTCCTTTTTTGGAACCCGTTTCAGAGATACAGAGAGACGTTTTATCCGCATCCGGGTCCTCTCCAGCCTGGCTCTCCCAGTCCTCCACGTGGTCTGTGCCATTCGCACCCACCAGAGATTCTGCGGGTCCGAGAACTCTGGGTTCTGCCACTGTTTCTGAGGGTAACGCTTCACTGCTGGTGTCCTCAGATGCTCCGGACATTGAAGCGTCCATCGCAGCTGCGTATCCTGCCATCAGAGCCATCTCCTCATCCTGTGTCAGAGGGGCCTAGAGAGGAGGTTAATAGTAAAGCCTTAATTAGAAACTGACAACTGAAGAACTTGTTTTATGATGTAACACTGTGATTACGACAGGTACCTCTAACTACCTGTAGATAAAATAAATTCTGTTTAAGAATTTTGTATGAATAAATTCAAAATACCAAACTACAAACATTACTTTAAGCCTTAAGAAATGCTTGCGGATTATTATTTTTGTGTGAATTCTTGGGTTGGCAATCTTGACTTGGTTTTAAAGGTTTCAAATGTTTAAAGAAAAGATGAACTCCAACACCAAAAAGTTGTTAATTCTGTTCAGAATTTTTTTTATAAATAAATCTAAATCAGATAAATTCTACAAGGAAATTGAAAAATGTGCAACACAACATTATAAGTTAAAATAAATCATGCAACACTTACATCTAAAAATACTGGAAGTTATTCCAAAAATTCTTGCTGATTTTATTTTTTTTTTTCTTCTAATTTTTAAAGAAAAAAAGTTATTTTACTATTAAATAATATAAAATAAATTAAGACAAAAAAAAAAAAAGGTGATTCAAAAGTTTCACTACTTTGAATAAATAAACTATAACCAATATATTTTTTGCATTAATAAGTGAATGAATATAATTAGGGTATGTTTACTAATTATATCGTTTAACAGGTGTTATTAGCGTTTTAAAATGAGTCAAGTTAAGGTAACCTAAAAGTAAAAATGAGGTACGTAAGCACACTATTAAATATACAACAACTGTGAATACAAATAAATACTATAACTGATATGGCATCAATATATTGTAGATGCCTACTAATTATGCATATGTGGTTCACTAAGTTGTCTTTTTCTGTACCTTGGCCACTCCTGAGATGATGATGGTGCTCTTTTTGACAGGTGATTTGAGCTTTTGTTTTGCAGACTCATGGAGCTGTCTGATGGCAGCTTCAGCTACAGGGTCGGTCCCATTTAAAATCAATAACTCTGTGCAGGAAAACAAGTGAAAAAGTGATGCTGAACGTATTCATTACTAATGTGCCATTTTGAATTTACACTTGCTCCAGGACTGCTGATGAGGAAATAAAGGAAATGCATTCAGCCATTTATGCCAACAAGCTTTAATAGAAATCCCACCTGTATCTGATGATGACAGGGCTTTGCTAACTTTGGCTCCAAGTAGTGACGTCTGCTCCGACACCCTTCTCTCTGCCAGCTTGTTTTTAGAGGGCGATTTGGATTCTGTAAGAGGGATTTTTAAACCAAACATGAAAATCATATAGGAGATTTTGATATTGTTATTATAGGAGATTGACACAACAGCTGTAGCACCTTCATATTAAAGTTGGATTTCAAATACACAAATAACATTCAGACTGCCTTCCTTAAAATCTACAATTGAATCGAGAGCCAAAAAGGAAGGTACCAATTGCTAAAGGTCGTCCTGGCTTGCTCCTCACAGCAGTGACAGTCGTAACAACGGTGCCACAGGGCATCACAGTGCGGTCCATCTCCACTTTTTTAGTAGGGGCCGGTGTAGGCATCTGCCAGCTACGCACCTCGCTGGGCTCCAGGTAGGTGAACTGCACAGAATTTAATTTAGGTTGGTAAACATATATTCAAATAGCATACTTAATTTAGCAATGGCTTATA